>CM023487.1:34005513-34419570 GCA_013339685.2 Hyalomma asiaticum | reverse complement strand
CAAAAACCCAAGACTATAGTCTTACCTTTTTTGGCATTTTGGGCAAAATTTTGAGAGACCGTATTTTTATTCAGGAAGGCGCGCAATAAATAGAAGGATGCTCTACGATGCGGGAAAAACGCATTTTGTGCGACTTCTGATCGAGTCGAAATTTCACAAAAAAACCCAAGACTATAGTCTTACCTTTTTTGGCATTTTGGGCAAGATTTTGAGAGACCGTATTTTTATTCAGGAAGGGCGCGCATAGTAGAAGGATGCTCTACGATGCGGAAAACGCATTTCGTGCGACTTCTGATCGAGTCAAAATTTCACAAAAAACCCAATACTATAGTCTTACCTTTTTGGCATTTTGGGCAAAGATTTTGAGAGACCGTATTTTTATTCAGGAAGGCGCGCAATAAGTAGAAGGATGCTCTACGATGCGGGAAAACGCATTTTGTGCGACTTCTGATCGTGTCAAAATTTCACAAAATACCCGAGACTATTGTCTTACCTTTTTTGGCATTTTGGGCAAGATTTTGAGAGACCGTATTTTTATTCAGGAAGGCCGACACCTACCACATGATTGCAGTATGCCCTGCCCTACCTATTCCTTTTTCACCCCCCTTTCCCCTACCCACAAGAGAGGCTTGGGAGGAGTTCCTGCTCGGCTGCTCTACCCGGAACGCTCAGCGCTTCTTGGTGGCGCGCGCCCGAGCGGCGATCATCTCCAGTGGACTTCCGGATTAGGGAGACCACCCAAGTGCATCTTTAGTGCAACTCTCTGTACTTTCCTGAATAAACGTTTTTCCACCACCATACATCGGGGCTTCTTCAGCTAGACGTGGCATCGTGATTGTAGATGCTCCTGTACGTGGTCGTTGGAAAGCTTTTGTTTCCCTCCCGTTTTGGGTGCCCACAATATTTGCTCATGCGCTGCAGAAATGCCGCAAATGGGCCACGTGAGGATGCCCGTTCCTGACTGCGGTGGCTCTCTCAAGGGCGCATGCGTGAGCTGATGCTACAACCACACACACTCAACACACCGTGCTGCTCCTTCTTTCCAATAGAATCTCTATGAAGTGCCAGCGGGCGCGCCCGGAGTCCTGAGCAGTGATTTACACAGCACTCCCCTCCCCCCAACGTTTCACAGCTAACCATAACTTCCTATACTAGTATAAACCCCCGCGGTTCTGGTAACACCATGGGCAAAAACACCCCTTGAAAGCCGAAATTTGGGCAAAGCTTTGGTCCTCAGGCACTCCTGGGGAACTGGGCGCGCTCCTCTTCCGCCGGGGGGACTGTATGTCAAGATGCCTACCAAAATGTCTCGACTCTATGGTCAACACATCTTGGTTGAGGAGTCTGTGCGGACTCGATCCTACTTCCAGGGGCCCTTCATATGTTGACGTCCGTCGCTTCGTGCGCGACAAGCGCTCTGATAAATGGGCGATGGGTGCGGTCAACGAAATTCTGTTGACGTGGAGTAATGTTCGTATCGGAAAAACCGGCCGATGTATCAGTGACGGCTTAGAACACGCCATGTCGACAGAGGACGGAACAGGGTCACATTGTCCGTTTTAAATCAGAGTTTCTCGGACAAATCCGAATTGTCAAACATTTTGTCGGCGATTGCTTATCAACTTTTTTTTTTTTTGGCAGTCCTAACCCTGTGCGGCGCCATAGAATACTCTCGAGTTATTCCGGGACCTTTCGCTGCAGAAGCGCAATAATGAAAGCAATCCGGGCAGTACTAAGGTGTTCTAAGTAACTAGAGTGTAAGATGTGGGGAAGGAATCAAGAAATTCGCAGGCATCAAATGGAATCAGCCCGCGCAAGACAGGCAAGGATGGAGAGGATTAATGGAGGCTTTCGTCCTGCAGTGGACATAAAATAGGCTGATGATGATGATGATGATGATGATGATGATGATGATGATGATGATGATACGACTGAGCTGAAAAGGGTGCAAACCGTGCTGGACTGGCCTGACGGCAGGAAGAAGACGGCGGCACGAGCCTGCTGACCAGACGCTGCCGCTTGACGACCGCTCCGTATTATCCAGGACCGCGTCTTCGGGGCTGCGAAACAGCTACTTACAGCGTCAGCAATATCGACTAATTGACCCGCGAACCATATGCTAACGACAGCGTCGCGACGAACTTTTCATAACCGACGCGCACGGATACATCACCCGGTAGAATTATAACAAAACCACTTCGTTCATTATGGCTGCTATCATTCCCTAGACACCTGTCCATGCAAAAGGGCGCACGTGGCCGAATCCTGCTAAAGAAATTGGCCGCGTATCTGCGTGCTTCGCTGCAAATGTCGTCGAAAGACGATATAGTCTTTTGCCGGCTGTACTACGCTGCGTTAAAGTCCCTTCACGCTGCGTGAGATATAGACGCCATCAGGAAGCGCCGTCGGGAAACATGAACTTGTGCAGAATCCGTGGGCAACTGCCAGGTGGCAGCACCAAATCGTCGGCAGAGGCGTTTTTCGTGCATAGCTCGCATTTTTAACGCAGCCTAAGAATCACTAGGGTCTTTAGAATTACGTATCTATATATCTTCCAGTAAAGGAACACGCCACCTAATGCTTACGTATTGATGTTGCGCCTCAGATATGCGTAATATTTCCTTTTTGATCGACAATGTTCACAAGTATGAACGCAGCTACCAGTTCAAGATGGCTGGGCGTTAGGCAAGTTGGCGGGTGGCTGAATCGTGTGACATACTGACAAAAGAAAGACAGACCAAAATTCCTTTTTCAAGTATCCCAAGAAAGGCTATCGTCTTTAAAAAAGTTCAGAGGAGGCATTCCCTATCACGTACAAAATTTAGCTCGTGAGAACTTTATCAGCAAATTTTATCATCTGATGTTTTTTCCGTGCTCACCGAGCAACTACTCTTTCCGATTAAAATAGCCGCGTGCCATGACGCTATGTCATTACCGTCACTACCGCACAGTAAGCCGCGCTGCTAAAACTCCCTTATGAGAGACGACGTATATAGTGGAGGGCTGTGGAAATTACGATCACCTGGGGCTTTTCACCGTGCACTGACATCGCACAGTACATGACCTTCAACATTTCGCCTCCATCCAAATGCAGCAGCAGCAGCTGGGATTCGACCCCGCCACCTTAGAATCAGTAGCAGATAGCCACAAGACCGCCGCGGCGCGGCCGAGCGAAGCCTGGCATGTCTGTGCCTGACCTACCATCTTTCTTTCTTTCTTTCTTTCTTTCTTTCTTTCTTTCTTTCTTTCTTTCTTTCTTTCTTCTTTCTTTCTTTCTTTCTTTCTTTCTTTCTGTTGTCATTTCGAAAGCGTTGGTGGGTAGTGTAGTGATGAAGACACTTGCCATCGGAGAGTGGGGGCCCGGGTCCCAACTCCAGCACAGGCAAATTTTCGTGAAATTTATTTCCCTTGAACTGTTTCTTTTGTTTGTTTATCTGTTTTGCGTACACCAACAACGCTACCAAAATGGAACTCTCCACGAGCTTCGCTTGAAAAAGAAAATTACGCTTACTGAAGCTACCAGCACCAGGTAAAAAGGGGCTCGAACATGCCGTATATTGGCCATAGGTATCATAGATGTACATTTACTTCTTGCTATTTTACAATATTTACACTGCTCCGGCCACATCACATGTAGAGCTATTTACATATCACATCGCGCTTAATTACTATTGCGGACATCAACAGCTTCGGGAGGCTCTACGAGGGCCACCAGCCCTTGCAGGTCAAAGTAGCACGACGGGTATCTCTCCGAGCAACCAGCGACGCCGTTGGACCTTCCCTGAGCGTACGCTCTTTCGAAGTCTTCGAAGGCAGATTCGCTGCCGACAGCCCCGACACCGCTTATGAAGGCTGCAACCAGCTCTCCGTATGAGCCGTACCGTGGAGGGTCTGCGCTGATTTCGCATGAAAGGCGAAGCATGCACTCGTCCGTGTCCAGATCCTGCACCAGCTCCATAGCTTCCTCAACGACGAGAGGATCCTCTTCGATGCTGCGGCGGCCCTGTAAGAGAGCGAAGGCAGCAATGTGTATGGTTATATGAGTGTATTAAAAAAGAAAATTTATTTATCCGAATCTGGTTACACAGTAAAGAACACATGGGGCTAGAAATAATCAGCAAAGGAGTTCTAGTCCCCTGGGCCCCTTTCTGTGCAGTCAAAACAGGCACATATGGCAGAAGTTCATGCTGACAACGTGTCATTCCGGGATTTTGTCTCTCTGCTTGCAGAGGCAAGTTGTTCCGCTCCAAGTTCAAATCTGTTGGACTTGGAGTGGAAGAGTATGCAAGGTCATTTGCGCCCGTATTGTACGTGTTCCTTTCTTCGTCCGTGTCTATTCGCGCTACCCTGTTATATTGCTTCTAGAATGCACCAACTTGCCCGAATAAGAGCGTTATTCCGAAATTCATTCGACCCTTTTTAAACGGTAAGGGCAATGGGATAGGGGCAGAGGGGGGGGGGGGGGGGACGAACCGTTCAATTCAGGTAATCCTTCTATACTCCTTTTCACAGAAGGCTCCGTGGGATCCCTGCTGGGCGCCGGCACATTGGCTGCCACATACGCTTGATCCCCCCAAAAAGAAAGCCCTGTTTCACGCTGGTGAGATGTGACTAAACAGCTGAGCTGAGGCAAGGGTGTCGAGTTATGCACAGTCTGTTTCAGAGGTTCCGTGCAGCACTGGAAACCACAGGCCCCTTCGGCCAATTCGGAGGGCGAGCACGTACATGTTAAACGTGTCCTTCCGCGGCTTGTCATCTGCCAATGGCGGGCGCTGCAGTGGCAGCTGCAGCCTTGGAAGGAGGAGGAGGAAGTAGGCTCCTTAATGGCACTAGCGGCTTACAGGTTGTGTGTTCCGGCAATTGCGTTTCGTCTTGCCTCGGAAGAATTCTGCGTTCGACAGCCCCGCTGCCTTGGCTCTGCTGCACAGAACTAGTGAAACAGAGTACACATAGCACTGTCACTATCACTGTAATGTAGCAGTGAGCTGAGGGCAAGGATTGGGGAAGTGGGTACAGCTTTTCCCTTCTGCGCAACCCGAGACACTTATGTAATTTTCATTTATTTTCTTTGTCTCGTTTATATCGTCCTTCGCATAGTCACTATTACGCAGCCCTGAGTGTAGTGGGTCAAGGGAAAAAGCGGACCGGTAATGTCAGGCAGGACGGAAGCGCGCGCAGATCTCGAAGGCCATGGCATGGTGCCGGTGCGCTTCTGTCGCTTCGCCTAATATGACGTCGACAAAGTGTGGCCAATAATTGCAGGAAGACAGATGGGTGTTTTGAGGCAATCAGTAAAAGATGGAATTGCAAGCCATCTGCGCATCTCTCAAGCCTGTACTCTTGCACAAATGATGGATGTGTGCCGAGGAACGTACCGAGCGAGTTTTATTGAGATCTATTGACCTCGAAAAATCACCGGAGTTGGCCTTTAAAAGCGCTGCCGAGGCTGTGACGTCAGCCGATCGTGCTCCGGCGCCACTAGCCGAAAGTAGAGGTGTCCCCTCCCTACTCGCGACCTTCTCGGCCCACTCTAAGGTGGCTAATTCAACGATCAAGTACTTCGTAGAAGAGATGCTTGTCGGCCTTGAACGGGGTAATGCACTGTAGTTACTAGTTAGCACACAGCGTTCTGAAGGACTAGTTTCTTGGAGACCACAATTCTATTACTAAGTCTATCCTATTAAAATGTCTTTGCTAGCCCACGGCGTTTCAAGTGCACATCAATTTTGTTTCTCTTCGAGCAGCGTGTCGGTATTTTCGCCCAGAAAGTGGCAAACTTGGGGCACTTTTTAAAACGAAATCTACGAGCGCGTTACGGGGATGCAAGCCAACTTCCCATTATTCACTGTCGTTTTCACCAATTGAGACTATTTTTAATATTATGTAGGATTATTAAAATAAGATTAAGCAACATAATTAGAAACGCCACGCGAGTATCGCTTGCGCACAGCGCCATTAGCACCCTCGGGCTAAGAACGAACGATCCATGACGCGTGCAGATTGCAGGCATGAATAGGTCGAAAGGTGCGGCCACGCCTTACCATATTCTCTTGCGATCTATTTAGTACAGCCTTCCTGCGTCCACTACAGATGGTTCATTCTCAACACGTTTGAAGGTGCTCTCACTGCGCTCAAGCGCCAAGTCGGTACTTTTTAAATCTCGCACGCTTTCTTAGAAGTCCGAATTAATTAGAGCCATATATCGGCATAGACATACATTATTTGGACACTAAATAACACGCTTTACAACTTCACCATTGAACATATTGCGTTCAGAGCAATAATTTAAAACTGAATAAATAACGTTATCTAGGCTCACCTTAAAAAGTACAGAGTTGCTCAAGGTGACTGTGGATACCGTATTTACTCGGTCCGTAGCACATTTTTCTTTATTTTTTTATTATTTTTTTGAGATGTGACACTCAAAACGAGAAAAAAGGGGGTGTGGGTGTGGTGCTCAGATTCTAAAAATCCAATATGACTGCTCCCCCCCCCCCCCCCCATTTCGCGGCAATATTTCGGCAAGATGGGGGCGAAAAATTGCATTTGATTTTTCAAGCAGCAAAAGGTAATTAGGTGCACTCAGCGAACACACCGCTTCTTGTGTCTGATAGCCGGTTACTCAATTTCACTGCCTCTCGAACTCGAGCCATGTCTCTCGGTACCGCATAGCAGACACAGAGAGAAATTGGCATCGTCTCAGAACACAAGACATGGCCTAACGGATAGGTGGAGAGCGAGCAGGCTTGGAATTGTCTATGTGCACTTCAAGATTAAAGGGGGTGCCTATAGATTCCCAGGCAAACATTTTTCAGAGTCTTCTCCTTGGAAAATATGGAAGGCAAAGAAGGGGGTGGGGAAGTGTCACTTAGAATCGCGAAAATGCGATATTACTAAGTTGGTTGCCTCTCCCGTAACACGGCCTCGGCATGGTGGTCTAGTGGCTATGGCACTCGGCTTCATCCGAAGTCCGCAGGTTCGAACCCCGGCCACGGCAGCTGCATTTCGATGGAGGCGAAATTTTGAGGCCCGTGTACACTGTGCGACGTCAGTGCACGGTAAAGAAAATCAAGTTGTAGAAATTTCCGAAGCCCTCCACTAAAGCGTCTCTCATAATCGAATCGTGCTTTTAGGACGCAAAACCCCAGAAATCGATCATCAATCCCCGTAACGCGCACTTACTTTCTGAAAGGTGGCGTAAGTTATCTGGAACACCCTGCAAATTCCTAACACACACGCACATATAGACACACACAAAGCCCGTTACTTACCCGCAGGGTGGCCGTCTTCTGGGCTTCCACGTTGACCAGGGGGCTCTTCAGGTCTCCGGAGGCGTGGATTGTTGATCCCTTAGTTCCCCTGACGCTAGCGAAGCCGTTGGCAGAAAACGCGATCTTGGGTGAATCAAAGCGGGCAGTGCGGTTTGGAAGCGGAAAGGACTTTTTCACCGGAATACTAGCGGGTGCTGTCTTCTGGTAGTGACCACCGATGACGTACGGCAGTAAGGCGATGGGCACGGAGGCGGTTGAAGCGGAGAAAACGCTTCGTGGTCTCGGAGTTCGGACCACGTGCTCCGGTAGCCGGTTACTTTCGAGGGAAGCTCGTAGGCCCACGCCGTGCCGGCCGACGTTCCACCAGCCGAGCATGCCGAGTACCTTGATGGCGATGGCGAGCTTGAGACCAGCGACGCCGCCGAGGCTCGCGACTGCTGAGATGGGAAGCAACGAGAGGCTGGACAGCAAAGTCGAATCGCCGCTGGGAAGGAGACCGAACACCAATATGGCGGCGACTGAACGAGGTGGCCGATGGGAGCTTCATCTTGGTGGGCTTGCTGGAGTGGAACACGCAGGGACAACGCGACAGTTTTTATAGGGAGAGTTTCATTCTTCTGTTGGAACGCGGAAAGGGGCACGCGATTTCACGCTTCCCTTTCCGTCTCCTTTCTTCTTTCTTTTTTTTTGCAGCCACATCCTTTCTTCCAGCTTAGCCATCTCCGAGATGACTAAGCTGGTAGAAAGGATCGAGATAACGATGTCAATCATAAAGCGAGTGCACAGACGGTACTGACTTCAATTCGTTCCAACTCCGGTCTGTCATCTTTCCCGCTCTCGTAGATAGAGCAGTCACAGTTCTGGTCTTATCCCTCCAAGATGTTTCTCATGAATCACCGGCGCGAGAGTCTTCCTCTGTTCGCATTTCTCCACATTTCGAGCTCTATCCGAAATTTGCTTTTTCTTTTCTCTTTCCTGGGTGCGAGGGGGAAAGGGGGGTTCACGAGCATTGTTTGCCATATCGGCAGGCTAGTCTCTATCCATACAGGGAGGCTGTCAAAGCACCAAACGATACCGTCGCCCACACCGGCGTAGCAGCTGGAACCCGTGCGTGGGTCATCGTAAAAGTCGGGTGGTACACTGAATACAAACATGAAGTTAAGATAAAATGACACTTCAACAAAATAAAACGACGATTAGTGCAAAATGATGCGAGTGAACCCAGCAACTTAACAAGATACAGGTGTATACATTGGTAAAAAGAGCATTCAATGATGAAAAGGAAATGCACACCAGACAACGAACAGAAAATGAGCTGTGGAGAGAGAGGGAGAGAGAGACAAAGGGAAAGGAAAGACAGTAACCAGAGGAGATCTCCGGTTGGTTACCCTGTACTGGGGAAGGGAAAATGGAAATGAAATATGGAAAGGAGCGAAGAGAGTTGAGAGGCATATCACCATCACTGTCACTTGTCAGGGCACTGTCACAATCTGTCACCATGTCCTGTTTGTCGAAGAAACCGCAGCAGAGACCTGACAGCAACTCTCCTTGAAGACTTGGAGTCCAGTGCCCTAAAATCTTGTGTTCGGTAAACGAGCGGTTGTCCAGCTGACCGAGTGTGACTGAAAGGGCTGCACTTTCGGCGTTGAAGCGGGAGCTTTCACAGAGATGTGCGATCGTTTCGCTGCAGCTCTCGACTACGGCTTTCCTCTTCTATATTATTGTTGGCCCGCGTACTGTGCGGTGTTAGTGCACGTTAAAGTGCCCCAGGTGGTCTAAATTTCGGGAGCCTTCCACTGCGGCTTTTCTCTCTTTTCTTTCTCTTTCACTCCCTTTCTCCAACCCCCACGGACGCTTAGCCGTGCTCCCTACATGGGCTGCAGAAATTAGCGACCTTTCCTAACCAAACCACAATCATCATCATCATCTTTAACGTGCACTGACAACGCACAGTACACGGGCTTCTTGCATTTTCGCCTCCATCGAAAATGCGACCGCCGCGGCCGGGATCGAACCCGCGTTTCTTGGGTGGCAGCCGAGTAAAGCGTTCATCGAAGCACGGCCGGTCTGGACGCGCGCGTTCGCTCCCGGCGATAGGTAGAAACAGCCCCCCGTGCGCAGACCGTAAAGGAGGGAGCGAACGCGCGCGTCCAGGCCGGCCGTGATCGAAGAAAGAGCGTTTCCATAGTCAACGCGCGCCGTTCGGGGAGGAGAGGAGATTAGACAAGGAGAGGAGGGGGAGGAGGATGCGCATGCGCAGTGCGGGTGTGGACGCTGTGCATTCTGGCGCTGATGTCGCACATGGAAAACTCGACTGCACGGAGCCTATAGTGCGCACGACAGCCTATCTATTCCAGACCACGAGGAACGCCGCTTGCGCTCGCGGTCAGTGTGTCTCCAAAACCCGTCCAGCAAAGTGCACAGCTGGGAAGCGATGTCGTCGTGCGCTACATCATCGCAACCCACGCCGGCGACAGCCAACTTTATCGGACCTCTTCTGCCCGATATCTGGATAGAGGTATTTCGCTACCTGGACGCGCAGTCTCTGATGAACATGGCCGAAGCAGTGCCCGAGGTGAAGAGCACGGCTTTCTCCCGGACAATACTGCGGCGAGTGACATTCGCTCCGGAAACCAACGAGCAGACAGTCAACAAGTTCCTGGAGGCAATAGACGAGAAACTGGTCCAGGACAAGCAGCAAGCTGACGACGCTCGGTCCCTTCACCCCGTTGAAGAGCTTCGCTTTACGGGCTGCCGTACGTTGCCTTCGCGTGCCATCATCATCTGTGCCGGCCATTTCTCGAACCTCCGCGAGCTGTACTGCGTCAAGTGTGTCCTGCAGCCCGACGAACTCTTCAGCATGCTGTCTCTGAGGCTGAAGTGCCTCAAGACGCTGCATTGGTCTATCTTCGACTGCCACATCTGCGAGTTGAAGATGTACAGCGACGCCATGCTGGAAATTCGCAGCTTGGCCATGTCGGATGTATCGCCCTCGGTTAACAGCATGTACGTCGAGGTTGCCGCCACGGCCATGACAGTGTTGCTCTTCCACACCTTTGTGGGCAGCTGCGGCAGTCTGCGCAGTCTGCACGTGCACGCTATGCTGCCGCAATATTCCGCTGCGAGCACTGTCCAAACTTTTTATGGTATTGTCGACTGGAACCTTCAGAACATTGGGAGAATCCGTGATCGCATGGTCAACTTAGAAACTTGGAAGTTCACCAGTGAATTGTAACGGTGCCGCTTGAAAGCAGAAAATGCGTGAACCACCCAAGGATCGCTAGATCGTAGCGTGAATGTATATATACAGTGCTCTGAGACCTTTATGCGTGTTCTGCTTTCGTCTCTGTATAGTTTGTGTATTCTAATCCAATAAATCTACGTTACACATGATTTGCTGCTGTGTTGTTCCTATTAATGTCCCAAAATATTTTTCCCGTTTTTTGAAGTAGCGAAAAGCTTTGATGTGCCGCCGGCGCATGTGATCAGTCGGCGTTGCTTTTGGCAGCCATGTTCTTCCTAAAGCTGTTGCTTGAATGCTGTAGCGAGAGAACGTCGAAGAAAGTTGCGCGTTTCAGTAAGCGTTTCATTACATATGGCACGTCCACTATCATATTTGATAGGAACGCGTATGTTGACGGCCGGACGCTATGTGAGCGCGCGTGCTCCGCTCCACGCATTTAGGAGGAACATGGCTGCCGACGCGGGCTCTGAGCGTGAGGGTGCCGGGAGGGGAGGTAGTTGTCGCTACTTAAAAACGGAAAAAATATCTAGGGATTTTAGTTCATATAGCTGGCGGCCCGGTATCGACAAAGCTTGCTTCGTTTTGCCGTCGGCTGCTCCCCACTGACCATGCGCGAGGCGTTCTCTCCAGAGCCATTCAAAAACAGAGCTTCGGACAAAGATTGTTTTCTCGCGATCGCTCTATTCATACTCTCACGGCCGTTTCTTAATGTTCTCGCAAAGCGTACTCAGGATTTGCTCCACATTTTCACGCTATGACAGTACTTGCTCAACCGCCCTGAACGCTTCGCGGAATGTTTGTGTAAATCAAGAGAGAACAAAACTTTATTATAAAATATAGAAAAGAAATTGTTGCCCCTGAAGGCGGGGCATCGCAAATGGTCGGGGCCCCTATTCCAGGGCTCCGCTGGCCCATGCCATCATCTCGGCCCTTTGGACCAGCCAGAGCTGATCCTCAAAGACCGAGTTGGACAGCAGTGCCTCCCATTGTTGCTCTGTGTTTTTCATGTTGTGGTGTTCTTCACTGTGTAGTGTGCACTCCCACGTAATGTGAAACAGAGTTGGTGTGGACCCGCACCACGGGCATATATCTCTGTATGCTGTGGGGTAGAATGTATGTAGCCTGTGTAAGTTCGTGTATGTATCTGTCTGGAGTCTGCGTAGCGCCGTAGATAGCATTGCCGTGAGCTTCTTATGTGGTGCTGGATACATTTTTCTGCTATCTCTGTAATACTGCAGAATTGTTGCGCAATTAGGGTCTAAGGGCGTCGGGTGCTCTACCGCAGTGTCCGTGGAGGCTCGGTGATTTGTGAAGCCTCGAGCCGCCTCGTCCGCAAATAGGTTCCCGGTGATACCCTCATGCCCTGGCGCCCAGATTATGGTCTGGGTGTATTCGATTGGGATGTCCTTATTAGCTTTGGTTAGAATTTGGTATGCCTTCTACCTATTCGACCCATTTGGTAGTTCCTACACGCAGCCTTCGAGTCCGTGATTATTGTGAGTGGGGCTTTGCGCTCCCGGCCCTCCTTGATTGCCAGTGCAATTTCTACCTCCTGTGTAAATCAAAGAGATGCATATCTTCCACGGGGTTGGCGGAACTGGCTCGGTGGTTCAACACACAGCCCTATGGACGATCGAGGCAAACACCTCCAACAACTGTTCAAACAAGCGCTAACATTCAACGACTACTGAAAGCTAGCACTTAATTGTCGCGGTCCTTTCTTTGTCCGTGCGTTTTTGCGTCATCCAAAATATTTTTGCTTCATGTATCTTCCATGTAGGTATGTATTCGGTCATAGCGTTCGCACACGAAGTAGGAATTAATGATAATTTTAAACTAGATAGAGACGCTAACATAAAGAAACAAGCACTTCGTTTCGGAAAGCGCCCTCTGCTTAGAATTTCTGCTCACGTGTCTTCTTTTTAATTTCAATGAGAGGCATAGCTTTACAGTTTGAAGCAAGCTCGGCTTCCCTTCAAACGTATAGAATAAGAAGGCACGTGTAGACAGTGCGGTCCACTGCTGCAGATGGAACACTCACATTTGAGCCATTCCTGTGGCCTTTTCACAGGAGACGTGGAGCACCGCCATATTGGGCTGTGGCACTGCAGTAAAAGGCTGGTGTCCTCTGTTTCTTTCCCTTTGTATTCGTGTGTGTGCACTCTTTGATAATGTTGTCCTATAAGCTCGCCCAAACTACTACGTGAACCACCTCTGTGGTGCTTTTTTGGGGGGTCACGCACATTTAGCACAGACATGCAGGCGGCTTATGGCGGCGCCCATGGAGCCTTTGAAAAGGTTTATAGCTGGCGTCTTAACTGGACGCGGAAACAGCGTCCGCTGATGGATTGTCACAACTTCCAACCACAATTTATGTGTCGCAGATATGTGCGAAGGAGGCTTGGCAAGAAAGCAAAATACACACACGCCCTGTGCGCAAAAGCTTTCTTTAAAAGTGGACCATCTTACAGTACAGTCATGGTCGATTGAAGTGTGGACAGCGTCCGTGATATCGCAAATTATTACTGGGGTTCCACACTAACAAGAGGGCGAACCGAGGTCAGGATGACACTACGAGTATCGTCGAGGAAGGCGCATTCAGCTCCGTAGATGCAGACAAGATATCCAGCACACGCCGCAGAGGTGATATGACGGAGGCCAGTACGGCAGCAAATGCCAGGTAATAATAATAATAATAATAATAATACCTTGAAAGAACATCAAAGCAATACAAAATCGGCCTGCCAAAACCTCATTGGGCTTGAAGGGCAGGGCCGACAGACATCAGACACAAGAATTATTATAGCCAACACCACTAAAAAAATATAAAGGAAGAATGCAGGAAGAAAAAAAAAGTTTTGTTGTACATATGCACATGCAAAAGTAAAGACGCGTGCGTGTAGCAGTGCGCCAAACAATAAGTTTATACAGCACATGACATCACCTTGCTTTATGTAAATTAAAAGGGTTCATACACAATTGTGACATAGCAGTAATACAATAATAGAGCACATCAGGCTTTCGACAAGGTAAAAAGCGGGACAATAAGGACAATAGGTTCCCTGCATATGTTCTCCCTGGTGACGTTGCCCCCTATGATAAGATGACACGGGCGACGCCGTCTTAGGCTGATACACGAATGACTCCTCAGTTTTGTGCGCCATACAGCTTCGAATAAACAATGCCATAACACGTCGAATGCATGCGTACTATTGTTTTCGTGCCTGTTATTCTATTGTATTATTATATAGATTCTGCAGATTGAAAACGGCAACGCTAACAGTCCAATAAGGCGGTGTTCAGGATGTTTTAATTGTACATTTTCTGCATGTTCTTATTGCGGAAGGCTTCGAAGTCGCGAACAACACGTGTATGGCCAGTCTGTGAGCTTTCAACACACAGGTTGCATTGAAAAAATTAACACCATCTTCCCAAAGGGAACCCTGATGGGTTGCGAAGCAGCAGCGTTGCGCACGGGTGGCGTCACGGGTTGAATGGCGCTAACGCGGGTGCTCGCATCGCATCAGGGTTCCCTTTGGGAAGATGGGGTTAATTTTTTGTCGGTCGCGGTAGCGGAGCGAGCGGCGGTAGCGGCAGGTGTTGCGGGCGAACCGGCGAGGCGGCAGCTGCGGCGAGCGCGCGGCAGGCGAGGGAGAGAGTGACGTCAGCGCGCACTGCGAGGGGAGCGTGACGTCAACGCGCAGCTGCGGCGTGACCTACTTGGCACCGCTCCAACACCTGCGGCGAGGGGAGCGCGTTGCCCTCGCCGTACGGACGCACAAAGGGAGAATGTTACACAGGATAGTCAAAGAGCTGCTTCGCATCTAAAAAGCAGATGTGTGCGTGCGCAGTGTTCAAAGGGTGCCCACGCCACAGTGGTGAGTTGTCTGTTGCGCTCACCCACACGTCTGCACTAAGCAGGCAGCATCACGGAAGGAGATGCAGGAAAAACATGAAGCAGGACTAGCTGAATCTCTCCTGCACCACTTGAACTACCTGGTTCCTAGAACATCACTGCTGGGCTGCCTAAAAGAATGGCAGAATGGGGCACATCCAGAACTGGTTCAAAGGGCGCAGCTGAATGGAACGGACCACGGCCGCTACGGTACCAGGACTGATAAGGTGCGCACAGGTGCTGCGTTTCTTTGTTAGACAGTTTTATTGTTCGGATCCCAAAGGCCTAGCTCGGTTTAGCCTCCGGCACCTCTTTCTCCCTTCTTTTTTGTTGTCTCCGCAAATTCTTCAATTCCCCAGAGCACACCCCCCGGGAACACAAAAGAACCCAGGACCACACAAGCATCCAGGAAAGTGGGACATCTGCTGTCCTAGACCACTTATAAGAGTTAGGAGAAAAGGAAGTCGAGTTCGCGTATTGTCACTATTTCAAGGCAACAGGAGGGGGGCGGGGATGGCAGTTCAAAACCCAACCTTACTATGACCATTGTACTTGCTGCTTCAGTTCACCAGCGCTAATTACTTACAGATTTCCTGAAATGGTCAACTGACCATTTGCAAAAGAACAAAGTTCTCCCAAGGACGTTTTCCAACCAAAAAAATTCTCGTCCCCAGATTGCTTTAACGATCTAAGCGCGTTTACTCATTGACATTCCAGCAAAGGGGTAAACGCGCTAAGAGCGTTTACCCATTCTTGTTGCTAGTAGCCCTGAGTGTGCGTCTTTTGTCGAGTGCATGAGTACCGAGAAAGCCAGACTGCTCCCACACGCACCTGTACTGCTTTCACCACTTCCTACATGCGGAAGAAATAATTAGCACGATAAAGTGGCCAGGAACAGGTGGTTTACCATACGAACCGCATGCATGCAAAAGCAACCTGCTTTGGGGGGTTGGCTCGCGACGTCCTCACGCGGAGCGCGCCGTCGTCACTGTATAGAAACAGATCCGTTGTACTCGCGGCAGCTGCTCAGGCCGTAAAGGAGGGAGCGAGAGCGCGCCTCCACACCGGCCGTGATCAAGGCACGATCAAGGCAAGGAGGTCGTGGATCAAGGAAAGTGGGACACCTTCTGTCATAGACGACCTATAAGAGGTAGGACAAGGGGAGATCGCGTTCGCGCATTGTCACTATCGTAGGGCCACAGGGGGGCCACTCCAACACCAAACCTCACTATAGCGGCTGTACTTGCTGCTTCCCTGGGCCACCCCGAATTAGTTACAGATTTTCACAAATGGTCAATTGACCATTTGCAGAAATCTGTAAGTTCCCACAAGGACATTTTCCAACCAAAAAAACTTCGTCCACAGATTGCTTTTCTGCTCTAAGCCCGTTCACAGCTGCACATTCCAGCGAAGGTGCACGAGCACATTGGAAGCTTTTCAGGAATTTTCCGGGGAGTGTGCAGTTGCATAGTGGCTCCTGGAATGTACTAAAGAGGTGGGCAGCAGCAAGAAAAAGACGGGGACAGGTGCTGGAAGGGGGAACATGCAGGTGTGAAGGAGCTAGGCAATCTTTGGGCCAGTACAATCTGCTGAAGGACATTCTTGAGGGAAGGCCAACTTAGATTCTTCAAAATGGTCAATAGGACAGAAGAAAAGCAGGGAGAGGCGGGGGGGGGGGGGGGGTGGAGCCAGGTTGCTGTGGTACTTGCTATCTGTTCCTTTGTTCCGTGCTGTTGTGCTCGTGAAATACTTGTCACTCTTCTTCCCCTCGCCACATTCGGACCCTCCATCCTTCTACTGCCAATGCCCACAGCAACCACTTCTCTATGTCTGTCTGCAGTTAACATGGGAAGCAGGGAAAACATCGCACCTCACTGTGAGAACAAGAATCCGTTTTTGTTTATTTGTTTGACAACACTTCATTCGCATTTTTACGCCCTACAAATGCTATGGCAACATGCGACTTACGAAGTCCTCAGATGAACACAACCCCAGAATAAAGCGAAAGCACGTGGTAACATGCAAACCCAAGCGCCATGTATCCTCAGGAAGCGAACGAATGACACATTAGGACGACTGGTGCTGTCTGTGGCTTCACATCGTCTTACCACGGGCCAAGCTTTCACTGTCAAATCTACAAGAGTTGAGGCTGTGGGTCCTTTTTTTTTTTTTCAGTAATAATTAATACCTGCACTTCGACAACGACAGATATACGTATAATCCTCCGTATGTGCTATACGCAGCACAGCAAGTACAACGCTTTCCTGCTGTTCAGTTGGTTGATCGTTATAATGGGGATGGCGCATATACGGTCATTGAAATTTATGAGCCACACACTGGCGTGTCGGGTATGAACGCCTGTATCCGAACGTGAAGCACGCCAGCGCATTTCGTTCACACCATATGCGCCTGGCTTGGCTAAATGAACTAAGTAAATGTGTGCCTCTCAGAGTGACGACGCCGTTTTCTTTCTTGTTTTTATGGTATTTTTCAGTTTCATGGAGTGCTTACAGCTGTGTTAGTGTTCTGAGGAGTCCAAATGCTTGCCGCCAAGAGAACCACCTGTCTTTCACGGAATTCTTGTCCGGTTCTTCGCGCAGCAGGCTTGTGAAGAAATTTCTCTTTTGGTGTTCAATTCCCAGCCCTGTTCTACATTCCGACATGACAAAAGGGCGTGACAAATCAACTCTCCGCACTGCGCATGATTCATCACTGCCCTTTGCACGGTGTAGCACTTCAGCCGTTCGTTCTATCCCATAGGGCTCAAGGCACAGTCAGTTATTAGGGAAGAGGTAGTACTTGCGCCATTTTGGGGCCAGCCGAGCGGTTCTTAATCCCAAGCATCGCTGCTTTTGGCATACTTATTTGGAATTCCCGTCCGCCGACGCTGTTAACGAGCACAAGATGAGGTTGTGAGATGAAATAAAATGCGATATTGTATAGTCGGCATTTTACATTGGTCAGACAGCGCGAGAATCATTCGCACCAGCAAGCGACATGTTGCGATCACCTTTCGTTGACATTGCTGTGAGACGTATAGGTCATGCTTTTACGCGTTGACCGACGTATCACTATTCTTGATTAACTGCATCCGGATTCACTCTTATATCTGATGACAATGTGTGTGTGCGCCCAGCGATCATGCGTTATTCGTTCCTGGCTTTTCGCGCTTACTGCTGGTTGTTAAGACTGGGCTTCCCTCTGAGAACGGCGCACATGGCTTGTTACGTTTGGCGTGCAAAACGAGCCCGACGAGGAAAGTCGCCGACGCGTTAGGCCTGAGCTCCGCGTTAGCGCAGATCGTAAACATCTGCGTACAACCGAGGGGCCGCGGTGGTGCCGGTTCACGAGCCGAAAGGTCGCTACCCGAGCCGTCAGTTCCCGAGACGAAAAGGGTGTTCCTTGATTGACAAGAGCCCACATGTACGTTTGGCCATTAGGCCGAAGAGGCGACCCCGTCCGGCACACCTGGAAGTGGTTCGTCTGTCGAGTGCCCACGTTATCAGCATCGGACCACACAAACTTTTAACAGATGGAATGTCTGCGCACGTGCACGTGTGATAACGGTGGTGCTGGCCGCGTGGCGTGATCAGCTCCGGCATCGTCTCCCGAGACCTTCGGTAATTCCAGCCATGGGCTGGTCAAGTACGTTCGTTCTGGACACCTCCGATCCTCTCCCTCCTTCTTCGCCCAGAAACCAATGGGGGAAGATCCCGGGCATCAAAAAGCGCGGGAACCAGAGAACCGTCGGAAAAAGAACCCTCTGAAGAGAACCCTCTTGCTAGTGGAGTCTTGCGGAATCAAGCTCCCTGTAAATATGTAAAATAAACCTCCTTTAAGTTGTCTCTGCCCCGGCTCCCGTCGTCCTGAGACACGGCACCTGCGGGTCGTTTTCGCCGCTCACCACCACGCTACCCGCTGGCCGGCTCTTGTAGCAGGCCAGTCGTAACATGGTGTAGCATTGCGTGGCCAACACGTATATTTCGCAAATTTTGAAGGTCTATACGCTCCCTTTCTACAAATGTGCGAACACAGAAAAGTGCACGAGAAGTGTATGAAGCAACATTTAAGAAAGGGCACTTGCGCTGAGGGATCGTCTATTTTTCAACACTGCAGCTGCATAACAAAAATGGAGATGATCAAAATTATGCGTAAAAAGCACAATAGGTATCGCGAATATTAGATCTTATTCCGCAGTTCGGAAGTGTGAGGTAGACCTAGTCTTATGCTTTGCCTTGTCTAATGTGGCAAAATCGGGAGATAGAGAGATGTTTCCTTCACTGTTTATCCTCACACAACAGCTGAAAAAGGTCGATTTTCTCTCTGTGCTTTTCTGTGGCAATATAAGGCGCTGCATTTCGTAATATATCTTTAACTCCACGGGACGCCCACCAGTGAAAATTTAGAATATTTCGATAAGATGCACGCGGTTGCACAATGCCGATTTATCTGCGGTCCGCGTATATGCCCCAAAAACATGAGCTCCGTTCGTATTGAAGAAAAAAAAAAAAACTGACCGAAAGAAAGCTTTACTGCGAAGCGACGTCATTGTTCACTTGTGACCAAGTCTAATTATTGTGAGGTTGTTCCAAGTTTTTCTACGTTTTGTGCCCCTAAGGCGTTAATGCGTGGCGGCTAGCCACAACCGGTTCGTTTGAGTCGACGTACACCCTTTCCCCATAGTGCTCGGCGCGGCCGCGGAGCACTCTGGGATTGCTTGAAAATGATCTTTGGGGGAAGGGGCTTTGGGAACATATGAAGCAGCTGGAAGAAAATACGAATTCCAGCTGGTCACCCGCTTTTTTCTGTAGAAAGGGGGGGGGGGGGGGGACCTACATGTACTGATAATTTGGCACTGAGACTTTTCCGGCAAGAACAGCCTCTCTCTCTTACTGCGTATTCAGAAAGCCCAATGTCTACCTTTCACACGCTCTTCTACCTTTCACAGCCCTGCACATCTCCCTCTCTCCCAACTCGCACTCAGCCAGTACACTGGGCGGTTCTTCTTAGCCACCTCTCACACAAGACCGACACAACAAAGACGCTTACTTTTTCCCCTCTCCTCACGAGCCTCCATATGGTATAAAAGAACGCTACTCTCCTGAGCTCGACCACTGGCATCGCGCGTTAAACACGAGTCGTTACTGCAACCCTCGTCCTTGATCGTCAGCGACAGCTTCGCATATCGAATTCTATACCTGAGTAAGAAGGCAGCGGCACCATATCTCCGTGCGCGCGGAAAACTGTCGCAAGCTAGGAATCCTGCCATACTCGCGAGATGGAGTCGGCGGAGGAGATTATCGAGGACCCGGCCTTCCAGGGCACGCCCCACAGCTCGTGCTCCGCGCTCACCATGGAGGAGTGGGACCCGCTGTCTTTAGACCTCGTGGGGGTGCCGCAGCACAAGCGGCGCGTCGAGCTTGATATCATGGACCTGCTCATGGATCCTCTGCCGGGAGTGCACGTGGTTCCCGTGGACAACAAGACCGGCAGGATCCACGCCCTCGTCGTGGGACCCGCGGACACTCCGTACGAGGGTGGCTTCTTCCACTTCCTGCTCCAGTGCCCGAAAGAATACCCTTTCAAGCCGCCGCGCGTCCGCCTCATGAACACAGACGGCGGTCGCGTGCGCTTCAACCCCAAATTGTACGCGACCGGCATGGTGCGCCTTGACATCCTGGACACCTTCCCGGGGCTGCCCTGGAATCCGGCGATGCGCCTCAAAGACGTCCTCGTCTCCATCCGGTCGCTGCTCTTGAAGAGACCGTACGTCGAGCAGCCTGGGATCCACGGCGAGTTGCGGGAGGGAGACTCCGAGCGGTACAACCACACGGTCCAGCACGAGACAATACGCGTGGCCGTGTGCGACATCGTGGAAGGTTGCCTCAAGCGGTCGTCGCCGTTCCCACTACACCTGAGGCGAGTGATTTTCAAGACGTTCTTGTGCAACTACAAGAAGTACGCGGAGACGGTAAAGTCCAACTTGAATCTCACAGGTACGGCCATGTGCGACGTGTTCGGCTCCTCGAAAGTTCAACTGTACCAGTATAGGGTTTTGCTCGTGCGACTTTTCGTGCTCAGAGGCAAAGTCCGCAAGTTGATGACACCTATAGGGAGGGATAGAGAAAGCGAGTGCCTGGCATGTTTTACGCCGTAACGCCCTCTCCCCCCCCCCCCAAATTGTACTTTTTTCTTTTGTTCTGGATATTGCTAACTTTTATTTCGCATTTTGTATGTACTTTTCGCGTTTTTGTTGTTCAGTGTGTTTAGATTGATTACCCCCCCCCCCCTTTTCTTTTTGTTCTGATTTGCTATCTTTTATTTCGCATTTTGTATGTACTTTTCGCGTTTTCGTTGTTCCCTATCTTTAGATTGCTTAATTTCACCATTTCCCGTGTACTCATGATTATGTCTTTCTTTTGTTGTAAGCATTGTTTCCAGAGAACACACGTGCTATAGGGCTAGTGTACTGGTAGCATATACAGTAGCTCTATTCCAGCCGAGGACGTAGCGCCACCTGCCGTGGCCTGGCGGCAAAGTTAGGTTGGAGCTTAGCTGCCCTCAGCCGCGCATTGATGCTAGAACGAGTAATCCACTGCATCAACATGGTCAAAATTACTAAGCAGTACACGCAGTCCTAGTGAGGTGCACGACACTTCACTAGTTTCATTATTGCGTCCATATATCCTACGCATTCGTAATGATTCAGCCGTCAACTTTTAATGCACATGGGCGCGAAAACAAGCAAACCCGATGTCTAACGCTCACGTGCTTATGCTTTCTTTTAATGTAACTCGAATTATTGTATGGTACCCACATCTCATCCATTACAAGCTCTCACACTGCTAGTATTCATCTGCATATATTTGTTAAATAAGTAAAAGAAAAAAAAAGCTCGTATATTGACAGGGCTTTTGAATTGTTCGAAGCAGCATTTGTTAGATCTACTCGAAGTGCACTGTGCAGTTGGGCGCTTTGTGAACTCTGAAAGGATTATAGAAATAATAAGTTCTAGTTAATGGAACGTGCGTTATACAGCATTCAGTGTACAATATATCATTGCTTGTCACGTCTTATGATAGATTTATTGTACTATCGACCACATTAAAGATTCTTAAAAAAAGGGCCCGGACAAGTGACTGACACACAGAGGAGGTAGGAATAAACTTTATTTAATGTCCTGTACATGGCTAAAGAGCCCGCCTAACTACTCCAACCTTGGAACCGGGAGGTCAAGCCTCCTGGCCCTATCGTGGGAGTACTGGACAGCTAGTACTTGTTGCTTGTGGTCTTGCGACTTGATCATGCTGTAAAACCTGTCACGAGTAATGCCAGGGCCAAACGACCCACACTCCTTAAGCATATATGTTTTAATGTACAATCGTCTTCCGTGCAGGCTTTACATATAGTATTCATGTCTTGAATGTTATACCATTCCTTGTACTGTACAGGTGAGAAATATGAAAGTGTTTGTAGTTGTCTAAGTGTCACTGCTTGTGCCCTGTTAAGTTTGATGTGGGGGAGGGAACAGCCGGCTACTCATGTAATATTGCTTTGTAATTTCGTTGTGTGTCATGGGAGTATCTCTGAGTGTATTCTCAAATCCAGCAGAGTCGATGCCATTTGTAAAAGCACCCCGGTCAGCGAGTTCGCGGGCAGCGCTGTTGGCCGACTCATTTGGATTGATGGAGCACCCTTCGATATTGCCCAGATGAGCTGGAAACCAATAAACATACTTTACTTCTTGTACCTTGATTTCTTTGATTACCCTGGACGCTTGCGGGGCTATTCTTCCTCTACTGAAAGCTCTAACTGCGCTTTTAGAATCGCTGTAAATTTCATTGAACCTGGCGTCTGCAATTGCTAGTGCTATGGCAACTTGTTCTGCAACTTCAGCTTTTACGCGGTATAGAGAGCAGCTCCGCTGACTGTTTGCCCCTTGTGATCAACTACGACTGCTGCAAAAGCGTCGCCTCGTTCGAGCTGCGCAGAGTCAACGAAGCATGCAGTCGCCCCTCCTTTCACCATTGTGTTAATGAGATTCTTAGATCGAGCCAATCTGCTGTTGATGTTGTGGACAGGATGCATATTTCGCGGTAGTGGTTGTACAATAACATTGTTTGCAATGTCGCATGGTAGTTTAATTCATATGTGTCTTGCTCTATAATTGGGCTAGTTTTTTTTTCTTTTCTGCGCCTCTCGGCTGGCTGTTCTGCCACGGCCGTGGTACCCCCTGTGCACTGAGCGGGTGTCGACAGCTGGACCGATAGCTTCCAACAAAACAACGCAGTTTTAACGTCGTGGGGATAAGCGAAAGGAAATGAAAGAATGGGAAGTAGAGGAACGCTGTAGCTGAGGGCTCTGGGAATTGTGACCAGCTGTGTTCTTCAACGCGCACTGACAGTACACGGGCCGCGGTAGAATTTCAGCTGCATCAAAATGCGAAACGCATTTTCAGTCGCGTTCTGGTGTGACTTTCGCCCCTACTGCTCAGCATTTGCAATGATACCTTGCTCATCGGCATAAAAAATACACAAAACGTGCGCGCCGCAAATGAATACCATACGTGTCCTGGTATTTATTTGCAAACGCTACGCTGCCGTGGCGTGTTTGCGCTAGCCCGCGGAGCAAGCCTACCATGTGCAGGTCGCTTGCGTTGCGCTTATTAATCAGAAAAAAAAAAGATAAATAAATGGCAGCCTAATTACTGGCCCCTGCGAGAATTTAAAAAAGACGGCCACCAGCGGACGCTCATCGTGGTCTGAAGATTTAGTTTCTGCTAGGCACTTCCCGTCGACATGTGAAGGCGCCGCCGCGCTCATTAATTCCTCTTTGACATATCATAGCAGTCGCGCACGTACAGGATAAGAAACTCTTCTTGAAATAGCTGTCAGCCCTTTTCCTTAAAAAAAAAAAAAAGTCTGCGGAGACCGCAAACAACGCACGGTTGTCGCTCGCCGCTGCTCTTTTTCGTAGAGCGCACTCGCAAGCCCCCCAACGTGGCCTCCGCGAGCAACGCCGCGCCGCCGCAGCCGATCACGGAGGCCACGCCCCCAACCTATTAGTGCTTGACGGGGACACGGGTAGCGCTGCATATCCTGGAGGGTGCGTATGACAATGTGAATCAGAATATTTTATGGGACATAATGAAAGAGGCTGGTATATGGGATGACTGTATAGAGCTCTTAAAGGAAATATACTGTGGAAATACAGTATGTGTGGAATGGGAAGGTATGGCGAGTAATGGTAGAATGGAGGCCGTCGATATAGGTAAAGGGTTGAGGCAGGGATGCCCGTTGTCCCTACTATTATTCATGCTTTACATGAGGAGAATGGAGAAAGCATTGGAGATGAGCAATATTGGTTTTAAGCTGTTGTACAGACAGGCAGGTATAGTGGTAGAACAAAAGCTCCCCGGGTTGTTTTATGCAGACGATATCGTGCTATTCGCAGACAGTCGAACAGATTTGCAGGGTCTGGTTAGTATATGTGGTCGGGAAAGTGAAGATTTAGGGCTAAAATTTAGTGTGACAAAATGCGGCTGGACGATATTCAATGACAGCAACGATCAGACCATATCAATGCAGGGCGAGGAGATACCCAGAGTACGAGACAAATACCTCGGGATATGGATAAATGATGGGAATATATACATGGAAGTACAAGAAAAAGCTATGATAGTTAAAGGAAAGAGGAGCTCCGCAATAATGAAGCATAGAGCGCTGTGGGGTTACAACAGGTACGAGGTAATTCGAGGTTTGTGGAAAGGTGTAATGGTGCCAGCACTTACATTCGGAAACTCAGTGGTGTGCATGAGGTCAGAGGTACAATCAGGGCTGGACGTGAATCAGAGGACGGTCGGACGTCTCGCACTGGGCGCCCACGGGAAGACCACAAATGAGGCTGTTAAGGGGGATATGGGATGGTCTGACTTTGAGGGAAGGGAAGCTCAGAGTAAAATTAGGTACGAACAGAGATTAAGGAATATGAAAGAAAGTAGATGGGCAGCGAAAGTATTCAGGTATTTGTATAGGAAGAACGTTGATTCACAATGGAGGAAGAGAACTAGGAAGCTTACCAGTAAGTATACATCCAGTAACGAAACGGATGGGACGAAAAAGAGCGTTAAGAGCATGGTCAGAGCGGCGGAGAACTCGGATTGGATAGCTAGAATGGAGAAGAAACCGGCATTGAACAACTACCGAAAAGGGAAAGACGAAATCAAGAGAGAAAAATTCTACGATAATTCAAAGGGAAGCGCTTTACTGTTTGAGGCAAGGTCCGGTTGCCTGAGAACCCGAAGTTACAGAGCGAAATTCAATAAAGAAGGGGATACATGTACGTGCTGTGGAAAAGCTAGGGAAACGACAGACCATATTTTGATTGAATGTACAGATGTACACCCAGGTGTAGCTGTGGACACTACCCTACAGGAGGCCATGGGTTTCAGGAGTAACAGGGGAAAGCTGAACATGCCGGCGATAGATATAAGTAAAAGGCGCTTAGAGCATTGGTGGCGCAAAAGTATGGAGCAAACAAAAGCGAAGGGTAGTTCGGGTAAGATTGTTTCATCACAGAGGAACGATAATAGATAAAATAAATAGACGAGGAAAAAAATTAGTTGCGAAAATATGTGTGATTCGGTAAAAGAAATGGTTTTAAACGAAAAAGAAATAAAGCTATAGAGCTTGATGGCCCGGCCACCGCCCCGTTATAAAGGGGACGCTCCTAATATCCATCCATCCAGCAGCGCCGCCTAACCAGGTCTCTAGGTCTATAATCTCTCCACGAGATTGCAGTATCTATAATTAAAATAAAAATAAGTAAAGCAAATTTACAAGGTCTTTTAAAACGATAACCTACCAATTGAGCCATCGCGAGTGAAATATTCCCAGTAATAGACTCACGCTGCTCTAGCGTGCTCCGGTCGTAACCCCGCGTATACCCAATGGCGTTTCTTTTTTTTTTTTTTCGACAATGTACAAGGCCTTCTAAAGCGATAACTTACCAATTGAGCCATCTTGAGTGAAATATTCCCAGTAATAACCCCACGCCGCTCTTGCGAGCTCCGGTCGCAACCCCGCGTAACTCGATGGCATTTTTTTACCTTGTGCGCGAAATTCCTTTTACCTGTTTCTATACACGGAGCCATCTAGCACTGAGGGATAATATCAACCAAGACAATCTCTTATGTTCTGTGTCTGGATCACTTAAGGAAAAAAAATCTATGTATCAATTGTGTTGCTAACCGCAAGGCAGAGGCATTGCTTTTTATAGTTCACGATGTTCAAATAAACAGACTGGCAGCGAATGTGTCTACTCTCATTTCTTGCGGATGGTGCACAACACGCGTTGTCCGTTTGGTTCCTCTTTGTTTCGTTCTTTATGGCGAATCTGTCGTACATCACCCATTTTACACGCCAGACGAGGATTCGACGGCGACTCGTTTTAGGGGCGAAGCACCTTATGGCCGAACCTTGTCCGCCGTTCCTCGTCGTCGCCGTGCTCTGGTTTGCATGGAGTCCGCTAGGGGCGCTGCAGTGCACAGATGCGAGCTATACAAATACATCAAAGTATTCAGGTATTTGTATAGGAAGAACGTTGACTCACAATGGAGGAAGAGAACTAGGAGGCTTACCAGTAAGTATACAGCCAGTAACGAAACGGATGGGACGAAGAGCGGCGGAGAAGTCGGATTGGATAGCAGGAATAGAGAAGCCGGCATTGAACAACTACAGAAAAGGGAAAGGCGAAATTAAGGGAGAAAAATTTTACGATAATCCAAAGGGAAGCGCTTTACTGTTTGAAGCAAGGTCCGGTTGCCTGAGAACCCGAAGTTACAGAGCGAAATTCAATACAGAAGGAGATACATGTACGTGCTGTAGAAAAGCTAGGGAAACTACAGATCATATTTTGATTGAATGTACAGATGTCCACCCAGGTGTAGCTGTGGACACTACCCTACAGGACGCCATGGGTTTCAAGAGTAACACGGGAAAGCTGAACATGTCGGCGATAGAGATAAGTAAAAGGCGCTTAGAGTATTGGTGGCGCAAAAGCATGGAGCAAACAGAAGCGCAAGGTAGTTCGGGTAAGATTGTTACATTACAGCGGAACGATAATAGATAAAATAGGTAGGCGAGGAGAAAAATAAGTTGTGAAAATATGCGATTCGGGAAATGTTTGTGGAGGAAAAAAAAAACTAGAGCTTGGTGGCCCGGCTACCGCCCCGTTATAAAGGGGACGCTCCTAATATCCATCCATCCATCCATCCATCCAGCCATCCATGGAGCGTCCGCTTTCACATCCCTACAGAAAGGCGGAAACACTTGCGAAACGCACGTAAAAGGCGCAGGGGCAACCACCGCTGGGCAAACGCATGGTGGGCGATGGAAACTGAAAGCGCGCGAAAACAAATTTCCCGCCGTTTTCGTGACGTCAAGGTCACGTGATTCAGCGTTGCGGGTGCGCTGGCTCCGCGAAAGAGGGGGATAAAACGAGGAGGTTGGCGGCTCCGGCGAGGGCGTCGCGGCGTAGTTCAAAAAGTGGCGCTACTTTCCAACATCAAGGGGTTTTACTATGGTCCCTAGAAGTATTCTAGGGACCATAGTTTTAGAGACGCTTAGGGTGCCTTGATGCTTGGATCATGGAAGGTTCAACGCAAGATCCCTATCGAGCGGAGCTAGGCTAGCGGAGCTACTTGAGGAGCTAGAAGGCGTTAGTTGGAACATCATTGACCTTGGCAAAGCTAGGAGAGTAGGTGAAGCTTACACAGCATTAAACAACGGCCATTTCCTCTGCTATAGAGGGTTGCCTGAAAAGAGAGAATATGGTGTTGGGTTCCTAATTCACAAAGATATAGCAAGCAATGTGGATGAATTCTACAGTATTAATGAAAGGCTAGCATGCACCATAATAAAACCAAATAAGCGACATAAACTTAAGGTAATCCAGGGATATGCGGCAACAACAAGGTACGACGACAAGTAAGTAGAACAGTTCTACGAGGATATCAAATTAGCAATGAAAAGAATATGGACACAATACACAATTGTCATGGGGGATTTTAACACAAAACTAGGAACAAAACAAAGTGGAGAACAAGCGATAGGCAACGATGGTGTCGGCCACAGAAATATCATGGAGAGATGCTATAGTACAATTTGCAGAAAGAAACCGACTCCGAATAACGAATACGTTCTTTAAGAATAGGAAGTGGACATGGAAAAGCCCAATGGGGAAACAAAAAAACGAAACTGACTTTATAATGTGATAGTCATGAGGCATAATTCAAGACACAGAAGTAGTAGCCAAGATAAAATGCAGCAACCACAGATTAGTAAGGGCAAAGATTGTACTAAAGAAAGTAAGAAGTAGTAGTTAGAAGAAAAAAGTCAAACCTAGAGGTAATCAAAGGAAAGAACCAAGAATTAAAAGTCGCACTAAAAGAACAGATTCATCGCGTTAGACGAAAATGATGAAGCTTTAGAAGAGGTAAACGAAACCATAACGAACGTGATCTTCCAAACAGTGATAGAAGTCAGGGGTAAAACAACAAAGCAAGATGTAAGCAAATTGTCCAAATCCACTGAAGAGTTATTAATAAAAAGATGCCAGCGGATGAAAGCAACTTCGTCAAAAGATGAAATGGAATTTGCAGAATTATCAAAGCTGATCAGTAAAGCCAGGCAAAGAGATGTGAGGAACTTTAGCGTGAGAGAAATAGAGGAAGCAGTAGAGAAAGGTACCAGCATTAAATTGGTCAAAAAGAAACTGCAATTAGGAGAAAACAAAATACATGCACCAAAGGTAAACAAGGCAACATTGTTAACAACTCCACTGATTGATTTCTGGAGTTTAACATCCAAAAACCATGATTTGATTATGTGAGACGCCATAGTCGAGGGCTCCTGAAATTTCAACCCCCTGGGGTTCTTTAACGTGCACCGACATCGCACAGTACACAATGAAATAGTAAAGATAGCAGATTTCTACTCTGAACTGTACAGCTCTCTGACAGACCATGCAACCTTAGTAGAAATCCAATCAGAGAAGGACACTGGTGAAGTCAGAAAAGCCATTAAAGGCATGTCCCGCGGTAAAGCAGCAGATGAAGACGGCATAACAGCAGACTTGATCAAAGACGGAGGAGACATTATATTTGAAAAGCTTGCGTCGCTCTTCATGAAACGCATCAAGACATCTAGTGTACAGCTCAGCTAGAAAAACGCTCATATAATCCCAATACACAAGAAAGTTGACACGAAGGAGTTAAAGAATTATAGACCAATTAGCCTACTCCCGGTACTAATATATAAACTATCTACAAAAGTAATTTCTGCTAGGATAAGAGAAACACTCGACTTCAACCAACCAAGACAACAAGCTGGTTTTAGGAAAGGTTACTCAAAAATGAACCACAGCAATGCTATTAACCTAATAATTGAGAAGTTCGCTGAATATAGCAAACCTCTTCATATGGCCTTTAGAGACTACGAGAAAGCATTTGATACCATAGAAATACAAGCAGTTCCAAAAGCTTTGCATCAGTAGGGTGTACCTGACGTACATGTGCAAACCATAAGCAACATCTACAAAGACTGCACAGCCACACTACTCATACAAGAAAAGAGTAGAAAAATTCCGATCAAGAGAGGAGCCAGACAAGGAGATACAATCTCCCCGATGTTGTTCACTGCATTCCTAGAAGTGTTCAAACATCTAGAGTGGGAAGAAAAGGAAATTAGATTAGACGGAGAATATCTCAGCAATTTAAGGTCTACAGACAACAGTGTGCTCTTTAGCAATGACAGTGATGAACTACAAAACATGACTGAGGACCTAAACAGGGAATATCCTGAAATAGGACTAAAGACAAAAGACCAAACAATAGACAAAAGACCAAAGCTTTGCTCGAAGGTCTAGCTAAGGAACAGGAACTTAATTTTAACAATCAACCCTTAGAATGTGTGGATGAATACGTATATCTGAGGCACTTATTAATAGGGGCACCAACCCATGAAAAGAAAATCTTCCGCAGAATAAGAATGGGATGGAGTGCATTCGGGACACATTCCCAAATCATGACTGAATGCTTCCCAGTGTCACTAAACCGAAAAGTATTTAATCACTGCATTCTCCCAGTACTAACACATGGCGCAGAAACATGGAGGTTAACTAAAAACTTAGGGATGAAATCAAGCAGCAGCATGCTATGGAAAGAAAAATAATAGATGTAATGCTAAGAGATAAAAAGCGAGCGGGTGGATAAGAGAGGGGAAGTTGATATTCTTATATCAATTAAAAGAAAAAAGTTGACCTGGGCAGGGCATATGCGGAGGACAGATAACAGATGGACAGAGAGAGAGCGAGAGAACAACTTTATTTTACTAAAAAATAAAAAGTTTCACGGAGGTATAGCGGTCAGGCGGTGCCTTGCCGCAACGTCCTCTGCTCATTTGATGGCATGGGGTTGCTTCTCCAGGCTTGAGTAGCGGAGAACGGTGTCCCACGCTCCAGGTGAGGGAGTAACAGTAACAGTGACGAAATAGATAAAGAGAAGAAAAATGGAACAGAGGCAGGCAAAAGGTTACATGGAGCGATGAAATTAAGAAGTTCACAGGCATAAAGTGGAACCAACTCGCACAGAATAGGGCAAATTGAAAATCGTTTGGAGAGGCCTTCGTCCTGCTGTGGACCTAAAATAGGCTGATGATGATGAAGATGAATTTGTCAGGCATCATGCAACACCACGTGACATTGTGTTACGCGATTTTGGTGGAAGCCTGTCACGCCCCATTGCGTTACGGGATTTTGTGTGATCACCTGACATCTACCCGGCAAAATCACGTAACAAAATGTCATGCGGCATGTTTCTGCCAAGAACACCTAACGCAATGTCACGTGACATGTTCCTGCCAAAACATCACACGACTATCAACTGACCTATTTTAGTAAACTAGCGGTTAGCTTCGCTGTGATCTGGCCTTGCGCGACCCAATGGAAGCTGCATACTTCTTTTTATTGGCTAGGTTAATGTTGTCCCGGAACACCGGCTCTTAGCTTTTTCCTTCCTCCATGCACAAAACGTATGGACACGCGTATCGAGGTTCGCGGTTCACATGGTCACGGTGACTATACCAGATTACAGTGACATCTTGTCTTGTGATAAATTCAATGCCAAGCACAACTGCCCGATTTTGCTTTACGCACTCATCAAACTACTTGTTCTGGTCACGCTGCCACACAGGGGTGGATGGTGCATGGAATATTGCCACGCCTGCGCGAAATCAGCACCAAAGCATCCGAATGTCAAAGCATGCAATGATGATTATTGGCACTGATGAGTCTGAAACTGCTCTCACAAATTCATTCGGCATTTATTTTATAGCTTGAGCTGTTATGGGCTCATTAAAATGGTCAAAATTGGTGGCGCTGGTGTTCACCGGCGCGTCTGTACCCGCTATCGCTTACAGTGCAGAAAAAGAAAATTCTTTGCCTGTGCAGACTGCAACCATCCCCAACTCTCACCGAATGATCGCACACCCGGTGTTCTCGGCTACGGCTCTGATACGGTAGGAGTGGTGTTGATGTGTGTTATCAGCCGTAGGCTGTGGTTTTGTAGACGAAGACAACAAAAGAAAGAGAGAGCGGAGGAGGAAACAAGAAGAGGGAGGAGAGGACAATGATGAGGAGGAGGAAGAAGAGGAATAAGGCAACATTGAAGAACAAGAGGAAGAACATGGTGAATAAGCAGAAGAAGAAGAGCAGCAGATGAAGGACAGGACGGTGAAGAGGAAGATTCAAAAGACGAAAATAGAAGGGAAGGATGAGGGCGAAGGGAATTAGAAGGATTGGAAAAAGGTCGAACAAGAATGAGAGCACACAACAAAGTCTAGCTCACGCCGTTAGAGTTACTGTACAGGCTTGCTCCCTACGGGAGCATATATAGGGACACTAGAAGCTGTGGGCTTGCTACGTCCTCTGCGCGAAGAATAATGGTGCAATCCTCCCATATGCCTCCTCAGGTTGTCCATCCTCGAACACGTGTAGGAGCACACGCCGCATGAGAACCTTCTCTCGCCCGTGTGCGTGCGCGAGTGACGTGCCAAGGTGTTGGACGTGGCCGCCCTGTACGGACACAAGTTGCAGAAGTATCTTTTTTCTCCCGTATGCTTCGAGTAGTGTTGCTTCAAGCTGCCTGCATCCGGAAACGTAACCAGGCACACTTGGCAGGTCAGCTCGTCCCCGAGGGGACCGCAGGCGTGCTTCTTCATCTTGCGAACATTAAATGTCGAGAAAGGGCACTGGGAACAGGTCAACAATTTCACCAACTTCTGCTTCTTTGACGTCGCAAGGCTGGGACGTAAGATCCACCGAAACGTGAAGGGTTTGCAGGTGCCTGTTGGAACGGCAGTGGTCGCACCATCGTCGTCGAATCCAGTAACAGTTTGCGAAGAGATGTCGTGGCCGTCAGCAGTGAGCTCCATTCCTGCGAGTGCAAATGCTCATTGTGAAACTGATGCTAACGGCAAATATTAAGTCGATCTGAACTGTCGAAATGCCAATCAGGAAATGACGTTTGTTTCGTGCCATGAAAACGCTTAGTTTGAACAAAAATCTTATTTCTGTGGTCAGCATGCCATTAGAACTATGTAAAGGCTTGGTGACGTAGATTCGCCATTTCCTCCCTTTAATGGCTGACGGCCCAGCACGCTGTTAAGAGAAAGATGGTTTAGCTATCGTCGTGAGCAGACATAGCTGTCAGCAGTCACAAAGAAACGTATTGCTGTGATGTCCCGCTGCATACCACGGCTATGTGGACAGCAGGGCTGGGCAGTATTGCGATACAAGAGTATCATTTCAGAGATACTTTTGAGTATCTGTATTGTTGTATCGAGATACATTTGGAAAAATGTATTTGTATCTCGGTAGTGAAATACATTTACGATGTATTGCCCATATCGCGATGCTATGCAGGACATGGGTATCTCACTACTTTTTTTTTTTTTTTCGGGAATGAGCTGAGAGGTTTTTCCAATGACGTGTTTCCAAGCGGAAATTTGGTGCCGTTCCACTGCTGTTCCATGTGGTACTCTTGCTGTGATACAGCATGATTTTTATTGTAACTGATAGCTGTACACATGTTGTTATTAACAATTACGTATAGTGTAAGCCTCCTTTGTAATGCCTTAATGGCACTCAAGAGTACTGTGATAAAATAATGAATAAATTGCAAGTTTCAATGGTGCTGCAACATTTTAAATATTATGCTGCACTTAATAAATGTATTTACGAAGTATGAACATTCCCGACATCAAAAAAAGTATTTCAGTATCAGTATTGCTGTATCTGTATTCCGGAATACCTTTCTCGGTCTTTTTGCAAAAGTATCTCTGAGATTATCCCACTACGTCAATTACAAATGTATCTCAGTATCTGTATTTTAGGCTTACAAACCGTGTATTTCGATATCTGTATTTCGGAATACTTTTTTGGGTATCTCTGCCCAGCCCTGGTTGACAGCCACTGTACCCCACAGCTATGGTCCCTTGGCCCACTTACATCAGTGGAGCCTGTTGTAAGATTTGCCAACTTGTGGCGATGTAGCTGTGCCCTACATCGGAGGTCCCTATTACCTGCACTGACCTCGATTTCTCGATGACTATAGGAGGCTTGATCCGTGAGGCGGTGACACCATTGCCAGGCGGCCGTGTACCTTTGCAAGTCCGTTCGTACGTGCTCTTCGTGGGTTGGCATGCATCATACGAGGTTTTTCGGAGGTTTCTGTCATCGAGAGGTGGTACGGGGCTGGCACATAGCGCGTGCAACCAGCAAAATGGTAACCGCGACGCTAGCGATCCTCGATGGGGACGTCAAGTGCATACCCTCTATATGAAGCAAAGGTGAAGCTAATAGTGACATTTTAGACATTCTCAAGCATTCACCCATCACTCCATCAAAAAAAAAAAAAAAAAGTTTTGGCCTTAGTGTCCCTTTAACAAATCGGTGGTCTAGAACTGAAGTTATTAGCCCTCGAAGTTCAAAACACGAGCAGACAGCATGAAAGCAACATTCCCTTTCGTATTTCGCTCTCCCGCTGACGTCAGTGGAGGCGTCCAATAGCAACGCGCGTCTTATAGAGCGACACCGGAAGACACCGGGAGCAGAGCGCGCGCGCGCGCAGATAGCGTCCGGCCGTCAACACACCTGGTGTCGTTTTGCAAGTAATGTCAGATACTTTCTCTCTATCTTACGAAGCATAAAAACTATTTTAGTACATTTTGGTACTGAATAGCGTGATCAAGCAGACACCACACGTGTGTAACAAGCACCTTGGAGCGTCAAGCCAATCAGAACGCCCGGCCTGGCCCCTCCTATGTCGTCACTCTATGTCACTTCCTGTAACAAAAATCTCCGTTATGTGTCGCCTCAGTTCAAACAGAAGGCGATTTTGGGCGGTTTGTTCGCTGAAATAAAATTGTAACCACTGTGCTTTCCGCGAAGAGCACACAATAAATTGCAAAGCGCTTGTGCGTTGTACTGGTGTCCATGCTGTGCTGTGCTGATCGACTGTTGAATTGCAGTTGCCTACCTTCCGCAGCTTTGTTAGAGGAGCCAATCGTGACCAAGAAATTTGATTCGGATAGGCCAGCCATGTCCACTCATCTCTAATAAAATGTCCACTATACGTTTTCTTTAGTGCTCAAATGATCTGTGCAAAACTGTGTGACTGTGATAAGTCATTAGTTTCACTGAAAGTGAATTTTAAAGGCGGCTAGCTCGAATCATGCCTGTGGATGAGCGTCACATATTGTTTGTGTCATACGTACTAACCTAAATTGCTATGGTTTCTCAGGGAAGCTGTCAGCAGTACAGCTTTGGATCATTGCCGTCAAGTTAAGAAAAGCTGGCGCAGCTCGATGCATTGTCGGATGACGTCGCCAGTTTCTCTTCTCTGGCTCTGGCACCATATGTACCGTGTTTATATTATGGCAGGTTGTGATTTCATCATAGACTGCTACACAAAGTAGCTACCTCGTCTCTGCTTCGACACATCGTTTTTTGCTCATTCAAAATTTTTTACATGTTTCCAAGCAAACCGGACCACCTCCACCCTAGCTGCATGCTACAGGACTGTCAAGACCATTTCAAAATGGCGATATCACAATATGGTTAAAAGGAAAAAGAAAGCACCAGACTTCCCCTTTAGACCAGGGCATCATGCGCTTTACCAGCAACTCATCTTGAGCTAGTTGGCCCCTCTATAGATACATGACCAGGATTTGGGGACATCTATCATTCGGCAGCAGCGTTTTGCCATAACTATAATCACTTCTAACGAACAAAAGTGGTTATCAAAATTGGCTCACGTGTCTCTATACTAGAGACCAACTGCAACATTCTGGTAGAACTTTGCATGCCACCTCAAGGAGCATAGTTTCTGGGGAAAGTTGGATATATATGGCAACCCTGCCTGTACGAGCTTCATAGGCTGCACATTAAAATATTAAAATACTTTGGAAAATTGTGTAATTTGTGTCATGCTCCTGAAATTTTACTAGGATCTCTGACTGCTTCTGCTATACAGATCTGCGAGTCAATTTTGACAACTAGTCTTTTGCGCCAGACAACAATATCTTTCGGCTATTGCTCGCTCAGTTACAGCAGACGATACTTTTGAGCACATACTTTTGAGAAAATTCAAAAGCTCTGCCTCTGTCAAAGGCTGCTGTGCCAAGTATGGCAAATTAAAAAAACTGTGGAACCATTCAGATGAAATAACATTTATTGCTAAGGTGCAGCAACAGCACTACTTGTGAGTTATGAACTGTGAGACAATCAAGCACTTCCATTTTGAAACTGAAACTCAGTAGGTATGTATTATGTCTTAGACAAATCAGTAGTACAAAAAAGAAGTACTAAACAAATTGAAGGAAGCTGTACAAACGAGTGCATTATGAATCGAGATGTACAACTGGAACTGTATACACACACTAAACAAGACACGAAAATATGAACAGACAAAGCCAGACGACACCTTGTACCGAATCATTATGGAGCTAGATAAGTGCCTTTATAACTGCCTCGATATTATGGCACTTGCGAAAATTGTCTTAGAATGATTTGGCATGTTTTAGATGTGACGACAATCGTCATATATGCCTCAAAGGTGCTTGTACAATGATGAAGCTAAGTTTTGCTTCTCAGAATTTCTGTAGATGGTGGCACACTGTGGCATAGTGTTACACTTGACTGCAAAGGACTAAAACACATAAAAATAGCCCATTTCACCCTCAAGTTGCAGTGTCATCTAGGCATCAACAGTAAGGTACTGCTCAAAACCAACAATAGCACTGCGTCAGTGTCATGATAGAGGCGCAAAATTCAAACATTTCAGTGTTCGCCGTGCAGGGGCCATCACGTGGTTTACATTTACCATCATGACAATCTCACAATGGTAAATGTTGGTCCTAGGACTACTCACCAAGGAACGTGCTGCTCTTGAGAACACACGCATGCACAATTTATATTACAGAAAATCCTATGTACAAGGCAACATTACACATGCACCTAGTTGTCACGGTGACTGTTTCTACGCAGTCCTACGGCTGTTACTAGGAAGTCCCGGACAAACGAAAGAAATAGTACCGCTGTGTTTCCTATGTGTTGTCATTGGCGCATCCAGGCTGAGGTAGACTGCGACGAGTCTGTCGTTGGTGAGGTGTCAGCAATATGGGTCACCCATGGGACTGTTGGACCGCAGCAGCGGCCCTTACGCTGCAGCGACTGTTTCGGCAGCCACGGCAGCCGGTAGGCCGCAGTGGTCACATAGCATCTCCGCCTACCGGGTTGACGACACCTATGGCTGGAATGACAGCCCCAGTAGCCAGGCTGGTCGCCGCAGTGGCCGAGAACACCGCCACCTCGTCTGGCTCCTTGGACCGGTTGCCCAGCACGGACCACAGACCCTCGAGGTTTTCTTCACCGGTTGCTTAGCTTGCCTGGCTCCTTGGACCAGTTGCCCAGCAGGAACGCAAGTCCTTGGCGTCTCAGTACACCCAGTAGCGGTTGGTCACAGATTCTCTGGACCGGACGTCCAGCGAGAACCAGCCCACTTCAACGCCGTGCAGCACGAAACACCGCACGAACCACGCACCACACGCACACATTCTTCGTCATCACCCCCGCACAGCGAACACTGAAATGTTTGAATTTCGCGCCTCTGTCATGACAGTCAGTATAGCAAAATGCTTTTTTTTTTTTTTACAGTGCTAGCAGAGCTACTGCAGAGTGACCAACTTACTGGGTCAAGTTCACCTGTATCGTGGAACCACTTGCATCTTCATGCCATTCTCATAGGCGGCACTACATTCAAAGCTCGATATAACAAATTCCAAAACTCCCAAAGTGTTCCCTGTCAAACTGTATTAACAGAATACATTTATACCTAATTATTGAACATAACAAAGCTATTTCTGTGTTATATTGAATTTGTTATAGTGAGATATGACTGAACAAGGTTTTGCTTCTGTGGTTTTATGACAATGATTCCATATAACAACCACTATACAACAGCAACGGCCACGAACAGTGCAGAAACGAGTGCAAATAATGCAGCTAAATAATCGTCACTCTAACATGTCAGAGACCACGCTATCATGACAAGATGAAAATGAGCTGACACCTACTTTGAAAGGGTCAACCATTCTCTAAAGAGGCTAAAGATTTGGACTGCTGGTAGAGTTCAAAGTTCTTCACACTGGGACATGACATAGCTACAGCAGGAAAACTGGAGCAAAGCCATCAATCAGCAAAAAAAAAACATGACTTTTCTTCTTTCTCTTTTACTTTCTATTGATCCTTTATAGTTGCACAAGCTTTCTCATGAGTCGCACACCAGGTATCTCGGCGAAAAGCGTAATTTTACAGTAACACAGGTAACACAGTAAAAAAAAAAAAAAGAAAACATCGAAGATAAACGGCAGAGATTTTTTCTGGTGCGGCTGTATCATGTCACATATACTGCAACTATGTCCTGAAGTAAAAAAAAAAAAAAATCACGCAAAGCAAAATGTTCCTGATCACACAGTTGCATAGCTGCAGCAGAAGTAGTGATATATTGCAGTGACAATTGCGGTGGAACACCACATGTGTGAGACAGACAGCAGTAATGGAAAAACATTCTGCACACGTGAAGCTGAGAATTACACTGTGATCATACATAATCATACCCCACAACCCAACTTAGGCCCAAGTCACATCTGTATAAATTACAGGCAGGCATGATAATGCTCTGATCCAGTTCCCCTTGGGGCAGTGAATCAAATGCAACCACAGGTCAGCATATTCAGTCATGAGTACACTCACCCGCTCACTTGAAGGGCACGAGTATAAATGTGAGTCAGCAGCTTTGACTGCAACATCTCCAAAAAGGTGACCTGTACTCGACAATTTGGAAACAGTATGCAGAACTTAGTGTATATTAAAGGGGCCCTGTAAAACATTTTGAACATAACCAGGAAAATGGTACCAATCAGTCACGGAGGTTCCTATGAACTTGTGTAACAAGTATTATATTGCCCTAGAACTAGGAATTTCATTTAAAGCACAGATGAAAATTGCCTGCTCTTCTTTTAAGAAACTACATCACAACGGGCACTGACTACTATAGCTATAGCTAATTATAGCTATAGCTATAATTAAGCACATTTCTTTTACCATAAAATCAGCCAATACTTGTGCTGCCTCGAGCGACATAGTCTGCGCTCCCTGTGACATAATTTGTTGAAAGAAAATCACTTAACTTCCACATGAATTTGAAACCAGCTTGCAAATTCCCTGGTGCATGCAGTGCAGTAACACTTTGCTCACTTGTTCAAGGGAGCCTCCACGACTGTTTGGTACCGTTTTATAACTGTGTTCAAGAAGTGTTGCACGGCCTTCTGTGGACCTCCATGACAAGAATGTTTCATTGGTCGCACCGATTACATCAGTGCAAGATCGCCACAACTCACAAAACAGCAGAAACTGTATGTGCGTATACACTTGGGGGAGGTACACCGAGATGAACACAACTGCATACACTAATTAAATGACAATATGTAACATGTGACGAACGCCAAGTTCAGAACCACTCGGGCTAAGAAAAACAGAAATGTCAGTCATTCAAAATTGAAGACAAAGTTATGGGGTGCAAAAGAAACTAAGAGGCAATAAGAAGCAAAGCATGTTAGAAATGTATGCGTAAAAAGGCATGGAAATCAAAGTCACTTACCACTTGGCAATGAAACAAAGCAAAATGCACAGATGGAAGAAAAATACCTATATATACATGGTAATCCTTATTGCGTGCTACAATGGATATGTTCAGTTGCATCTGCCATCCGCTGCATACCTTTCTCAATGTCCGCTAGCTCTGCCTTCAAGGCATCAGGTCCCGAATGGACATGCTGCACCTCTGAAAAGTCCGTCTCCGTTTCCAGTGGATTATCTTCAAACTGAAAAAAAAAAACAAAAGAAGAAGTTAAGGCCATTGCAGGGGCCCCTCACTACACTAATCTCACGGCAAGCATAACAGTGCCACTGCGCTCACAATGGAGTAGTTTATTACAGATTTTTTTTGCACGAAATACACTCTACATACTTCACATGGCTTAACAAAGTTGCTAAAGACTGGTCCCGAGCAACTCTGAAGGAGTTCAAATGGCAAGCATGTGCAACAAATATACCGAGTAAAAAAATATTGTAGCTCCAATCCACGTTGGTGAAGGTGGTTGAACAGCGAAGCTGTAAACTACACCCACAGCAATTACCCATTGCGACGTCGCTTGAATTTCACATGCATTTTAACAGCATGCATACACTCGACGTCTTGTGCGAGAGCTGCTGGATTTTGCCTACGATGCTGCTAAGCAAGTCTGTTTTGTTCTTTTTGTAGAGCATTATATTCACGCCGTTCTTCTGGCATCTTTACTTTCCGTGGTCTAGCGATGGTAGCCTGCAATGAACTGAATGAGTTGCTAGACCGGTCACCGCTCTGGCAACCAGCCGAGAGCTGCTAGAATCACGGACACCGGGCGCACTCGGTGCAAGCGTTCGATTTTGAAATTTTCGGGCAGCTTCGGGTTGTCTCTGGGTTAGCTTGGGTTTCATAACCGGAACCAGCTAGCTGCCCTCTGGCTGCCAGCGGGCTGCCAGGAGTAACGTTGGCCAGGAGTGCGAAAATCGAAGAGCCTGAGTGAGTCTCCATCCCGAACGGGATGAAGGGCGATCTTTATCAAGATCGGCACTGATCGTGACCAAAAGGTGCCCTAGTGACACTGGTGTTATGCTGATAATAGCCGTTTTAAAACGGCTATTTTCAGCATAACACCAGTGTGAAACTGCGCGTCGTCGCATTCGTGGTGCTGCTCAGACTTACCTCCACGGGTTCTTGTTTGATCGTTGTCGCGGGCCCGACCAAACAAATTAAATTTTGTCCATCGCATTGCGCATCACTCTGCTGCTGCTGCTCGCACTTAATCACGCCAAAACCAGGCACAGGCGGGAAGATGGTCGGCAATGAGTCGGCGCCGACGTTCACTCCTGGCTCGAAGTGCAGCGAACACACACACAGTCTGTCGAAGGCCCCGTGGCTGAGCGAGAGCTTGGGTATTGCGGCGAGCCACTCCACGCACCTGATGTCGTCCGCCGTACAAACGTACAGCAGGTGCGACGGGTCGCTCAGGCCGCGTTCGTTGGGGCAGCCCCTGATGCTACACGTAATCTCCTCCATGCGATACTATTAAATGGGCCTATGCGTACTTTAGTGCAGTTCCCTTTGGCGGCACGTCAAATGCGCGAGAAACAGCGTGCAGGAACGCCTTGGAAACATCATCAAAGCTGCGGTCCCAGAAGCAAGGAGTGTTGTCACATGGTGCAAGGAACTGGTTGAAAGCACAGCGCACACGCGGCGAAAGGCATCAGCGTTGAGTTAATTTCTGGCAGGACCACAGGAAACAAGAGCACCACAAAACACTTCAAAGGGTACGCAAACAAGAAAGACGTTTGAACATTGGCTTGAAGTATGGATTGACCTGGATTGGCATGGATCACTGGGTTTTCGCGATTGCTCGAAAGCGAGAGAGTACGCAAGTACGCCTAAATACATATCAGTAATAAAGCTATAAGCATTTGTAGTAAAAGTAAAACCAATAATATTAAAACTGACCAACAAGTGGTGAAGAAGTGCGCTTGCAGTTTCGGTTCTTGTTTCGGGATAGCTACTCTATGCATGGCCCCAGATGCTAAGGACGCCAGCATTGCCAGCATCTAGTGAAATACCGATGCGGACATGGTGTTATGGGGCCACAAATGCACGGGAACGCACGAGGCCATTCCGGCAGGCCGTGCTGGTACCTGGCGTTCAAACCTTGGGAGTCATCGTCAGCACTTTCGCCTTCTCGAGGCATAACACATAACCCATAAGCGATAACTCGTGTCCATGAAGTGCCACCAAAGCGTTTGACGTGCGTCACAGCTTGGACTTTTTGCTTTGCGCATTATCATTACCGCGGTTACCGCTGTTGTGATCTCTACACCTTGTATTCACCCTATTCCTTTTTTTCCTCCGAACAAATGTACTTTGGCATACTATTGAACTCGTTATAACGAACGCATATACAGCGAATTATCGAATATAGCGAACAAAATGCGGAGTTTGGCTGGTTTCAGTTCAGTAATTTATTCCTTTTACAACACAACTGGAAATGCGAGGGGTGCACCAGTATTGGCTGTAACAAAAAAATATTTAGACAATTCGCTATTACATTCTCTTGAAAGGTTTGGTAAATTTTGGTCATACAGCGCTAAAAAAAGTATTTGTCTACACAAATTCAGCGTAAGCCAGAGTGCCGATTTGCTAGAGCAGGTTTATATATGCACTGTTACGAGTATCGGATATAACAGACTAATCGTGGTACTGATGACGTATTATGACTAGGGTCAACTGTATTATATCCACCTTCATACTTTCAAAGTTCCTAACACTACCAACTACATCGACAATACACCAATGAACCCATTCTAATGAAAACAAAATTGAACTCGGCTCAGGGCAGATGACCATGAATACAATGGCCATGTGCAGAGATGATCGCTTTCAACGAGTGTGCTGCTCTGTGTAACATGTATTCTTGCACGTCCAGGACAGGCTGAAAAGACTAGTTGGTTGCGTGCATTGAAAGCGGTGTCTCCAAAGGTGATCGTTTCGGGATATGACCCAAAGTTAACTGTACCGGCTTATCATTACAAAACTAACAAAAGCTCCATGGTCCTTTGCAAAGTGCTTATTACGTAACACTTCATTTCAGTATGTGCCTCTAATCAAAGGAAAGCAAGCAACACTTTGTAAAAAATGTTACTATGTATGTGCCAACAAGTATAATTTTCAAGTTAATGACCTCAAATACAGACAGGAAGAATAAACTATTCATTCCATTCAATACTCGTCCCTGCCTTTGTCTTTGTGGATCTCTCTACTCACTATGAGAAAGGACACATCCAAACACAATTTTTGGAAAGCCTTTGTGGTGTTCATGCACCTTTTTTGGAATGTATATAGCATACACCAGAATGCACATACACCAGAAAAGCATTCTATGCGCTAGAGTTTTGGGTTGAAAAACATCCTTGCAAGAAAGCCAACAGATTTTTGCCGAGTGTCAGCTGTAAAGGTAGCAAATAGAGTCAAGACGAAATTTGCAAATAAAAGAACATCCTTTATTATATCTCAAATGTCTCCTTGAGCTTTCATCTGTGCGTAGCACGTCTCCAATTTCACACATATAGCAAACAGGTATAAATGCACTCCACACCTAAACCACTGGCTAGCCCTGTGACAATTTCAAACACACACACAATTTTGCAATGTGTTTAACAGCATGATTAACTAACTTACGAAGAAAAAAATATCAGTAAAGGAACACAATTCTCTGCAGTCAGGCATAAACAGAAGCCTGCACATTACAGCAATTGTAATCTGAAGGCATAATTGTGCAGATGTACACACAAAGAGCAGTACAATAAGATGGGGACATCAGGCAACCCAAAGTTTAACTAAGCATAACAAACCATTTGTATTTGAATGACCGACCGAGTTCTATGACCGCAGGTACAGACTAGATGCCTGCGATAACTATCCCTTTTGGCACTTCTTTAGGACAGTCAAACACACATATAGTTTGAAAGCACAGGTTGACATATTTACTCGTGACTGCAGGACTCTACTCACTGCACAGGCATTTCAAAAGTGCAAGATCGAATGTTACTGAGTTATGATAGGTGTGAGTAGATGTGAGCAAGTGTCTATAAGCTTGAGTGGGCAAGAGCATGAGTGACTACCAGTGAGTGTGAGTGACAAGTGCCACCCCTCAGACCACTACCACCTTGTTTCAATCCTACCTACCACCGCGGAGTGCCAGCTGTTAAATGGTTCTTGGCATTCCCATGCTCAGCTTAACATAACTGAAAAGACTTGGCACCATCCTTGGTGTGCAAGGTGGTTAATCAGTGAAAAAGAGAGCGAGTGGACACAATTAAGGGTACGAGGCACTGCAAGTGTGACTGAAGAGAGTATGAATGTGGGAGTTTTCTGCAAGTGTGCGTGAGTAGGAAAGTCATGAAGCCAAGTGTGAGTGCACGTGTACAAGTACTACGCAGCCTGTGCAAAACATTGATGACCGAACATGGGAGAGTATCCACTTATTCCTGGCAACCTGTAGCTTCAAGCGTACACAACGGTTGCATGGCATACAGCTTTGCATGTTTTCACCAGCGCTGCTTTCGTCTTGCATACTTTGTGGCACGGATAGTGTCACACCCGCGCTACGCCAGGACACTAAAATTCTGGCATTTTGTTTCCCAGAACTGGTTGAATGTTCAGGAGCAAGATAGCAAGTTGCTTTTGATTCATGGTACTTTGGGTAACAGTGCAGCTTACTTACCACAGACAAGACAACAAAGAATGACGCGTGATCACATGCGTCACACTTTTGTCGTGTCGCTTGTCCCTCTCTCATTTGTCTTTAGTTGTGCTGTTACATGAAGTACAGTGTTCACAACCAGCTTGGGAGAACAACTAGGCAGAAGCATAGTGGCCGTGAATGGACCTGCAGAACACTGCAGAACACAAAGTAGCCCCCGCAAAGTGGCCCTATCGCAGAACACAGAACTGCGTGAAAAAAAATGTGATCTTCAAGCAACATTTCTTGAGTCAATGTCTAGCCAGCAGTCTATGTACAAAAAGCACTTACACCCATCATTCACACACAATGCAGCACTTTACAGTGCAGATACAGAATTGAGGATCAAGCCTTGGAGAATAGCTGCCCACTGAAACTTCCTGAATTTCCCAAAAAACTCTGTCACCAAGGAACATCAACTGAAACTAGGGGGGGGCTTTTATTGCAAATAGCATATATTATACTTCTCTTTAAACAACACTAGGGGGAGTTGTACTAAGGGAACAAAATACGCTTTACAAGCTCATCAAGCATGAAGTGAACGAGAGGACAGATGTCACCACATTTGCAATGCACATGCGGCCAATGCAGAGGCGGCCACACATGCAAACAATTCCTCTGCTCTTCCAGCAGAAATTACAACAAGCTCACGGGTATGTGGGCTGCACTTATTTTCTTGCTCATCACAATTGAATCATTTTGTCCAGCATAATTTTTAGTACTTTAAAACAGATTATCACAATCACTACTCGTCATTGATACTGTGTTGCTCAAACCGTTGGCATGGAAAGGGCCGAGTGATCCGAGGCAGCTGGTTCCATCAGAAGGCCACCAGATGCACTTCGTCACTCTCATTTGCACTGCTTATGCCAGCATTCGTGGCCGAGCTAGATGTGCGTATGTTTTACCTTCGTGCAAGTAACACCATACTCATTCATTTTAATTAGCTAGTGAATGTTTCCTGCAATAAATATGTGTATAGGGTTAATATAACCGCCATGGTTACTTTGTACGGCTGTCTGACGCATTGCCAATGCTATCAATGGCTGCTGACAGTTTCACCCGTTGTCACTTCGTTTTCGTAGGACAAGGAAGAAAGCTCGTATTTCAGGCACGATGAGCAAGCAGCCCCCTAAAAATTATAAATTTACTGCTTGCTGCTTTCTGCTGTAGCAGTGATCATCAAAATTTGGTGGTGACATCTGTCCACTGCCACCAGATCGCGGCAGCGATTCTGGAACCATGTCCACGTCGCAAGCACTCGCAAAATATTGCTCAAGAAGCCAGTTTCTCTACAAACTGCATTCTCACGAATATGACATAGAAAGAAATGAAACAGGCACATCTAGAAATGGTGCTGCTAGAAATGTACAAAATGTCAATGAGATGGCAACTACACACAAAAGTCACATTGGCATTCGTTTGCACCGTCTCCCCTGTGAGCAAAAAAAAGAAAAAGACACGGTAGTTACACACGAGTCCTTTCATCCCGAAAGCAGGCTGGCGTGAACAGAACCCTACTTCCTGCCTTGCTACTACAAAAATATCTTTCATCGCAAATGCTGCGTGCAATGTCACAGGACTTGTGCGCGTCGTGAGAAACATGAACAAGAATTGTGGAACACTGATGAACAATGGTAAGCAAAATAAAATGACAGTTCACTGCCAAGAATTTCGGTGGGAATCATTAAAAAAATTTTTCTTCATATTTTCTGTTTTTCCAAGTGCATGTAATAAGTTTTCACACAGTTTTAAAACAGACAACAAAATCTTTTAAAATACTCTACTTACATTGCAGGTATGGGGACTGACAAAACATGCGCTGTGGACTGGCTTAAACTTGTCACTGCTTAGAGGACACTAGAAAGCAGAGCAGCGACACCAGTGGCAATTTTTGACCAAGACATGTTTTCAAGAATAGCTAGAGTTACTGCAAATAACTCACTAGGCTTAAAAAAAAAAAAAAAACTTGACGTAGTGCAATGTGCTGCATATGAATAAAAGGTGAAAAAGGAAGCCAAAACAGGAAACGAATAAATGCAATGTTACAAGTTTGCAGTGGTGTGCGCAGCTACAATTCCAGCTCCCCACAAACAGTAACTACACTGCATATGTATATCTATGAGCAAAAGCATTACAAATCACAGGCTCATAAAACATATTTTCGGAGATACGAGTTTGTAAGCCAGGCAAGTTAAGTGAAACCTACAAGTCCACTGAAATCTTGGCGATGCCAAGTTTGGACTGCAGTCGTCAATTTCCAAGTTTACTTTCGTTGACAGGCATTTGCCCAGGGGAAGTACACAACACACAAAACACCTTCTACAATGTAGTTACGTCGGCAAGTGTCATCTCTTTCAGACCGGTATACCCAAACAGCAGGGCGACAAAAAAATACACAGTAGAAATAAAAAGAAGTCTCTATGATGATCTATGTTGTGAAATATGTACATGAGCAATGTGATGCCACTTCTTTCTCTGTGAGAAAATTTACAACGTATGTACAAACCTAGTGCCATTCTTACAAAAAGAGCGACCACCATCCCCGCTTCTGTATCAAAACGCACCTGACTCGCACTTCTCGCAATGTCACTGCAATACTTACTGGAAACCTACGCCCACATGCACACGAGCCTAGCTGAACGCAAGATGTGCGCACCACAAGAGAGTGAAGTAAGATTTAAAGGAATGACAGAGACGGAGCCACGGCACAGCACTGGATGCAGCACTTGCACCAAGTACATAGAGAGGCCTGCGTTTATATAGGACAGCCACGACGCATAAAACAAACAGGCGTACGCAAATATTCAAAATTCAGAGTAGTTTTTGAGTAGCAGTGTTTGATATTCAATTCGGTTCTCACCAAAGCTCGTAATTCAGAGACAAAGTGTGCGATGCACCGCGACATGTGGCCCATTCCCACACTTAGTATGTTTCACCGTATAACACCTGTGTGCACACTGCAGCAAAGTTAACACATGCATACGTGCAGTTCCCTGTTGGGCTCTTCTTTAGGGTTTGCATGCCGATTCTTTCTAGGAATGACAGTATGGGTGTGAGTTAGTGCAATAAATTTGTTTAACTGCCCATGTTTAGGAATACATTTTTAAACTGTAACTATTGTAAATATATTCAATTTGTGCTCGGACATTAATATTTGAATTCACTTTGCCCCCAAAATCTTTATATTCACACGGCCATAACAGAAAGCCTACAATTGGACCAACATAAATAAAGAATAAAGCCACAGTGCAAAACTTTAGAGGTGAAGACCGGGCAGATTCACCATGAAAGGTACAAAAAACAGCCGCTTCTCTGATGTTGAAACCAACAGAGCCAATAATGCTTGCCATTGAGGGGTGCGCGACCAGGATGGCACTTGAGAAATCTAAGCGTTTTCCTCAGATATTAGTAATACCTGTGTCACATGGGCACATTGGAAGGCCTTCGAGTCGACGACCTTCGAAAAGCCCACAACTCTATCGACTCGAAATAAGTTCTGGCGCAGCTACACGGCAGTTTTGAACAGCTGTTCAGTCGCTGAGTGATTTTCTAACAACATGGCGGCAACCAAAGCACCCGCTTCAATGCTAATTCACACTAGATGCTTGCTATTCGTACCGCCGGCAAGAAACAAGCTTTAAATTGAGCCTACTCTTAACCTCATGTACCAAAAGGGACAATATACGTGCGAAGTTTTGCAGCCGTTATTCAGAAAACGTGCAGATTTTGACACTGCTAAACCTAAGCTGCCTAGCGTGAGCCTCAAAAATTGGTTTGATTCGTAGACATCAGATGGCGCAACATGTGGTGTTTCCCACCAGCTGCACGGCATTTGTTTTTTATGGCAGTGACGGTGTATTCTTTCTAGAACTAATGCAATAAAGTGAGAACGTTGTCCTCTCGGCCCGTTTCCAGTATTTTTCACTGGTATATGATTCTACTTATTGATATAACAACATTAATATGGCTGTGGCCTCTGAAACTAACGCACACGGGAGCTGCGATGCGAAAAGTCTCGGAGTTCGCACCATTTCCACTTCCGTCGCTCAAAGGCCTTCGAAGTCTCGAAGGAGTTGTCGGGTGCTCCGTTGACTGGATAGACTATTGACTCGGCGGCCATCGGAAGCGCCTGTGGAGCAGCTCAAATTTGACCTTTAAGTTGATGGACTATCGGTTTGAAAGCCTTCGAAATGCCCATGTGACACCAGTATAAGCAGCTTGCAGACACTGCTGCCTTCAAATAAACTGGTCCTATTGATATTGCAAGTCTGAATCTGTCGGACAACTTTCAAGAAGGTTGAAATGTGTTTGACACATCTCGCTAAAGGAGTACTGACACAAAATCTTGAATTCGAGATAACTAGTGCGACAAACTTGTGTGGATGTGAACATGTTTAGTGAACTTCCCAATGTACATATAAGCCACACCAATGAGTTTACTTCAGCACCACCACTCTGGGCTGTTAACACTGCCACATTGTGTGTGTAGCATATAAATGAATAATGCTACCATAGACTAAGATGCATGAAAGGAACTCTGTCTACTCGTTGGACGTGTTTGAGCACACAAAACTAGGAAATCTTTCTTGCAACAGCCCAAAACAGTGCCGTCCACGAGCCTTATGCAAAAATTTTATCAGAACTCCTTTAAAAGGACCAACAACTATATTTAAGGTACCTGTTTTCTTTATTTCAATGGAAAGCTTACCGGTCAGAGTGCCTAATCATGCGATGTCATTCAACACGGAAAATGCCGTGAAACGTTTTTCATCAGATTTTTTTTGCCTATGAAGTCTTTTAAACAACGCATGTTGCAAACAGCGGCCGACAGCCGCCGTGTGTGTTTGCGCCAAGTTCTTCCACGACAGAGCGCACGCGTGCAGCACCTGGGAGACACTGTGCGCATGCGCCGTGGCTAAAAGCAGGTTTTTGGTTGCTGTGAAGGCAGCACCGCTTCTCAGCGTCAACTCCTTTTAGTGCGTAGAAAGCAAATCATAGGGCAAGGATGCATTTTTATGTACCTGTTACAATTTTGAGCCCGAGTCATGGTCGTGCGAATGGCAGCAGGCCACGTACAGCAATTTAAAGGCCCCAGAGTGCAGTACCAAGGTTTCACCACCAAGCTATGCCGTGCTTCAGTTGCCGAGGTATTTTAGCTCTGTTTAAAAATACAAATCCTATACAAATTGTGAAAGGTTGCTCACTATAATTCAGGTCCTTTCTAAATGCGCAATGGTCCGTTCACACGTTCTGGCTAGCTGTCGGTCCCTTTAAGCAAAGAACAACTTGGACATTGTGGCTCCTCGGCATGAACTCGGAGATTGGGTGCCTGCACCTTGGAGATCAGTAACTGCCTACACTGTGGGTAACCACTGCCAATGGCTTGTTGGTGCTGACATGGTCAGTTATACTGGTCCTTTTGAAACAGCTACCTTCAAAGCTTAGATTCCAGTCAAATACTGTGAACTGGAATCCGTGACACGGAAACACCTCATTGCACTGCTTGCACTTGATCTCTGTGAAAGCTGCCACCTAACAATCAGCACTAATCAAGATGGCTGTACAAATTCCTGCCAAATCTACGGCCCCCTGACAGAGCCAGTGGAAAGTGCATGAATTCTAGGTAGAAGAGTGGAAAACAACTTTCTTGGTGTATATAAAAAAAGAAAAAAAAAAAGCCTATTTCAGGTTATCCAGGCAAATTGACTCTAGCACGGCTCACAGGCGTCCCACGCCAACGAAGACTAGAGTGAAGAAAAATAATAATAAGAAGAAAGACCATGGAGATACCGGATGTGTGATTAGCATGAAAATGCACCGTAAAATCCCAATCAAGTACCTTCCGCTCCCTTTGTTGAAATTTTGAATTGGCACCAATGGCCAAGCAAGAACTCTCTCCCCGTATTTTAAACCCTGTTTAATGCAGCACAAATCAACGCCACGTAGCTCGGTAAGTTTTTGTCAATTTTTCAAGAAGTTGTACAATGAATTATACGATGCAAATATCTAAAGAAATTAAATTTGTTGATTAGCTGCACTTCTGCCAAGGCCTGATAATGGCTGCACAACAGCCACGTACTTCTCACCTACACAGCCAGCCATGATGACAGCTGGGAGGGGATAGGCTCTGCAAGTTGCCATTGTCATCGTACTAGAGTGAGCTATAGACCCGTTTCATAAACTGTAAAGCTAGCTTCCCTGCAAGGCAGCTTGCCCTACTAATGCCGACAGCTATCTGACAGCTGTCTCTATTTAAATGCTGTCAAAGTTCAAGTTGCACATGCTGCGGCCTGTTTTATGGGAATGTTTGTATCAGAAGGGCTGCGTCGACATTTTACATGCCCTATCGCAAGCAGCGTGCGTGCTTGCACATGCTGTTTGCCGGATTGCCAATGCCACCATTAGAAGGGCAAGCTGCATTGCAGGGAAGCTAGCTTTACAGTTTATGAAAAGGGTCTATAAGAGCGCTCTAGGCTGCTCTAATCGGGTGGGCAGATGGATGTGCGCCGCATCAGTTGCAAGTGTGTGTCTAATGCTCAGTGATGCTCGGGCTCGCAAGGCCGCAAATTGTGCGTTCCGACACCAAGGGGTCGTTTGGCGGCTTAGAGAGCGACATCGAATAAAAGCAGTAAACACACTGTTATTGCGCAGATATTACCACCCCCCCCCAAAAAGAAGAAACGCTCCGCATTCAGTTTTCTCTTTTGCAGCTCCACCGCCATCTTAAATTTTGGTTCACAACTGAGGAAGGGACCCCCTATAAATTTGTGGAATTCTCTCTCACATGAGGGGGAAGTTGCTCAGGATTTTACAGTAGTGAAGAATAAGTTAAGGTGTTACAAAAATGGGAGAGGAAATAAAAGGCATAGTTTGCACTGTGACCTCTCAATATGGCATTCAGTGCTTCTGTGCGCTATTGGTCCCTCGACAATGGAACTGGAGACCTACTGCTTAACAAGCGCGGGCCTGATTTTGCGGCAGTAAAACGACTGAAATCCCTTGTTCATACCATCAGAAAGACCCTTCCCTCCGACGACACTTCTCTGCTTACATTTCTATAAGAAAGAAAGAAAGAAAAAAGTTCATATGCATGTGTGCTTAGGCATTACAGAGTTTGCATCCACAGTCAAAGGAATGTCACCGCTCATCCATTCCCTCCCCCCTCCCCCCGGGGCACTCTGAGAGAAACTCGCCTCAAACACATCTTTGCCAAACAGACTCCACATCCTCTCATCCAAACACACCTTCAACTTCCATGTGCACACACACATGTGAACGCAGCGAAAGACCAAGAGCACCACGGGGATCACAGTTCCTGGTATGCTTCCATTAAAAGAAAAAGAAAAAAAGAGGGGGGGGTGAGGGGGTCAACTCTTCGCCAGTCCACGTCTTGGACGTTACCTTTCTCAGACTGGAGCACGCATTCTCCTCCTGCGGTGTGGACGTTAAATACAATCACGATCAGTGTGCTATGCCGACTTCACGTACTGTGCGGATTCCAGACTTTCCGGAGCTGTGCTGTGCCCAGACACTTCCATCGAGGAGCAATACCGTCGGGTGCTTCCATGCATGCCAAAATGCACTGCTGAGAGGGATCACTGTTCTCTAATGCTTCCAGCGCCTCCACGGTACAGAAGAAAAAAAAAAAAGTATCCGCTGCCTTCAACACACATCATTCCATGAGTTGCGAGAGAAGCACCACACGTCGCATATCGACAGCAGACTGTGTTCGCTCGGACAGAGAAACACCACTGACTTGCAAGCTGTGCTGCACACGTCTACAATTGGGTCTTTCTTTTTTTTTGCAATGCACTTCACACGTTGTATTCTCGGCCGAGTGATTCCAGCACCAGACCAGCGCTTTCGACGAGGGATAAAAAAGAAAGGAAGGAGGAGCATCTACCACGCAACAAGAAAGGCAGCACTCTTCCACTAGGCAGTCGAATCGAAGAAGGAAGCAGTTGGTCGGATCACTCTCAACTTGTGCCGTGGCTACCGGTGCAAGCTGGTGTCGTTGACGGTCTTTGTGGAGGGGACGGCAGGGTTGCTGTGGGTCGCTCTTGGTCGCTAGGGTGGGGCCCCAGCATCAGGTGGCGGAGATCCAGCCGCTGTTGGCGAAGTGGTTCAGGATCCGCCGGCAGTGCGACCTGTCCATGCCCGCCAGGGAGCGGAACTTGGCCGTGCTGCCCTTCTGCCGCTGAGCTTGGTCCTGCAAGCAGGGGAATTGTACAGCTGGGAAGGTTGAAGGAGCCTTGAAAAGAAAATGGAACTGTCCAGTTGTAATTTTCATGACTTCAATAAGCATTTTATACGCCAATTTCAAAATACTTCAGCGCAATACTCAACGTGCATTTATTAACGCCTGTTTGAAATCCTAGCGTTCTTTCGATCCCGAAATGATCATGCGGCACCATAGGCCAGTACAGGCACTGTTCAGTGACATCACCTTCAGAAATTTAAGCCACTAACCTTCACATGCTCTAAGGTAGTAGATTTATACAAAAGCTAGAAATTAAGAAAATAGCTGGACCCCGTGAAGTACCCTGCGTAGGCAGGTTTGTTTTCCCATGGCCTCAGAGGGCACGCGAAGTCCCGGAGGCCACAGCGGCGACTAAGATGACATCGGCTGCACAGCTGAGGGGAACATACACTGGGAAAATCAAAACTGCATTTTTATCGCTGTAAATCAACCCAGACAATGTACATTGTGCGAAGTTTTCAGAAAACTCTTCGCAACACTTTTAACGACCTCAGTGTACGTGTACTTCACACTCAAAGTACAGAGAGCATGCAAGTGTGAATGCAGAGATGGCAACCAAAGCAGACGGCACCTACTAGACTCTTTCGGATTACCCTTGCACACGTCAACACCACGGCAACGCGTTAGCCGGCTTCCGCTAAGTATGCACGGTAAACTTGATGCACGCCTGCACTCCCGCCAAAATCTGTGCAGACCCTCCTACATTGGACACGATAGCTGCGATGGTAGAGAGGACTCACCTTCAGCACCACGGTCTTAAACGTGATGTAGCACGCAGGGCTGATTCCAATGGACTGGCAAAGCTGCAAGAGATAGAGCAGATAAGGCCCGGATGACGAACAGGTCCGTGACAGGAAATTGTCACAGCAGTGAGATGTCTAAACGATGACTAGTTTTAAGAAGCCCAAAAGAACTACTACAGCAACTACAGTAAACTCTGCGTAATTCAAGCTCTGAGAATTCAAACAAATTTCAAATTTTTGGCTGGCCTGCAGTGGTTGCGATGTATTTAAAAGCCGCTTAATTCAACTGCATCATTTAGTAAATTGCGTGGTGGTTCACTTAAGGAAAGGATGCTGTTTTCTACAGTCTTCGTCAAGGGCACAGCTCAGCGTCCGTGGAGGTAGGGAGGGGGGGGGGGCAGAAGAGAGAGAGAGACCGAAAGGGTAGGAAAGATTTTAATCGTTATAGCTGTTTTGCATTGTATAATTGTCGTAATTATTTATTTTTGTTTGTGCTTATTCCTTGTATAGCTTTTTATATAACCTTTGATGTTCCCCTTACACAATGCCCAGAATTGGGCCTGTAAGGTATTTTGAATAAATAAATAAACTCCATAGTGAGGGAGTCAAGAAATCTTGACCATCCAGGGATCTTTAATGCGCACTGACATCACACAATACTACATGGGCCTCTAGCATTTTTACCTCCATCAAAAACGCAACCATCACAGCCGGGCCCGAACCCACGTGTTTTGGGTCCACAGTCGAGCACCATAACTATTAGACTACCGCGGCTAGACAGGCTAAAGAAGCTATTTAATTGGTGCAATCAATTACGAATGGCAGAATGAAACATTATTCATTATGGTAAAAGCAGAGGAAGGGCCATTTCAGCCACCAAATTCATGAGGGATGAAGGAATCGATAAATGCTTCAGTTTTAGTATGCAGTTGCCATTCAGAGATGGCTTGTCTCGGCACAGAACTTTGAAAGAAAAGTGTGCTTCCAGCTGCGACCAACTAACTTCAATAGTTTGCAAACGAGAACAGCCATTTAAGATGGAAGTGGCGAACTACAGTAGAAACTCGTCATAATGAACTGGGATATAATGAAGCAATTGTAATTCCCCTTCAAATTCCCATAGATGACATAGATATTGGCTATAATGAACTAGTGGTTATAACGAAGTAATTATGACTCCCTCTTAAACTTCCTTATAACGAGGTTTCACTGTATACCAAACAGCTGGCCCACTGCCACTGAAGAGAGAAAGCACAGACTTACTTTCACAAAGCAGCTTGAAGCCTGCCAACGGTCAAAGTATGGACTGATCGGACCGATGGCAAGTGCATGTATAAGCACCTAAGCACTTGCAAGCTTTCTTAGCTTGTACATATTCATCCAGATCTTTAGGCAGTGCCCACGAGATTTGAATTATCAGTCACCAATTAGCTGCGAAAGCGACCAGCCATAGAGAAAATTATGGGGTACGCAGCACGTGACACCAATCCACACTGTGAAGGAGGTTGGACAGAAAAGCTGTAAACTATACCCACAACCATTACCCACTACAACATCGCTTGAGTTTCACATGCACCTTGACAGCACACGACTTGCTCGCGCCATTACTTTGTGCCCCTACAACGCTACAAAGAGTGAACCAGGTGTTCTGCACTAACACATTCTAATTCTTTTTTCTTTTTTGTACCTCGCAACATTATCTCAGGCTTTCTTTAACCTTAGAGAAAAGAGTAGAACAGAGACATACCTTCCTCTCCTTGTCGGAGAGCAGCTCGTAGCCGGGCAAGCTGGTGATGTCGGTAGCCTCCTTGGAGTCTTCCCTCGTGTCACCTTCTCGCCCAAAGCATCCGGGCAGCAAAAAATGGACAGAGGGGGAAAAAGAAGGGAGGAAAACCACACCATCAGGTGGTCAGGAATGGACAAGCCGGCAAGTGCAACAACAGTTGCAGCACGTAATGCATGGTAACTCTGGACAAAAAATAGCTCTGCATCCGCCACGAAGTAACGCCACATTGTGCAGACGCTGCTTCTCTGTGTAGCATAGCCATGTAAAGTTGAACTGACACGTTATGAAGCCATGTCTAAAACAAGGGTACCTTTCTTATAAGCCGATGTATGTTTTAAACATACAGATTATTTGATTTCTGATTCATGGGCACCAACATCTTGAGCTTTGACACAAGCGATTTCTCAGGTTTGAATGTCGTGACTATCAACCACGTTATGAAGTCACGAGTCTGTCCGTATGTGTGTCCGTACTCGAGTGACTCAGTCTAATGCATTACAGTTAACTTATTACTATGACGACAAAAATGGTCACGGTGGCACCGAAGTATGCCAGCAACGTGGTCTAAACATTACCTTTGCTGCGTGCTGGTGCCTGCAAGGGACAAATTTTGGAGTTATCACGCTATAGCAGATGCCTCACTATTCTGCGTTTAAGCTAACGAGATTCAACTGTGCCAGTGCCGCGTGAACACAATTTCTTTTGTAATGACAGATTCACCAATGCCAACACTATATCCCATGCTAATTATGATGTTTTGTTTGCGTTAAGAGAAAGTATGATAAAAAAATTCAGCTGCTTGAACTTTGCGGGTTTGGAAACAAGAACAACCCAATTGAGGGGCGGCTTTTGAAAACCAGGCTGCAAATTTTGCAGTGGGAAAAGATATATGGCGTCTGAGAAGGAAAGAAAGTTATGAAAATTGAATGCTCACAGACACTTAAAGTGAGGTTACACTGTTTAAACTGCAAGCTTCAAAGCGCAGAAAGGCAAGAGATACGATAGCCGACAGATTAAAACTGCAATAAACACAACACGACCACACCGCGAGAAAGGCTCACGCCCATCCAGTGTCCTTAACTACCACAGCGAAGCGACTTCGTGCGCCGCACCCGCAAGCCTGACCCCTTGTGTTGTATATCGTGAAACTAAGGAATAAGCATGGCATGGCAATCAACTAACGCTGTTTGTGTTAACGCTTTCGTATCACAACTCTACATATTGAAGCAGGTTACTGCCAATTCTCAGCACTGGCACATTTACTTGGCCTTACCTTGGCTGCAGATGATGCAAACATTGCTGACTATGCTCCGTGATGCCATCTTTAAGTGAAGTTCTTTGCTTACAACAATGGCACGAAAATTTCCTTGGACCCTACAGGTAGACACCTTTGCTGTAACATTCCTACAAGTGGAAAGACGAAAGCCAAGTTGAACCTTCTGTTAATCTGCTGCTATAGTCTGGGTGCTGCGGTATTATTCATAGGCACCTCTCCACGACAGTCGTCGCAAAGAGTGGCACTTCCAAGCTGCTCCAGCCACTTTTAAAGAGGGGTGCTTTCTCGACATCCCCCCAAGCCTTGGTGCGTTGCACAGAGCAATGTGAAGCAGGGCATCGCTAATTCTCCACTTCACACAAAAACTGTGCCTCAAGCCAGTGCAGCTTAGCTTAATGGTTAGGTGCTGGCTTGCTAAAACATGTGGTTGAGGAATCGAATCCTGGCCACGACAGCTGCATTTCGAAGGGGCCAAAGCGCACAAAGCACCTGCGTACACAGACTTACGTGCACGTGAAGAGCCTCGGGTGGCTGTAAACCCAAAGTGCTATTATTATTACAAGCCAGGGACAGAAAACTGCATAAGTCTTGCACTTATCTCTTAAAAGTGTCTTGGATAGACACGGTCAATTTTTACTGCAAAGCATAGGCAACACCGTGTGGACGCACCACCACGGTCTTCTTAATCTGCTTTACACTGAAGCAAGACATGCATTCCACGTGGCTGGTGCTTGTGCATTCCATTTTTTCTTTTTCTTTCTTTCTTGTATCTCACGACACTATCTCAGGCTTTCTTTCACCTTAGAGAAAAAGAGTGGAACAGAGACATACCTTCCTCTCCTTGTCGGAGAGCAGCTCGTAGCCGGGCAAGCTGGTGATGTCGGTAGCCTCCTTGGAGTCTTCCCTCGTGTCACCTTCTCGTCCAAAGCATCCGGGCAGCAAAAAAAGGACAGAGGGGGGAAAAAGAACGGACGAAAACCACACCATCAGGTGGTCAGGAATGTACAAGCCGGCAAGTGCAACAGCAGCTGCAGCACGTAATGCATGGTAACTCTGGGCAAAAAATAGCTTCGCATCCGCCACGAAGTAATGCCACACTGTGCAGACGCTGCTTCTGTGTGTAGCACACCCCACGTGCATCTGAACTGACACATTACGAAGACATGTCCAAAACAAAAGGTACCTTTCTTATAACCTGGTATGTTTTAAACGTACAGATGATTTGATTTTAGATTCATGGGCACCACCATCTTCAGCTTTGACACAAGCGATTTCTCAGGTTTGAATGTCGTGACTTTAAATCAACCACGTTATGAAGTCACGAGTGTGTCCGTATGTGTGTCCGTACTAGAGTGATTCAGTCTAATGCATTACCGTTAATTTATTACTATGACGACAAAAACGGTCACGGTGGCACCGAAGTATGCCAGCAACGTGGTCTAAACATTACCTTTGCTGCATGCTGGTGCCTGCAAGGGACAAATTTTGGAGTTATCACGCTATAGCAGATGCCTCACTATTCTGTGTTTAAGGTAACGAGATTCAACTGTGCCAGTGCCGCGTGAACACAATTTCTTTTGTAATGACAGATTCACCAATGCCAACACTATATCCCATGCTAATTATGATGTTTTGTTTGCGTTAAGAGAAAGTATGATAAAAAAATTCAGCTGCTTGAACTTTGCGGGTTTGGAAACAAGAACAACCCAATTGAGGGGCGGCTTCTGAAACCAGGCTGCAAATTTTGCGGTGGGAAAAGATATATATAGTGTCTGAGAAGGAAAGAAAGTTATGAAAATTGAATGCTCACAGACACCTAAAGTGAGGTTACACTGTTTAAACTGCAAGCTTCAAAACGCAGAAAGGCAAGAGATACGATAGCCGACAGATTAAAACTGCAATAAACACAACACGACCACACCGCAAGAGAGGCTCACGCCCATCCAGTGCCCTTAACTACCACAGCGAAGCGACTTCGTGCACCGCACCCGCAAGCCTGACCCCTTGTGTTGTATATCATGAAACTAAGGAATAAGCATGGCATGGCAATCAACTAACGCTGTTTGTGTTAACGCTTTCGTATCACAACTCTACATACTGAAACAGGTTACTGCCAATTCTCAGCACTGGCACATTTACTTGGCCTTACCTTGGCTGCAGATGATGCAAACATTGCTCACTGAACATGAAAACCGTGTCACATTTCTAGCTGCACATTCTCTCACAAGTGTAATCTAATTCTTGTCGTAGCAGGAACGGATTGGAACCACAAATGCAAGCAACATTTCACTGTTCTGCGGTAGCAAACAAGCTTGAAGGCTTTCGAAGTCCCTGTGTGACCTCCGTTATAGGACATCCATGTCCTTGAAACATGCAAGCTCCCATGATGGGCTCACGGCAGCACGCTACACCGATAGAGACAGCTGCACAGCCTTCACAGTATGGAATCTATCACAGTCAAACTGCTCGAAAGCAACTTGCAAAGTAGTGTGTCCTACGCACCTTGTTCGCTTAGCGTAGTATCGACGCCTCCTTTTTCTCTGCGGAAAAAAAAAGGTTCAAAATGGTCAATCGGTGAGGGGTAGAGGTAAGAGACCTGTACCGTAGGTAAGGTAACCATACAAGGGGGAGGGAGGGAAAGGGGGGAACACACACACTGCAAATTAAGGAGAGTGCATAACATTTACTGCTTGCTGATGCTTAATACACTGGTTGCCACGACACCGTGCAACATGGTGCCAAGGGTGTTTTCACTGGCCAAATACTAGCACACCATAAAAAAATAGCTGTGTACCAACACTTGAAGGTCTGCATTTAACTTGATCTTTGAATCAAATAGCCGTTATTCACAAGCCCGAACTTGTTTCAAGTAGCCAACGAATACAGCAGACTCATTCATTAAAACTTGAGGAAGCCCCAGAATTTTGTTCGAATTATCAGAAGCAAGCAGAAGCAAGGATCGGTGCTACATATACCAAGAAAAACACAGATGGCCTGTTGTAATGTACATTGGCTACTACCTCAATGTCGTTTTTTTTTTTTTTCTTTTTGTACCTTTCCTTGCTGGTGGCTTTGAATGCTTCGACAAGTGCTGACAGGCTATTGGCTATCGGTTTCTGATAAGGATAAGCAAAAGGTATGGATTAATAGAATTAACCGAATGGCACGGTTTGAATTAAACAGCCTTTAATTACACTGAAAAAAAATAGCAGGCCAACCAAAAATTTGACATCTGTTTCAATCAACCAAGATTTTGAATTATCAGTTTGAATTATGTAGAGTGCGCAGTTAAATGGGACTGAAATAAACACTGCAGAGGTATGAAAAATGTCTTCCTCACTGGCCTATTCATAGGCATAAAATATGACGGCTATTGTACTGCGGCAGCAGGCTACTTCATTTGGACAGTGTGATTTTACCGGCTACACAATGATAACTTGCACTTTCTGAACAGTTCTGTCAGCATACGAAGGTTCTGATTACTTGCTCCAGATCAAGGATGTCAAATGTGCAGCCCACCAACCTATCAGTAGAGACCCTGCTCCATGTGGTCAACATGTGCTCAAATGGAACAAAGGAACAAAGGATCTGTATTTTAGTACAGCTGAATCACTTTATAAAAGGCACTGACATAACAGACAATTGGGTATGAGACGACATTTAGTCACGTGGTTGGCTGCCCTATCTCTCCCATTAGGTGGAGCTTTTTTGTAACAGGCATGCCTCTGAGGACAACTGCTCATAAAGAATTAAATATCGCTAAATTTTGGTCTGTAGTCTTTCTTGTAGCGGACATCTTGACTCTAAATGCAGCACTGCTGGCTGCTAATTACAGTCAATTCCTTGAGAAAGCAAGGGAAATGATAACCAAGTAATGTGACAAGGTTGTGGTGGAAAAAAAAGAAAAATTCTGTTTCAATTTGCATGGTCCACCAAAAAAATTTTCTAACATGAAGGCAAATGGTATATAATAAATCCTTTGCAACATCCTGCAGCCTTCTTTAGTGGTTTAGTCATAGTGTGCCCACATCCAAAGAAGGGTTGATCGGAAAATGAAAACATAGCACCCTGCTTATGAAGGACCACTCATATAAAAGACAAAGTGCTCCCTGAGGCATGTCTCTTACAAAAGGGTTCAAGTGTACAGTCTTCCAGATAACAGCCGTTCTGGAGAGCGGTATCGATATGTTTCTTGAATCCTGATGCCAAAGACCTTTCAGAAATGATCTGGATGTATGATATACGAAATGCCCTCTTTCAAATGGCAAGCTCTGCTGACATTTTGGCCTGTTTCTACCGTCACTTCGACTACAGCACTGCGCCAACTTCGGAGAATCTCCTGCAGGTGGCGCAAGCTTCATGGCGTATTTACCTAAGTCTCTCAGTGAAAAAAGCGGTGGTGTAGATAACATTGAGGTTTCGGGCTTTCTCAAGCACTCCCCCATCATTCTAAATAAAAATGTTTAGCTTTCGTGTCCCTTTAAGTAACATTTGGTAGCTTTCAAATACATGTCTTTTACTTTACCATTTTGGTTTGTTTGCCCCGTTTATGCACTGGACTTTGTATATTTGACCACGCAGTGTCAGCACCTGCATTCTAGTTCACGACACCCGCGGGTAACTTTCTCTACCAATGAGGACACACAATTAAGAAGTCATAACAACAATTCTGAAGCCTTATTCATATTAGCTCAAATGGTAACAGAAAACAAACATCTAATTACAAAGCTGATTACACTAAGCTGATGCCTAAGTTAGTGCTAAATCTCACCTACACGGTCGGCCTCCTTCCCTACACTTTGTTAAAAAAGAGAACTTTTGCACTCTGAAGAATTCAGTATAATTTCTGACCTCAGGAACTGAAAAGCAGTCTATTTCTGGCAGACTAATCGACACTGCATTGCATGCCAAAACACAGTTCCTGAAGCCTTAGCTTCAATGCCACAGGAACATTTCCGCAAGTATGGAGCCAGGAAATTTAGAAATCTAGCTGTCCTTGAGTGCGGGCGCACCGACATGAGGAGTTCATAACAGAGGCACGGACACAATATTACAACTGATGTCTGCACAAATTTCAGTTGCCGCGAGAGCAACAAAAGCTTGATGCGTGATGGCGCTCACTACGGAAGGCATCATGCGAGTACAGAGGAACGGAATACTCACTCGTATTTTTTTGATGCCGTTGAGATGGGCTTTTTGTGAACGGAGCTGGCGGGTGCCTGCGTTGAGAGCAAACTGATTCGGCATGAGCGCCCCTCTTCCTCTGACTAGTTGCGCGACATGCACACGCGCACATTGACAAGCACTAGCGTGAGTGACAAGTACATGCCAAGGAAATTCGCACAACATGTCGAAGGCAACACAAACCAAAAAGGTACGGCCAGGAGATACTAGGTGTTACACAGACTGACGTCAATTCGATCCCAACTAAATGATTAGTCTGGCACGTATGCAGTTATCAGAATGCGGTACGAGGACTACATAGTGGTCAGCACTTTTTGAGCTACCAGAAAGTACACGTGAGCAATGATCAGTTTGAAATGCACCATACTGGCTCTCAGCTTCTTCGTTTCACCCCATTCATAAAGTGAAATGCAGAAAAAAAAAAAAAAAATCACAGTTTCACCAGAAGAGCGAAGCAGTGAATGCGATAGCAGGAAATTGTAATGTTATACGAAGTGAGGCTGGCAGCTAACTGGCATAAAAATACGCCTGCAGCCATGTACAATGTGCAGCACATTTTAAATGATTAGAATTGTACATTTCAATGTGCCAAGACGTTGCCATTATTTAAATTCTGAAATTGGGGCTCGCCAAGTCCTTTGCACTGAACTTAATGGACTGGATACAACTCCGCCTGGACCCAGGCTACTAAACATTGCCCATAAACCAGTCCAACCAAAGCTTTAAAGCAAAAAAGATAGTGATACATTTACCAGTTGCTAATGTTCCCCCTCCCAAAGACCATACGCTCTACGACTACTTGTCTTGCGGTACGAGAATCCTTCACAGCAGCGTACCGCAGAACCGTTATCACCGCAAGGCTGTGATGCGGATACTTTCAATGGAACAGTGCACACACCCGAAGAAACAATTCTAATTTTCGAATAGAGAAGCTCATTCAAGGCAAGTTATTTTACATCCTTACAAAGTAATGTCAGAATATTCAGCAATCTATGAAATCACATGCACTGCAGATGAAACTAGATAGCAAACAGGTTAGCCCACACGTGAGCAACCATCGCGGGTGTGATTGTTGCAAAGTTGTTAAGGCAAGGGTGGAAGGATACAAAATGAGCAATGGAACACATGAAATATGACATGCCGTGCACAGGAACTGCACAAGTGTGACGATACCAGAATTAAAAAGTAAATTTACGTTCTATCAACGTAGTGTTTCCTGGTTTCGTCATAACTGCTGGAACGGTAACCATGTTAAATTATTCTTTTTTTAAATGGGTGCACATTATATTTCTGCATTGTTTTAATTAACCGATAAAAGCAGTGTGAGCATTTAGCATTCACAGGCTTAACAGAATCGTGAAGAAACAGACAGCGATGAAGCAACATTATGTAAAGCATGGTAGCCGAGCATATGAAGAGAAGCAGGTACAAAAATCCAAAGCTACTGGTTCCTTTAGACAAAGGCAGCCTTGCCACTACACGTCGAATAGCCCATGACGCAATTGCGCCAACAAACAAGTCACGGTATTCTTGCCGATCCCAGGTCTAGTCAGTAATCAGATGACGAGAGTGAGAGTTTCCACACAGACTTCGTTTTCCTTGCGCGAAATAAAAGCAACGACTGAAGATTTGCCCAGTAAAAGAACAACCGTCATGCTTGAAATGGGTGACTGCAGAGGCATTCAGAAAGTGAAACGTAAAAAAAAAATTCACAGTTTCACCAAAAGGACGAAGCAGTGAATGCGATAGCAAGAAATTGTAATGTTATACGAAGTGAGGTTGGCAGCTAACTCTTTTGGATACAATCCCACGTAGCTCTACAAGACGCTGGTGTAAGGAAATACGGCTGCTCCAGGGACACTTTTTGCAGTGTTTCTGCGTTGAGAGCTCAGCATGTAGAAGGGTTTACGAGCCGGCCGCTGATGGCTGCCGAGATAGTGCGCGCGCCAGCAATGGCGACGGCACAAAGTCCACGATGGCTGCTCGAGTGACAACCCCCCCAACCCCCTTGAGTCGTTAAAGAAGGGCAAGGCATTTTCTCTCCACTTCGACGGCAGGCGTCCCGAATGTTATCGCATGCGCCCTCCGAGCCACAGAGATGGACTGAGCTCGTTTGATCTCTGCTTCAGCAGTGTTTGTCACCCCGCTTGCGTGCTTTTACCCGTGGGTAGAACGTACGATGTGCGGGGGGCTGTTATCAATTTGGACTTTATACGGGACACGAAGGCGACGGCAAAAACCTGTCGAGACTGTCTGTATAATTGCTATCCCAATAAAATCTATGTGCTACAGAGACATATACCTTAGCAATGACTTTTTTTTTTTTTCACTATGGTTACAAATTACAGCACCACCTGGCGAGACAAAGTGCTCTTCCGTAATATAAGAACGCCTTTCACTTCATCCTCTTCCCTTCTTGACAGCTACCCATGATGTGCTCATCACAGGGCATTGGCAGTGTGTGGCTTAGGCCCCCCCCCAACAAGGCATAAAATGGAATGACAATGAGATAGAAACGTAGTGCTATTATGTAACAGAACTTCATCGCTGCTAGATTTTCATGCTCTGTAAACATGCACCATTTTGGAGGCCCCCAAAGCTGCCTCCACACTCGGCACACAACTGCAAGCAACGAGTGAGAGGTAACACTTACAGACTTCTTTTTCACCTCCTTGCGCTTTTCCCGACGATGCCTCGCAACGTCGAATTCTGAGCATTCTGATGAAAAAGAAAGAGCACAGGCTCTAAGACAACACATTCTGTCGTTCACACCATTGACATAAACCACCACACAAAAAAAAAAAAAAAAAAAGAGCAAGTGTACTACAGAAGGCCTACCAGAAGAAAACATGGTCACAAATGAGTGGAACTTATCGAGACCTTCTTTTTTCCCACTTCCCACGCTTATTCATTGATTGGTTAATTTCTTAAGATTTATGAATCGTAACAACTGGTGGACTGGGCACTGCACTTTACAGAACTGAAGAAGGCCTGCGTGTTTTTTTTTTGTTTTTTTTTTTTTAAACAGCAAAGCCTGGCGTCAGTGAAACCACAAGTTAAGCCTGCAGAGTCAAGATTCTGAGCATTTAAAAACAGCTGTTCAGAGCACCACATGGTAGGCATGAACCACTATGGCCTACACGATAAGCCAGTCCACTAACGCTCTACGAAGACTAGGTAGAAGATCGAGTGCAACTAAGTTTCAACTGTTGGCGTGCTTCAGAAGACCCAATGGCCAAGTTATATTGACCTTCAAGACTGACTGATTGAGGACATGCAAGCACTCCTCCTTACCGTCGAGCTTGGTGATGCCGTTCCGCCTATACCTCAGCAGCTCCTTGATCCTGGCCTTCAGCTCCTTTTCCCCTGAAACACACATTGCACATGGTACATAAATGGATGATGCCGCCAGACTAGTACACCGTTTACAGTTAGGTACGCATGCTAAGATGAAACTGTTTTACGACACTCAATGCTGCACTTGCACATGCTGCAGGAAGCACCTTGTTGGGGTATCCAGTAGACTTTTGGTAATTCAAACTTAAAGGGGCTCCAGAATTTTGTTTGAATTATGAAATGCAAGCGTAAGTGTGACTCTCCACAACATATCAGGAAAACAGTCAGCTGTCACGTGCATTGTAGCCATCTTGGTGTTTGTTTCTTTTTTTCTGCTTGTTGTTTTGAAGGCTCTTACAAGCACAGGCCAACAATCGGCTTTATTTTTGGCTGTTTTAAAAACATAGGAGCCCAACCGCTCAGCTACTCGAAACAACGGCTCCTACTATTACTAGTAAGGATAAACAAAATGTACGAATTAAGACTGTTGAACTAACTAATGGCACAGTTTCAATTAGGCAGCACTTAAATTACACTGAAAACATAGTCAACCAAAACTTTGAAGAATGAGTTACCCGAACGTCTGAATTGCCAAGAGTTAAAATTATTGCGCCTATTGTACACAGGTGTTTTTTCATTGCACCCTATCAGAATGGTAATCAGAACTGTGTCCTTGTGCTTAGTAGTGCAACACACCGTGTTGGTGTGGGCCAGCTGTCCCAACAACTCTGTGCCACATACAGTCAAACGCACCTGACTGGTGTGCAGCAGGAAACATTTTGAACCAATAGCACACTCACAGATGCTGCCGTGAACCACAACACACTAGCACACTCACTGCCACAGGTACAGACTACAAAGCAGTGCACCGCACATTCACACACATGTATAAAACTACGACAAAGGTGAACCCAGGACGGCACACTGTGGCAGTGATTCTTGTAAGGATGAGATATTTTCTTCAATGATGGCACAACTTAAGATTGCACTGATCGCAGCAACGGTTTTCTCCGCAGTCGACACGGCAAGCATCACTTTTGTTTTCGCCACAGCAACTGCCAGAGTGGGCCGCCAGAGTGGTTGTGGTGAACAATAGCTTCATTCTGATAGGCACGTGCTGAAGCACACGCTTCGGAATGTCTAGAGGCTACCCATGATTGCATCGCTGGTGACTGCCTGCCATTTTGTCCACAGTGGATGTGACCTCAGAAGTTACATTCTCATTTGATGCAGTGAGTTCACTATGGCAGAAGTATGGTGGAAACTGCGAAGCATGAGGAACAATGCTACTGCAGTTTGCAAGCAGGCCACAATGCAATGGAAGAATGATGTACCAGTTGGTGGCTCACTGTCAAAAAAAAAAGACACGCCTGCACGCAATGGCAGAAGGGGAAGAGGGACAGCACTTCTCAGATGAAGATGCATGTCTTATATGCTGCGACTGGCATTGTAAAAGTGACGAGATGAAAGTTGCAGCATATGTTGTTATGTGGGGTTTAACGTCCCAAAACCAATTTTGATTATGAGAGACGCCGTAGTGGAGGGCTCTGGAAATTTCGACCACCTGGGGTTCTTTAACGTGCACTGACATGAAAGTTGCAGCATAGTGCATGCTACTACTCACAAAACTAAAAAAAATTTATGGATTCCTAAAATTAACGAAGTTTCACAGGGTACGCCTACCTTGCTCTCCGCTATGGAGAAATGGAGGGAGTCTGAGCGAGAAGTTGAAGCCGGCTTAGGCAGCCACGAAAAGGTTGTTCTATCCCCCCTACCTTCTTCGTAACAGTGCTTATTTGTGAAACCCTCACAGAGTCATATTGTTACTGTTGCAGAGAATTATTTACATCGTGTATTTACAGAAATGTACAGGTGCCGTGCCGCCACACATGCACACACTTCTTTTCCTTGACACAAATTTCGGACCAGCCCTCTGCGAAGAAAGCGACTTACTCTCGAGGTTCTCCAGAAGTTGCTCGTGCTCCGTGGATGACTGGAACTGGCTGAATATGCGCATCTTCTCCTGGAGCTCCCTGCATCACGGCAGAAACGACAAGAACCATTACGAGATCTAAAGGACAAAAGTGGTCAAGGTTTGCGCTTACGTAAAGTACAAGCCCAGACCAATCATTTTCAGCAGGAAACTGCTTTCAGAACAAGTGCGAGAACCGGGCCCAGATGGCTGCCTATACTCACTGGTTATAGACCCTTTTCATAAACCGTATAGCTAGCTTCTCTGCAATGCAGCTTGCCCTACTAATGGCGACAGCTGTCTTCATTGAAATGCTGTCAAAATTGAAGTTCGACCTGCTGCGGCCCATTTTTTGGGAATGTTTTTATCGGAAGGGCTGCGTCGACATTTCACATGCCCTATCGCAAGCAAATTGCGCTTGCACATGCTGTTTGCCGGATCGCCAGTGCCGCCATTAGTAGGGCAAAGCTGCATTGCAGAGAAGCTAGCTTTACAGTTTATGAAAGGGTCTATAGAAGAAAAAACTAGGAATTGACGTATTTAGTTGGCCGTCAAACTTGCTTTAAAAAAATAGTGTGAGCAGTTTAGAGGAGTGTGCATCTGCCGCTGAAGACGAGCTCCTCAAGAAGACAAATCTTTAGAACCACAGCCCTTAGCTTTTTGCCTTTCGCAGTGGAGTTATGGCTGTCTATCGAGACATATACGGCTATTCCCGAGCTATAAGCAGACTGGTAAGGAATTGGAAAAATGGGCCAGTGTGAGCATGTCACTTTCCGCGGCTACACCGCATAAAGTGACATGCTCACACTGGCTGACATGCCTTTGGAGTGACACTGGCGTGACATGCTTTTGGAAGCTGTTACGCACGATGACTCAACACTCCTGCATCTTGATTAAATTTCCACACTTTTGCCGTGCCAATCCGCAAGCAAGCAGCAGCGCACACCATTTAATTCTCGGCTCCGACAGCTGCCTTCTTCCCAAAAATAACAATGTTTAGTTTTCATCGTTACCCAGATTAAAGGGAACCTGCGGGTAAAAGCTAGTCTTGGTGGAGGCCACCTCACATAGGCTACCTTTGTACAGAACAGTGGGCAGCTGCAACAGCACGTAAAATACAATGTACAGAGGACACTTTAGTCTCAAACAAATACACAATTATAATTTATACAGAGCAATTTTGAAAAAAACTGACACGTGCAGTTCTGTGATTTGGTTGGGTTATACTGCCCAATATCCATAAGCACTTTCACACATTTATTAAGCAACACAGGAACACAGGAAAGGTGCAAATTGAGACACCATGAAAGTCAGACAACAGGCTGTGTCAGCGAACCACCGGTATCTTCGTACACGTCAGAATGTGCCTTGCTCGGCTGTGACGTTTGAAAATGAAGACCTCTACGTCTTCATGTTTTTTCCTTTTTGTTTTTTGTTTTTTTTTTCCTGCTGCTGCGGCTCTGCACATGTCACGTATATCACGAAGGCCAACAGAGCAGTTGGTAGTGGTGCTCGTCCAGTTGTGTTACTTTCATGGTGTCTCGATTTGCACATTTCCTTTCAAGATACAGTAGACCCGAGAATTTTCTGTGAATTCTCAGGAGTTTGAATTATCAGAAGCAAGCTGAAGCATGACTCGGTGCAACATACCTAAAAGGGGGGGGGACAGGGACGAAGACTGCCCATTATCAAATGCACTGTCACCGCATCTCAGTGGTATTTCAAAAGCTCTTTCTGCTAGTGATTTGGAATGCTTTGCCAAGCGCTGCCAAGTGCAGGTGAATGGCTGTATTTCTAGCTGTTAGAAAATATGTGAGCATAAATGCTCAGGTAGAAGGAACCAGGTAATTTCTGGCAAGGACAAGCAAAAGGTATGAATTTACACAATTACCCGAATGGTGCTGTTTAAATTAGGCAGCTGTAAAATACATAGCAAGCTGGACAACCAAAAATTTGAAATTTATTTGAATTGCCAGAGTTTGAATTATCAAGACCCTACTGTGTGTTTCACGAACCAGCCCTCCCAAGAAGTACAGTAAAACCTCATTATAACGAAGTTGAATGGGCAGATGTAATTATTTTGTTATGACCATTAGTTCGGTATAACCATTAGTTTGTTATAGACAATATCCATGTCATCTATGGGAATTTCGATTGCTTTGTTATATCCAATAGTTTGTCATATCTGGGTTCATTATAACGAGGTTCTACAGTAATTCTAACATTTGGAACCATTAGCAGATACAGTGCAATCGGCATGCCTGGCCAACCCCTGCCGCAAAGCACTTCCCGACAACAACTCACTTGTCAGCCTCGCGGGCAGGCTTCTTTCCCCGGGACACCGGGCTGGCCTTGGAGGCCGGCCGGCCGGCGTGGCAGAACTGCTCGAGCAGGCGGTAGTCGCGCGCCAGGCCCTTCCGTCGCATCCGCTCCCGTAGCCGCCTCGAGTACATGTCCACCTGGGCCAGCTTCAGGGCGACCTCCAGGTCGTCCTCGTCCGGACCGCCCATCGACAGCTGGCTGATCAGGGACTCGGCCTCATTGTCATACTCCTGCAGGGCATGAAACGCAGGGAACGGTGAGGTCACCAATTTTAATAATAATTTCTGGGGCTTAATGCCCCTAGACCACGATATGATTATGAGACGATATGATTATGATTATGAGACGTCACAGTGAAAGGCTCCGGAAAGTTTTGACCACTTGGGGGTCATTAACGCGCACTGACACTGTGCAGTACAACATTTCGCCTCCATCGAAATGCAGCAGTCGTGTATGGGATTCGATTCCACGACCTTCGGATCAGCAGCGGAGTGCCATTGCCACAAGATTGCCATGGTGGTGCGCGTGACACCAATTTTAAAAAGGCCCTAAAGTCCAACTGTGGACTGGCTTGGATTCATAATTTCAAGAAATCCATTGCCATTACTTTTGTCTTTTTATGTTCAATACTAGAAGGCAAAACCAACCTCAATGTTTCCTTTCTAAATCCTGTGCTAGAACTTGGCACTTACGAAGTCACAAAAACCCATTTCTTTTGTATTTTTACCAGATTGGCTCAAATAAATCATCTGAAAGACGCCGTGTTAAGTATCTGGCCTCCTTATAACACAATCTACATTTATTTTACAGATAATTTATCTGGGCCATGGAGATGCAATCAAGAGATCTTAATCAGAGATTTGCATGAGAGATAACGGTGCAGGAAACTTGGAGTGGAATTGCCACTGAGTTTCCCACACTAATATGCATGCATGACATGCATAGTAACACACAAGAAAACTGAAAGATCATGAAGAAGAAATTGTGAAATTACGAAGGTTCAAACACAATTTGAAGTGGATCATGAAAGGAGGAAATTAGCATCCACTTCCTCTTAGCACAAAGCTACAAGGAAATCCACACAGATTTCTCAAATGCCAATGCCTCAAAGGTGACGGAAAATCGGTCCTGGTCTGGGACGCACCCAAACTTTAAAGCTACAAGAAAATCCACATGTAATTCTTGTAGCTTTTATCACGAAGTGCGCTGGCATTCAGAAGGATGTTCACATAAGCACCACAGGTGAAAGAAAATAAAAAAAAAGTCACTGCAAAGCACAGCAGATGACCTTTATATGCGGCATCTTAAATAGTGCAATGTCATGTCAGGTACAAGGAAATCCATACGTTTTTGGACAAGGAAATCCATATGGATTTCCTTGTCCAAGCTGCCACTCGACTGCCTGGGCTTGGAAACTGTGGACCTAAGGGGTGGCAAATCCATACAGATTTCCTTGAAGCTTTGTGCTACAAACAGGCAGGTGGATGAACAGATAGTTAAAAACAATGTATAACAGGAAACGTTTTGACAAGCGGACTTGTCTTTGTTGCCGTCCTCACCAAGACCAGTCCACTTGTTGAAATGCTGGCTCCAGCGACGTTCCCTGTTCTACATCGTTTTTAACTATTTGTTCATCAATTCAAGTCTCCATCTTCCCCTCAGCTTCTTTTCTAGTTTGAACAGGTAGATGCTAATTTTCCCCCTTCATTTTCCCCTCTAATGCGATAAGCATCTGCTATTCATGCTGCCTCATTCGACACTCAGCAGGCCGAGCTGCACCAAACTGATAAGGTCGACATTTTCGGTGGACCAGCCACTCACCCGCTCGTAGTCGTCCCGACAGGGCATGTAGCCAAGCTCCTGTTGCTCGGTGGATGTGATGTCGACGGTGGGCATTGGACTGCTTAGGCTTGGAGACAGCGGACCTGAGGGGTGGCCAAAGCAGTGGAATGTCAATGATACGAATTCCTTGGGGACGTGTGAGATATTCATATAATCCTGAATTCGAATGATCCAAAACAATCAAAATCGCCATTTAGGGTGGGCACCAACGCTTTAAGGCTCATCTTCCATGGGATAATTCCACGGTGCCCAATGATTTATGCTTTTCTGATATCGATGTCTCTTTTGCAAGCCCTGTCTAAAAAGCATGAAACTGATCAGCCATTTTACTATTCCCGCTACCAGCGCTTATGGGTGGGGGACGTGAGAATGAAACAGCAAAAAGCGTTTAAAAAAAAAAAGTCCTGTTTCAGCACTTGCAATGCCTATTTACATAATTGATGTGAGTTTGTTGATGGCATGGAAGTACATAAAAGAATTTTTTTTTTTTTCACTGCACCCCAGCAAATAAGGAACTAAATATCAAACAAAAAACACAGTTCTCGGAGCCACCAGGCGCATCTTTCCTGCCACCGGGCGCATTCACCTTGGGATTGTCAGAAAGCTCAAAGTTTCCGTTCCCACCTTCTTCACCTACAATTACTGCATACAAACAAACAAACAAACAAACAAACAAACAAACAAATAAAAAAGTGTAAAGAGATCGGCCATCGGTCTGAAGAAGTTACGGGCACATGCTCACAGCGTGCTGTATGGCAGCACACTGTGAGGAGCCTATGGCAGCTATCTTGAAGGAAGACAAGAAGGGAGAACCATGCAACAATCTTGCTGAAGCCTACTCGTAAAAAAATAAAATGGAAGGTTGCTGGAGATCTGCCTTGTCACATGGTAGGCAAGTGGTATGTTTGTACAGTTGGTCTCGATGCAAGTTGTTTTTCTATCGTGTGTGTGTGTTTTCATTCGAGGTTTTGTGGATGCTCTCAGCGTCCCTTCCACCTGCGCACACACAGGTTTTACCCTTTTGGAAGAGTGTCCGCAGCACACATGGCACTGTATTGCCTCTGGGCTTGCGCTGCTATAAGCTGCCTAAACCAGACAGGGTAACTACCCCAGCACGCAACGCTCGAGCGGGAAAGGGTAAAGCACGAGGGAGTGGTTTTAGAGGCATTCACTTGCAAAAGCCAGGCACGCTCTCTCCCAAAGTTTTTCTTCCTCTACGGCAACTACGGACTGCCACCACGCTGCCACTGCTACGCCTTTTCGCAAAGACATCGTCTGTCCTCGCTTCTTTGTCCATCACACCGTGTTCACAAGGTGCAATGCAACACTCATTCAAGGAAACCAACATTCAAGTGCCGACATACGCACAGAGCCAGACAGTTATTGCAAGAACCAGACATCTGTTGCTGGAGCACCGAGATGCAGAGGGCAACAGGTACAGTGCACAGCCTGCACTAGACATGGAGATGCTCCACAGGTGGTGGAAAAGGCTGGCCGGTGCATCACCCGCACGGTGACAAGGATGATGGCCATGCTCCAATGCGATGCGGGAGAACAGATTCTAGGACAGCCCATTCGTCTCAGTGTATTGCCTAAGAGCAACCCTTGGGTATCAGTGCATTCAAATTGCACCAGCATGTTTAAAGTTGTTTTACAGATTTGAAAGAGTGGCGACGTCAGCACCAAAGGTGAAAGAGAAAGTGGCATTCCAACGGACAGAATATTTTTAAATGCAGCATCTCGAGAATGAAATAGTGCAACATCATGGTAACTACGTTCTTGGCAGCAGAATGCAACCAATTTGGCTGCTTGCTTCCAGAGAGGTCACAGAACCCACACAAATGTTATCGTACATCGAGTGCTCCTAACTTCAAACTTGGGGCAAGTCCAAGATGGAGCTAGAGTATGGCACTTGGAACGGCTGAGTAAGTGATTGTTTTTATTGGTTCGTCACAACAAATGTGACATGTTTTACACATTTGTCACAGTGTGGAGCAAAAAGTATGCAACTTGCAAGAAAACTAATATATTTGAAATCAGCAAAAAAAGACACTACAAACAGTCCAAATTTCATAGCTCTAGGTAAATTACTAAAAAAAAAGTGTCTTCTAGTAGCATCTCCTCTTAAAAGCCTGCTCTTTTTCTGCCAACATAGCGTGTGTGCCACTCCATATAACGAACAGATTGTTAGAAATCTGTATAACAGGGAATATCGCTGGAGCCAACGTTTTGACAAGTAAACTTGTCTTCATCAGGATGGCAACCCTGTTCCACACCGTTTTTAACCATCTGTTCATCGATTCAACCCTCCATCTTTGCCTGAGCCTCTCTTGTAGTTTCATTTTCGTATAACATAACATTGCATAGTGGCCCTCCTTTTAAAATTCACAGGATAGTTTTTTGTTTGCTTCTTTTTTTTTTCTGTTTTGTCCGTAACTACCGTGTTCATCTTAACAGTCCATGCAGTCAACTCACCTCCCTCAGGCACTGTGTGATCCTTGATTTGCGTCGACACCTCTGTGGACCATGTGGCTGGAGAGAAAAAACAAGAAACATGCTGCATCTAACAACAGATTACACAAACGCAGACTCTTGAGAACAAGAGAGAGTATGCAGACTGCTATAAATTCAGTCCCTCAATGCATTCAAACCTAAGTGAAGGTCCAGCTCGCACCGTCCACTCTGACACGTGTACCCAAATTTTTGTCACCGATTCTGAGATCTGCCCCCCCTTCACCAGATAACTTTTATTTCGCTAGGGCAGCACATAAGCATGGCCCCAATGCTGACCATTCTAGAAAGGTGCCTATACTGTTAAAGCTGTCCTGGTCCTTCTCACTGGTGCCCACCTAAACATACGAATTCAAGCCATGTCATACCAATTACTCCAAGGTGACATTTACAAGTGTCATGACAAAGGTGCTACACTTCTAAAGGTACTCCACTTAATGTGCCCTCCACCAGGTCACGTGGCAAATTTCCGTTGTACAATGTGCAGCGTTATACCCTCCGTGTTGGAGCATGGCACCCTCAAGTAGAAGAGTAAACAACGTTCAGTGTGAAATTTGAGCTCTATCCACATAGCGAAGCAATGTGATTCTCAGCAGACACAACTGTGAGCATGCAATGCGTGCACTGCGCTTGTCTGCTCAAAATGGCCAGACCTGGTGACGGGCCCTTTAAAGGCAGCATTCAGCAAAGCGCCGTGGACAATGTCAGTGCACATTTTGACCTCGAAAGCTAAACAGTACCTGCAGTTAACCTTACACACTAGCTCATGAGCTAAGCAAGCCCATCATGGTACACCTATGATGCACTTCCAAGAATAGCTGCCTCAGAGCTTGAGCCATACTCAACTACTCCAACAAGCTGGGGTTGAGTACGACTAACCACTGAGCCGTTTTGAATCGTCACGTTACACTCATGGTTGCAAGAAGTGCTAATACGACTTTCTGTAAGCCCAATACGCAAAACGATCTGTTGAGTGGTCGACAACACCCATTGCTTCGCAAGTACAAACTTCTTTGGATAGCTCGCGGCCCGCAACTACAGACATTCAACAGACATCTTGAAAAGCGGGATGTGAGCCGACAAAGGAGCCCTGGTGGCGAGTGCAGATGCTACAAAGGTGGCGAAAACTCACCTCTCCCAATGTTTCCTTCAATGTAATGGTTGTTGTAATGCTCTTGCACCTCTGCCAAGAAAAAGAAACACTCATGTAAGACGGTGTATGCAGACCATCCAAACAACGTATTGCATGAAACATTTCTTTAGAAACCCCATATTCCCCGATGCATGTCAGTGCGATAATGTTGTGCTCAGATGTTCATGGCAGCCTTCGTTAACTGATTGGCACCGTTATCTATGTTTAAAAAAGTGTTTAAGAACACTCGCAGCTTCTCATGCTTCACTCGAGCAACAGTACCGTGATTACATCATTCAATGACTTATCTCTCCATACCTGCACAACTTCTGCACCACGGTCGTTCATCATCAATGTTCCATGTTCTTGTATGAACAAGAGCCCCATCCATACACAACACGTTCAATACCTCCTGCCACACAGGCACTGCTGATGACTTGTTTTAATTCCCTCCACGTGTTCCCACATGAGCAAAGTTAACATTACTTGCCTTGTCCTACCACATTCAGCATACTTCTTTTGAGACTTGTATAACTGAAAATTACTGCTATTCGCAGAACAGAATATTCTCATCAACCAAAAATTGGCCAATACTTGTACGGTCCACTTGCTATAAAGCTGCCGATGACATTACAAAGGGAGCATTCTGTTTATTACTTTTGTCCAAATTTGCTGCTACATGCACAGAAATATTTGGCTCTCATGTTCTTGTGGGCTTTGCCTACAGACAGCAATGCCATTTCAATATGTACATTCAAGAATTGTTCTCACACTAGTTTCAGGTTGGTACTGCACCAATTTGAACGCAGCACATGCTGTGTTTCTTCACGCTAGATTCTAAAATTAATGGCTGCTTGGGAAGCAGCAGGAAGTCCAAGCTAATCCTACTAGCTGCTATGCACTCAAACAGCAAATACATGATTGTGGAGTCTCTAAATATGTGCTAAAGACTGATCCTCCCAGAGAGAAGCAGCCATATTCATGCCAAATGTTACCAAACTTGGAAAGCCACCACAGAGACAGTGTCAGCCACAGAGACAATGTCATCTGGATGATTAGGAAAATTTCGTATGTCCAGCAAACGCTAGACATTTTGCATGTAGTGGAGTACAGGGAGCTAACAGCGCATGCCTTGCCAGTAACGCCTGAAGTGCTGAATGCGCCAGGAAAACATGGCCATCACGTGCCGAATCTTTCAAGTGGTCACCATGCACACTCTAGCCGAAGTTCCCAAGTGACAGTTGTATACGCCTTAGATTTGAACCAAGCTTTGTATCACGAAGCTTCGAGAGTAAAGTATTTGCAATAATTAAACCCAATTTCTAAGACCCACACTCAAACTACCAATGCAGAAGGCTCAGAGGACATATTAAAAGCTTGTTTGTTTTGCTTATCATCTAAGCTACTGCTAATTGACAGCAATAAACAGCTACATGAGCACTGTGGTTATGCTCCAGGTGGAATATGTGTTGAAACTTGTTTGCAAGCTGACTAATGGAGTCTACAATATGCTATCCAGTATTTTGCTAGGCCTTTGCATGTAGTGAAATACCGGGCATGACAAATTTCCCTATAAAGACACTTAATAATTAGGGCACCTTTCACACCCTTTTAATAAAGCTACAACTCAATAGATTGCAGCTTACCATGCAATAGAAAATAAGTAGGCACATTAAAGGCCAGGCCAATCCACAGAAGGAACAAAAAAAAATCACAGACAACGAGGAGTAGCATTATGCAAGAGATTTTATTGGATACTACTAAATATACGACAATGTCACTGGCCAATGTTTGAACACCAAAAGTTCGGTTGCACTCCATTAAACGGAGTTCATAACAACACCAGCAGCGCCTTTACGCATTTTGTGTACCAACAACTGAAATTTCAGACATCTCAGGATGTCCAGTACTCGTCAAGACTTGGTCGGCCATCGCTGTGGGTAGGAAGAGCAGCATTTTCGTTATGTACCGCGCTGCCAGCAGAGCCTTGAAACTTAAGGGTGAGGGCCACATCACTATGAAACTCGGGAAGGAACAATACATGCTCAACACACAGTACGTCAATAAAATGCACAATCACCAGACAAAATAGTTAACCTGAGGATTACTAAAACTAGCAGAAAGGGTATCGAAAACTTGGTGTCATACCTTCGCAGCTTCGAGCCGGCAGGCACTGCGACACATCCTCCCTGCAAGGAATGGAATGAAAAATACCTTTAGAAACTTCTTTCAAGAGTGGAACAGGCCTTGCAATGAGCAGTTTCTTTGGATTGCCTGTGTACATTGCAATGGCATTGCTGTGACTGAGAAATCCCACGACCCTTGTCCGGGCACTCACCTGTTCTGCTTTCCTAACTGCTTTCCTTTACTTACCGGGGACGAGGCAGAGCAGCGGGCCTAGCTATCAATCATGCCTTGCTCTCATCCGAAATGGTCACGCAAGCAATGTACCAAGGACTATTTTCTGGTTTTTAGAGGTAGGTCATGCTCTATGCAAGAGGGACCTCTTAATGTACGGCCGGTCGCAAAATCACACAAACTAGGCGAGCGTGCACCAACAGTGCTGTTTGCTGCCGAGAGCACTGCTCTGGCACAGAGCAACGTACCAAGGCAATGCTTTTTACAGCACAGCAGCGCGGTAGAGCAATGCTCTTTACTGCAGGCAATACAGATTGTAATTTCGGCATGCGCTCCTGCGGTCTATACTATATTTCGTGGCTGGCTTGCGGTAAGGTTCTTAACATCCACCAACCGATTCATCAGTGAAGCAGTAGAATGTCGCGATCTAGGGGTGGCCAATGCAAACATTGATACCCATTGATACCCACTGTTACAGCATCACGTGTCAGACAGTATTTTAGTACGCTTCTGTCCACACCGTCTAATGACTGCAAGCAAGCCGCAGTGCAATGCAGAGCTGTGTAAATAACACTTCTCCCCTCTTAAACGTTTAGTGGTTCAATTAACTCACAGAAATCACCAATGGCTTTCCGGAGCACCGGTGGCCTCAGAGTGCACGTGCCACTAGATGCATAGCAGTTCATGGACGCCTAGACCCAAGCGAGACGACAAAATTTTGTGCATCAAAGTGCTCTGCTTTCTTTGCTAACATATGCCACTAAACAACACTCTTCAAACACTAAGAGACAACAGCTAAAGCCTGCTAATACTATACCTTGGTGGGTGGGCCCCTTTCAGGTGATAACGCAACACCACATACTGTGCAGACAATGGTGCACCACCAATGTTGGAGGGGCCCACTCGCCTCAGTGCCTAAGCACTTCCACTCAATAGGTCTCAATAGGTGCTTGTCAGAAATGAATGTGCGGACACTTGACTTTGCCCAGCTGCAGAAGCAGCTGGGCAAAGTCAAGTGTCCGCACATTCATTTCTGACAAGCACTGCCCTACCAATAGCACTGCCCCTTCTATATCTGCACTTTTTTCTTCTTTTCACCGGGGCCCGTTATCTGGACAGCATCCACTACACAGCACCAAAACAGGCACTCCGTGTTGCTTGTTCATACAAAATAAGGTAAGCAACCAGAGGCCCTGGCCCCCCAGCCGGCCCATTTAATGCAAAATCCACCAAGCAGCAGCCAAGGAAGAGAGGTAGCCATACCAGTTGCCAAAGCCGTACTGCTCGATTGCCTCGAGGAGCACCAGTTCCTCCTTGGCCTTCCAGTTGCAGGGGGCTTGGAAGATGGGGAAGTTGCCACAGTCCTGAAACAGTGGCGTGCACCTTGAGAGACAGCTCAGGTTCTTCGAAAATTCCCTGACAATCCCCAGCTGACACCCTGAACCCTGTACGACGAAAGAGAGCTGAAGAAGTATTCTTAAGTCAGCAGCAGCCACTCACTATTAACTGGTAGCCGTGCCTGTTCTTGTGTGCCCCCATCTCCGCCCCACAGGAAAAGCACTGAAAAGCAGGAAAACAAAATAAAAAACGTAAATTTCATGGTCAGAGACTGAAATGGTCATTGCAGACAAGCCCTCAATCACGAGATTGTTGGATAGCGTGACCCTATTAACAGGCCAGGCTTAACCCAGAGCCATATATGAACTATGTGCCATTGGCGTCAAATTTAACAGCGGAACATGTGGCCGAAGCATTAGCAATGGTACAGTGCACACCGTCCAGTCATCACAGGCGCCTACGCCCGGTATGGCAGCATTACGCCATCTTTGCGCAGTGCAGTATTTTTACTTCTGTCCTATGCCAGAACTTGAAAGGTAGAAAATAAAAATGAAACAGAAGCAAAAATAGTGCAGATGGCGGTGAGTACGGCAGCACAATTAGCCAGAACTTTGAATGGTATCTGCACCAAATGAAGGCGAGCAGTGGTGCATGTGGTGCAGTTTGAATAGTCGCGATTAGAGATGGATACGCTCGTGCACATGACGCCGCACTCTGCAGCAGGAGCCATATTCTGAGAAGTGTTCTGTGTCTCCTGCGGAGGTGATTGGCTGGTTAAACAAACCGGAAAAGTGAGGGCGGATCTCCAGTTTGTGCATCCAGCCAATCACCACCGCAGGAAATACCAAAGGTGACACTCGCGTCACCAAGGTGATGCTATTGCCTTTTGTGACACGTCAGAATACAGCACCAGTAGTTGCACGCTGAGCTCGACCAAGCCGTATACGCATGCCTGGAAATGCTACTGAGTGGACCTATTGAGTGGAAGGCATGCACTGTACTGTTCCTAGTGCTTGAAACATGCGCTCTGCTGTTTGAGTTTCATTTGACACTCGTAATATATTGTGCAATTCAGCTTCAATGACATGGTGCTCTAGAAATAATATTTGCTGGGTTTTATGATGCAAAATCACAGTACGATCCTGAGGTCCACTGTAGTGGAGGGCTCTGGAAATTTTCAACACTTCAGGTTCTTTAAAGGGACACTAAAGGCAAATATTAAGTCGATGTAGACTGTTGAAATACCATTTAAGAAGCGCCACAGTGCTTGGTTCGTGCTAAGAAAATGGCTAGTTTGAACGAAAATCTTATTTAGGCAGTCAGCACACCATTAGAACTATCCAAACCGCCTACCTAACCAGCTCCGCTAACACGGATTTCCTGTTTTCTCTCTTTACTGGCCAACAGTCCAGCCAGCTGTGCGAAAGGCAGGAGTGGGCAGAAGGGAAGGAGGGTTTAGCTATTGTTAGGGTGCCCCGACTGTCATCCTCACCGGGCGAAGGTGACATCAGGGCACTCTGTAACCGCGGATAAACCTGCTTCTATGATGTCATAGCCGGCCCCGCTGCATACTGCAGGCTTGACTACGTCACTGCACCTAGTTCACAGAATTTCTTGCAGGTGGCGCAAGCTTTATCATGCATTTACCTAAACTTGTTGGTGAACATAGCGGTGGTGTAGAAAATACTGATCTTTCAGACGTTCTCAAGCGCTCACTCATCATTCTAACAGCAAAGGTCCCTTGCCTGCGTACTGTACACTGAAGTGCACAGTATGCAGGCATCTAGCATTTTCGCGTCAAAATGGGAGTGCTGCAGCCCGGGCAAAACCTGAGTCTTTCAGGTCAGCCGACCACTGCACCACTTGGTGGCCATTTTTTGGGAATCTGGATTCATTCCGACCACGTGAGGTTCTTTAACATGTGCCCAAGTTTAAGTACAGACGGCCGCAAACTGCCCTGCTGCGCCATCTGTTGTCACGCAGTGAAGTGTTGAAGCTCTCGCGATTACACGGCAGGTGCACTATGAGACCAAAGCGTGCGACGGCAGACGGTGCAGTAACACAACGCTGCTTCACCACTTGTTAGAAATTGGGCAAACTATTGCTGGCTGGCAATGCACAAGTGTTTTTTTTTAATTTCTCCTCTGCTGAACACTCTATTCCCATGGTTAGGAAGTGAACTCGTGTCTTCGAGGACTTTTCTCACACCATCATTGAAAATATCATCACTAAGGCTGATACCATGCTACCACAGTGAGAGCACATCCTGGAACTTACTATCTTTATGAACCAAGTTCTGACAAGAGGCCTTTAGTATCCAACTATGGTGGATCATAAAGCTACTTACTGTATGTACAGCCTAACTGCCAGTATTCACCAATACACAGGCCCCCTAATGTCAATTTGTATCACAAAAGCACAGCCCACACCAGTGCGATATCAATATCTCAAGCTTAGATTGATATCGCCTGTGGCAGTGCTTCACACCAACATCAGCAGATGACACCAGTAGGGGCACGCCTTTAGCGCAGTCCCTATCTGCTGATATCTGGGGAACTATTTTTGAACGGTTCGTAAAGCGAACACGTTCGCTTGGACAGTATCACAATCGTATCAGCAAAAGGCGATTCGGAACAATTAAGCGAACGGCTTGCAGGCTGCGTGGCCTGGCAGCCCAATATATTATCCCAATATTACGGTAGTTCACTCTCAGAGGAATGACGCGACTTCGTGTCGAACACAAATTAAAAAGAAAAAAAGAAACTTTTTTTCGGACAGCACATCGTCGAGCGATGTTTCCACGTTAAACGAAACCACTTCTGAGTTTTTTCACGGCCATTAAATTTCGGTTTAAACCGATCCATTCCGCACAGGGCGGACACAGTTTCCTCCTTTTGATTGCTTTTTTTCTTTTTTGAATACAGAGCGAGAACGTCGAACAGGTAACGAACTCGCCGGCACCAGCCGGCGAAAACATCTGTAGGGTGGGGACGGTAGAACGCAAGCGGCGTTGCAAGGGCGGTTCGATTCAAACGCGAGAGAGCTGGCGCCCGCACAAAAGCGACGCCCGCTGCTGCTGCTGCTACATCGGCCGAAACCGAAGTACGGTAGAGAAAAGAGAAAAATAGAAACGCGGTCCGCAGCTGCACACATGCCCGATGCGCGGGTGATCACGACAGAGTGGGTTGTGACGGCTTGCCTGCCCGCCGCTTATCTTTCCACATTTCTCTCTCCACGTAAATACAGGCAAGCGCGCTTGGCTTCAAACGGCCGCACCGCCTCTGGTCCGTCTCATGGAGCGGGCACAAAGAACAACAAAGAAAAAAAGAAAATTTGTCAGCACCACGGAAGCAGACGCCTCGTACGCGCGCAACACGCACAGGGCCAAACGCACGGCGAATCCAGCCGGCGCGTCCCAAGTTTCGTATCCGGCGCGGAAGCCATGCGCTTTTTGTTGTTTGTTTTTGGCCGTTCGCCGCCTAGGGAACGCGCGTGTGCCCGATTCCGCGTCGCGGAAAAGAAACGCACAAAACGGCCGAGTCCGGCGGGCCGAATCGCGGTCGCGGCCGTCGCAAAGGCTCGCTTCGAGGTTGCCCCGGCGCAAGCGAGCCCAAAGACGCCGAGAGAAACGCTACCAACCTGTAAACAAAGGTCAAAGTCTGGGCACTCGGCACATTTGACGCGCACTCCCGTGATGTCCTCCTGACAGTAGTTGCAGTGGTACTTGGCGATGACACCTGCGAAACGGCGCAACACTCGCTTGATGAGACGGAACGCTTTTCGAGGCCAGCATGGGACGGGAATCGGTGGTACTTTCGCGACTCCCGATCCCGCCAGCGCGGAGTCTCCCTTACCGGACATCTTTCTTTGTCCCCCTGGCCTGCCAGGACTAGCGTCGTGACGTCAGCTAAAGCTCGCACTGCGCGTGCGCGCGTTTACGTCACGGCCGGCGTGCACCGCGCGCGTGAGCGATCGCAACGCCCCGCCTCGGCTCTTCCGGGTCGTCTGCTCAACGCGCTACAATAGGTGGGCGCGTCGTGGCCAGCGAGAGATAGAGACGCCTTACATTGCAATTCGCCTGCACTTGGATCGTCGACTTGCAACCATACATCGATGCTGTAGTCATGTGAACTGAATACCACTGGTGCGCGCTTTGTGCTGGGTTCCCAACGACACATCGACATTCAGACGAAAAAAAGAATAATTATTCACCGAAAATAATCCGCTGTTCGAAAAGCTTTCTTGTTCTTTCACCAGCGGCCTCGGCAGCCGAACAGACGATTCCCTGCTTCTTTCGTGAGAGCACGGACAAAACACTTCGTGAACCTTAAGTGTTTGTGCAGAAGCGACGGCACAAGGTCAGTGAATTTTCTTGTTCTGGCGAAGACGCCAGGGACGCCAGAATCACGGCGAATTGACGGATTTTCTGTGTGCGCAACATCGTTTGCATAAGGCTCGCTTCATTGACGCGCCGGAACTTTCTGCGCTCCATAACAGAAAACACACCAACATAGCATTTATTAGTTGGTTTCTGTGTCGACAGATGGCGCGACAATCTGCTAAGCTCCGCAGTTTTGGCACTTGGCGTGTCCGGATTTTGATACATGGGGCCTATGGGGAGTTTGGTAACTGGTATGATTGAAGAACTCTGGCAGTGGCGTAGTTGTACGCTGATTTGACTAAGTGGCTTCTTAAGGGCAAATTACGGCAACGGAAGCTGTCGCACAACAGTGGCGCCTTGTCGTGCGCCTGAGGATTTCATCGTTACTGTCGCGAAGCAGTCCGAAAACCGCGCGACAAAAGGAAACAGTTAATATATGAGCAAAAATGCCGTTAACGGTGCTGCTGATGTTGCTGATGTCGTCCGCGGCCACATCAGCCGAGATCGCAGCTTGAAAATTGCTTTTTTTTTTTCATGTTCGTTCGATGCGTGCAGTTGCGTAACGTCGTGAATTTAGCGAGTGGCGCCATGTGGTTACGCCCTTCGGCAGTTTCAGTTTCGGTTTCCATGGCACATGCGAATTTATTGCGCCGCGAAAGTTGTCACCTTCAATTGCACACCCGGTTATGAGCTCCAAATCAATAATGGGCTCTACGGCTACTGCGCCTTCCACATTAGGCATTTCAGTGCCAGCGTATGCACTGTTAAATATATATATACTTATGTATACCGACCGCGCGCAGCGGTACATTTTAATACGTGCATGTGAACGAGAAATCCTATTTATGTTCACTACCGTTTAGAACTTGTACTAAAGTCTTTTTTTTCTGATGTGATAGTTAGGTCTGTTATAGGATGTCTCAGGTACGTTGTTTTCATATTTAGAACCAACATAGTGGAAATAAAGATGTCCTCTCCCCCTCCCCGCATATGCCTAATAGCTACAATTTCTTCTATGATATAGGCAGATAGCATAGATGCTGTAACGAGCCTTGCAAATTTTATTAAGACAAACTTTTAATGGCAGGTCAAACTGTTTCTTGTACCTGCTTAATCTCAATACACTGTCAATCAGCCTGGCTTGATTCTAGCACTTGTCTTTGTGTGCCTCTTCTTCGTCCTTGCCTTACAGCATGCTGCAATTGATTATGGATTCTCACCACCTATAGCCTTGATAGCTTGATTCCATCCTCTACCTTCTACACCCCTTCTTCGGGCAAACATCAGAAAATTATGCTTTTTCTACATATGACAAACAATTAACATGTAATATGTGGTAGCAGTTGCTGATTAAAAAGTATAAGTGTGCATTAGGCCCACTCCACTGCCATTTCGTTCGATAACACACAGAGCTCTGCAGCTTTGGATGTTCCAGAAGTTCTTGGCATATATAATAGGAACTTGGTCACGCATGCTGAAATTTATGCTGGTTTATTTTGTTAGGGCTAGTTGGTACTAACTGAAGAAAATTAAGCCATCATGTATTTGTGATTTCAAACCAAACACAATTTTGACAACCACAGCGAGATTAGAGAATCAAAGTCCTGAAATAAAGATATCTTTGCGATTTGGTATGAAAAGTGTGTGCAGAACATGCATTTCTTTCCTCTGCCAAGTTGGAAAACAAACAAAAAAAAAAAACCTGCTGCGAAACTCTCCTCATTTGTCATGAACCACTGCGGCTCTCTCTTAATGATGCAAAATTCTTTTTCCAAATGGCGACTAGAAAATTATTATGGCATGTAATTCAATTGTATGGAAGTTGCCGAAGAGCACATAAGGTGCTCTCAAATCGAGTGAACACTTATTGGACCATCTGGTCCTATCACAGATGTCTCCACTTACATAGACACCTTTAATAAACGTAAATTTTGCTTTTCTACAAAGTGGCATGGCAACTTTATAGTGGCACAGTTATATTAGCTAACAGTGTGTATGATCACATGCAGTTTACGTGTATGTAACACAAAAAATTGTAGAAAGAAATGTAGGTATCACTCTCACAATAAACCAATGTGTAAAAGGGAGGAAATCAAAGACTTTGTATTCCTTCATTGGAACGATGAAAGAAATTGGCATGCATGTTACACAAATATGCATGCTTGAAAATTAGAAAAAAAGGTTATATAGAGTTAGGAAACTGGAACGGATGTCAAAGTATTTCATTAGATGGGGCTATTTTTTTTAATGAGGAAATAGATTATCAGATCTCCTTGTAATCACTTATGTTATGGCAGTCAGTGTAATCATGAAACTATGCCAGTAGCTTTTTTCTTTATTTTATTATTTTTTAATGGAAAAATTCTCATCTAACCTTCTGCAGCACAATGATAGGAAATCCTTCAGGATGTCTCAAAATCTTTCAGAACTGAAGAAGTATTTATTGTGTGGGACTAACCCCCGGCACCTCCTTTGAACCCAGCAACTGCCTTTCCAAGGCAGTTGCTCCGATGTCTCAGCTAACTAGAAGGCTACCATGCTCCTGAGCAATGGTGTATTAATCACTAATTTGAAGCAGTGAGGTTCACAAAAATGCACCATTTTGCACCACAGAGAATAGCATTCTGTGCATATCATGCCATATTAATTTGTACTATCAGTATTTTTATAATGAGATTACGCTTCCAAATTTTAGGGAACCTCAAATGCATTCTCTGCAACAATTCTTTTGCAGCACAATTTGGTAATGTGACAATGGTGCAGTCTTGCAAAAGTTGTTAAATGTTATGCAACATTCGGCCACAACACTGCACCAACATTTCCACAGCAGTGTTAATGCAGTCTTGCGAGTAGCGTTATTATAATGTCAAATCAATGTTGCCTAAATGTTGCAGAAGCTTTCGAGCAGCATTGCAGAAATGTTGCATCAATGTTGGTTTAGAATGCTGACAGAATACTCTCAAATGTGGACATCTGTAGGCACGTTTGGTAGCACAACCCTGGTAGGCACAACGTGTGCTATGAGGGTTAATGTGTATGGGAACAAGACATATGGTAGAGCGCTCAAATCACTCACCTTTTCAGCGTAGTTTTTTTTTTTTAAGACAATTGGCAGATGACATGTGCAATGCTATGCACTTTGTGCAAGAATAAACACACACCAAGGTAGATTTAACAAACTTGTTTTAATTAACACGTATGTTACACACTAGTCTGTTCTCATAGGAAATCAAGAACACATACGCAGTCAAAAGGCAGTTTACAAACACTTCCTCTTAATTACATATATATGTCTTCTCCCTTTTCCGCTAAGGCCTGGTAAACTATGGTTTTTCTTTAGGTATGCATATATGTGTTTTTTCAATGTATGTACATTTATGTATATGTACGTTAACTATAAAGGTGCCAAGCTTGGAAAGTAAATATGCAAAGGGAAATGAAATGAATGAAACTGGCCAATCCCAAAGTTTTCTTTTGTCCGTATATCGCCATGCAAACGCAATTCCAGTTCACGACAGGTTATGGCATCATTTGTCAGTGATGATTTCGCCACTGCACACAACAAACACACAGTCTCGTCATTAACAAAACTGCAATGCAAATGGAATCATAGTGCAGCCATTCTACCATGTACCATATTATAACAGCACTCAAGTCAAGTATTGCATGTTTCCTTTAAAAGTTCACGGAAAGCATACACGCACACACTATGATCACAAAAGAGAGAAGACCACACAAAACTTAGGCAAAAGTGACTTGAAACTGACGCTGACGAACGAAACAAAGGCTCTTGTCATCTATGGCTTCACAACAGTGCTGAGAATCGGTGAACGAGAATCAAGCATTACTGAGAAACAATGCACAATGAATGCGTTCAAGCTAAAACAGTGAAACAAGGTGGAATGTTTAATCAAGAGAGGTCAGCTTAAGTCCATATTCGTAGGCAGTGCAGCAATCAAACATACACTTTGGCCATCCTGGCCTGTCCTCAGTGTACATTCATGCATCTTCTCTGACTAGACAGTATGTTCTGGTCTTTCATTTGAAGAATAAAGAAATAGTGGTCGAGCACATTATTTCCTGGAACTTACAGAAGGGGATGCTTTTCTTTAATGGTACACTAAAAGTGAAAAGCTACATCAGTTTACACCAATGGGATATTCTCTGAGAACTCCATGTGACAAATTTTGCCATCATAGGTTCAAGGTTATTACATAAAATGAAAGTCTAAGCTTCACTAAGCTATTGGTTCTGAGACTGGTAGTGCTGACATAATTAAAGAACTTATTTTCCTCTTTAGCGTCCCTTGTCAGACAAAGCGGTAAGCAATCAATGCACTAAAGCGTAAAGGAATTCCATCTTTGGTCCTGTGCAACTCCAACACACCCATAAACACATCGTTAATGACAACTGTGACATACAAAACCCATATCAGGTCCAGATTGTGACTCTTATGTAGTTAGGACAACTGCATGAGATTTCAATAAGAACAAAAAATATACTTGCCAACTTGTAAAATGAGTGGGTGTGGCGTGAACAACAATAACAACAACAAAAAAATTAACAAACTGCAGTCTTCCAGCAACACCGCTGGCGTTTCTTGCAGCTCAAGTAAATGACTAGAGCCATCACAGGTGAGCTGGAGTATCAATACAGTGAAATGCAAGTTCCAGTACTTGCAATAACAGATGACAAAATAAAAAAGGAGAAAGAAAAGTCAACGACAGTCAAACCCTGATACAGTGAATATGGATATACAGTAGAACCTCATTATAACGAACTATTGGATATAACGAAGCAATCGCTATTCCCCTTGAAATTCCCATAGATGAAATGGATATTGGATATAACGAACTAATGGTTATAACAAAGTAATTATGGCTCCCCCTTCAACTTCATTATAACGAGGGTTTACTGTAACGAATTACTGGATATTCACTATGCCACATGACACAAAGCTATTTTTGTGTTATGTGGACTGTTACAACAAAGTTTGACTGCAGATGAATTGTAGCTCTTTGGAACAAGACAAAAGAACACTTATCCAAGAATACATAATCAGTGCAAAAACAGACAAGCTGGAAATGACGCAGCTCAAGTGAGCTGGCATTAAAAGCACAGTCAATAAACATACTATGTTAAAGCCAATGGTATATTGATGACTAGCCAATAGACTATATTGGTCGTTTGTAGCCTTTAACCAGTATACTCTGTCACTCAATATATGGTATGTGAATCAGTAGCCGATATACTGTCATTTTAGTGTGTACCAACACACTAGTTTGTTCGTCACTTAAATTTCAGTAAAAATACCAATATGATGTGTTCGTCGCTAATGAATGTGCTGTTCCGTTTAATACACAAACGTAACGTGTCGGAAGGCAAGCAATATGCTATGTTGGTCAGTTCGCGCTTTAAACATGGCATGGTAAAAGCGTCAATGTAAGAAAACCACATTGACTGTGCACGTAAACTGTAAGACTTGGACCACCAAACTCATGATGGTGACAGACACAGCATCAACACAAAACGGAAACTGCCTGCTCTCGGAGTCATCCTTCATTTAAACGCACGCTGGCATTCTACTCTTTTTCGTCTTTCTGCGCCAGCGCGGCGCTTGCAGCCATGCCACTCTCAGCAGATGCTTCAAAAAAATGGCCTGCGGTGGGTAAGTTCTATTTCCCAGGTTCTTTTTTTTTTTTCTCTCTGTATCGTATCAGCTACTGATATGCACGCGTCATTCTATGTACAGGATTATGCTAGTCCTAAAACGTACTTCTGCATCAGACACTTTTTTTTTTAATTATTCGTCTCGTGTGAACTCTTGTCCATCACTGTGTCAGAAGAATGTTAAGAAGCCAAGCCAAAGGTAGGAAAAGAAAGGAAAAAAAACAAAAAAGACTGTTCTGGTGCATCGTAGTACATGAGTGTGCGCAATATCACTTGGATGTCACGAGGGACTGCAGACAGCGAGAATTCCGCGATGTCTCGGCAAAGCATGTGGATTCGTAGTCGCCACGCCAAACTCACAGTCGTCACCAAAGAGTTCTACATCACCACGGGACGAAACTGTGCACATGAAAGAAATGTCACGCGTTGCGACCACTTCGAAGTACAGCTACGCAGAGTATGTTTTTTTTTTTCCGGGACTCGCGAGGGAGGGCGAACACAACAAGCTGGAAAGGTGTGCATAATGACGACAGTGTGCTTAGAGGAAAGGAAAACTCCTGTCGGTAACCACGTCCCACGTATGCTGCTTCTGCGTAACGAGATTAAACACAGACAATAGTTTGCCATTTACTTGGCGGCAATTCCTCTAACACCTCGGATAGTAAATACAAATACCTGATTGCGTGTGCACTCCGAGTGAAATGGATGAAAAGGCAACGAGACACTGCGTTTGAATTTTGAAATCGGTTCACTAAGAATCTCTCTTCACTTTGAGTTTGGGGTGAAATGCTGAGAGAACTATTAGAGCCCTGATACCAGAATGGGAGTATATGAAAGAGCTGTGCCTCTCTTGATTTGGTGGACAGAGACAGAGCTTGGTGGACAGAGACGTTTCAAAACACAACCTATAAAATAAACGACACTAATGAAAGAAAGAGGGGTGGTAAAGGCCTGTATAAACTCAACCTGGTTCCCTCACCGAAGAGCATACATCAGGGCCTGTTGTTCTACTTTTCAAACTAATCCACTAGACGACATTAGATGACACTAGATGAAATTTTCCTCTCTTACAAGCGTGCTGCAGTCCTCTGCAAATGGCAGGCGGCGCAGCAAGCCATTAACCAAGCAAGAGCGCAACAAATTTCAAGTTCAAGGCAGGAGCTGAAATACACCATTGGAAATGCCTGATGATAATGTTTAACAGCTTTCTGTAGCCCAGCATGCATTTGATTTCAAATCTGTTTCATCCTCGCTTATTGCATTCTAAGAACAGTTGCACCCTCTTGATGTGTCTTCCTGTAACATAAAATTAACTGTCATCTGTCTGGCTTGCTTGCTGAGCTGTTAATTCTTTGTTTGTTCTCTTCCACCATGAATGCTACACAATGATGATAGTGCACATGCCATTCATAATCTGAAATCACAGGGTAGGGTATGCACTGTTAAACCAGGGAAAGGAACACAATGTCAGTAGCGATTACTGCTGTAAAAATACATCCCAGGGAGTGCAACTTTTTTTAACAAAGTAACTTTAAGGAAAGTTAACAGCTTAACTGGCCTGTGCTGCAAGCTCCACCAGAACTAAGCAGAGTTGACGAGGACCCACAAAGCCATCCCCTAAGTCTCTGTGACAGGTACGTGTACTGGAGCATCAGTTTGCTAATAATGCTACAGCTTGCAAGGCCAGTACGCAAGAAGAAATGCAGGGAAAGGTCATGATAGGCGTGGATTGTTGCATTTTAAACCCTTCCACAGTTTACTGGCTGTACAAGGGTGCCTGTCTTTTTTTTTTTTTTTTTTGGAGATGTCCCGAGAGGCAACATTGCAGACTGTTGTGCTGAGATACTACCGATTTGTTTGTGTCCCAGTGACATCCTAAGTGGTAAAACAAAGCCTGTGCTAACTCAAGGTCCACGGCTAACCACTAAACAATGGGCAGCATACCTGAAGCCACAGTGTAGCATGACATGCTTTCATCTAACCAAATTCTAGGTGTTGATATCGATTCGAAAGGGCGGCTACGATGCACCCTGACGGGCAGTTAAAGTGAGAAGCCACGGTTATGCTCCTTAAGAAAGAAAACACAGTTGCCCATTGATTCAAAAGTGGAGAAGTCTAACTCGAGTCTCTGTTGGTGCAACGCAAGCTTTGTGACATCTGGAAGCTTTTGAGAACTGTAGATTGGATAGTATAACTATACAGCACTTAGGTTGTAGCGCACTGACTAGTGCACCCCGTATCGAGATGTTGTAAATGTCGTTCTCCTCGCTGGGTAACGCCACACGAGAGAGGTGTGAGCTGCATAAAATGCCACCCACGTGATCAACACTTGTGAGGTGGCACGGCATGTCGCGCGGCGTGATGGACATCTTGCGCACGTTTCTTCATGCGTGATGGACTGCAAGAATTTTGCAATCATGGCGCTGGACTGACTTCGTTGGTGCCACCTCCACAACTTGCTTGTGGGGGCAGCAGGTCACACTATGGATCCGCCAAGTTTGGCCATCACAGCCATCGCCATCGCTGAAATGACATCTGTCAGCAGACGTCCGCACGTACGTCGAAACGATACAGTCGACTTATGTTAATTCGAACTCATGACAACCCCTGCTTTCTTTTTTACCGAGTCAATGAACAACGTTTGAACTTTAAGTGAAACTAGACACACAATGGTTACATTGAAGAAAGAAGAGCATTCTTGTGGATGCGCACTCCGTATGTCAAAGCTGAAAATTTACGACCATGCCAGTGGCACTATCTCATAGGTGGCAACATATGCCATTATGTACAACAGGCTCAATGTCAAACACGTGCATGTTTTAACCCCTGCATTGCAGATGGCCTGTTGTAAGCTGTAAGTCTCTACACTGCTTGGAAGCTCAGCTGTCTAAATAAAAAAACATGAAAGGGTCAGGGGGCATCAAAAGCATATAAGAAAAAGATAAATGAATCGTTTCATTCAAACAAACAAGAACTGTTAGCTGTGAAAGTTTTGAATTACCGCAGGCCGACTGTACTCTCTTTCACGCAGATTGCAATCTGACAGTGACCACATTTGTGCCATGTGCACAAATGAAGCTGTCCATGAGGAATAAGTTGTGGCCATGGCACAGAACGCCTGACCATAAGACCTATCACACGTATTGCGGGTAACGCTCGCAGGCTCCACCAGTGACATCTTGCCAGAACCTGCTGTGGCAGACTCGGAAACTCGCAACGCAGCGCAGCAGTAGAAAACTACACGTGAGAGAGAAAGTGGGACAAAGACACCAGCGAGGAGAATCAAGGAGCAATAGTGGCTTCACCTTTTCCACAGGGGAAGGAAACACAAGAAACGATAAAGCAACGTCCCGCACAGCAGACACCCTCCTCGGCATGCATCGCCGTTGCTTTTTCTCTGTGGTCAGTGTGTCCGGAAGCGCGGCACGTGCGACGACTGGTCAACAGCCCTCTCCTTCTGTCCGACGGTGCTTTGCAGTCTGGCGAGTCCTTTCTTCCGCTGGCTTTCTCGGGACCACCACCCACTACGGAGACCGGGGCTGTGGTGGAGACCCATCTGACCTCCTCTTCGAGGAGGTATCGGTGGCGAACGGAAAGGAAAAAATAAAATAAAAGAGAGTTCGGTTTGTCACAGCCGTTGCTAGTGGCACGTCAGCGCCACGCAGGCTCGTCGGTGGCCAGGCCTTACAGCAGTTGGGGAGTCTAACCTGTGGCGGTTTTTTTTTGTTGTCGTTGGCTGGCGGTGGTTGTTTTGTTGGGAGCATGAACGGCGCGGAGCAAGCAGACAAGGGGCGTTGGCTCGTTTTTCCTCTCACGATCCTATACTAAGACTGGGCAGCTTGGGTATGAACAGTCTACTTTGCTGCACGAGAGAAAAGGTGGGGTGGGAGGGAAAAGGGGTGGGACATTGGAAAGAGAATGTAAGGTTGCGCATGGATGAAATACAAGTGGCACAGTCAGACGTTGCCTGCCACAGTGACCATTCTGCTTGCACCAGTAACAAGAGCACACTTTGCAACAGTAATGTCGGCACCTCTGTTGCACGCTTACTGTGAAAGATTGCAAAGCAGATAAAAATGCTTACTGATAACGGAGCAAGCATGTGTTCATGTAAGTGCACTCTTACAGTTTAGCGAACAAGTACATTTACGCTTAGCCAGTGGCTCAATATGTCATTTACTCAACTGTTGTGAGGAAGATCTCGTAGCGGTTCCGCGCTGGAATCCAGAAACTTGAAACATTGCTCACGAATTATGTCAGTGTCAGGTGATAGCTTGAATCAAAAGAGCCCACTGACAGCCACGGTGGATTGGCCATTGATTAAAAAAAAAAAAAAAGCATGCATCCTAACTGAGGTTGCACTTGCTATCAAAAGCTTCAGTCCGATCAATCATTCATACGATTAATTCTGATTCAGTTGCTTCCATTGCATGCGTGCATGTTAGCTAAGTCGGAGGAAGTGTGACAGAAAAAGAATTACTGTGCCCCTTTCACGAACGTAACTTCTGATGACATTCACCTGAAAAAATGTTTCCTGAAATGACACGACTTCCAACAATGTCACACAGCAGCGAAAGTACCTTCTAAAGTGCTCGATTGAGAGGATTACCATTGGTGTAGTCAGTTGGTGCTGCTTTAGACTGCGCTGTTTACCTCGAATGACACGGCTTGTGATCGTTTTCCAACCAAAAGCCAGCGTACGCAGGACTTGTGTCGTAGGTGTGAATACAGGCAGCGCACATGTCGAGCTACACATGCACTTATGGTACAACTGGTGCAGAACAGTGCAACTTCAACAGTGCAAGTGCAATGGCTGTGCAATTTTTAATGGTGCTGATGAGAAAGCGAGTGCACAACAAAGTGCAATTGAGCCAGTAGCGCGCACCGATACCTTTTACTGTGCACTACTAAAAGAAAAGGTGCATCAGTGACACACACTAACATATGCATACACACACAGACATATGCCCACGAACATTTCTGATAGCTTTGCCCAAACTGTAAATCTTGTGCATCATGTCATTACCCTTCACTGATTGATGTAGCACCACTGGGTCTCACCGAAAATAAATTTTCATGCAAATATAAAGAAAGCAAAGCCTGCAGCCAAAAGTGGTCAGTATTGCCGAGTGCAAACTAGAAGCACAGGTTGTGTTATTTTACGCACGACCAAGTAATTTCAGTTTGTATTAGAATTATCCCAGCGTGTCAATCTTTGCAAACCAGGTTTTCCAAACTTTCTCATCTTCTCTAGGCAGTGCTGATGTGTTACTTCTTTCACAAAATATTTTACGTGCTCTCAAGTTCCAAAAATGGAACTCATAATATAAATGGCCTCATAATATAAATCCAAAGTAGAAGAGAAGCTCAGGGGAAGATGGATGCTTGAATCGATGAACAAATCGCAAAGTACAATTCCCTGTTCTAAATCGTACTTTGCGATTTGCTCATAATATAAAGAAAGGTGAGCAAGCATGTTCACACAATTGCTCACCCAAGGTAATGCAGCCACTACAATGATGCACATATTGAACTTCACAGTGCACTGATCGTGTTCTTTCTTCAGCTAGAGCAGTCAACAATGTTGTTGGGGGTGCTAAACATTTCTACTATTTCCACTCGCAGGTTTTATGTCATGGGCAAAGTCAAGTTTGTTTCCATGTACTTATTTGGTTAAGTGCGATGCAAGCTAGAAGAGGCCATTAATATTGCCTCACCCAAAAATCTCAAGACAGGGGTGTGATGCGCAAATTAATTTATGCTATTGGGTGTAGCAATGACAGAAGTGCCTGAATATTGAGAAAAAGTTGCACTGTGCGAGTGCAACTCCTGAATGTGCCGTGCGGAAGAAGGAACCAAAAATAAAATGTGCCAGTGTGGTGCAAGTGCAACAGAATACGTAAGTCGTGAACACGTACTGGTGCCACCACAGCGTGCAAAGAAATGCAAGACTGTATGAAAAGCTTAATGACATAGACAAGTACTTGAACCCAGGATTTTCACCTTATATTGGAAGTGCCATCGTTAGTATTCAGTTTAGTGAACATGGCACCCATTAAAGTGCCACTCACAACTGCATCTCAGAAACGTCTGAAGAACAGTGTTTCGATATTGTAAAAAGAATAGCGGCAAATGCCTTTATCTCTATCATTTTCTGTGAACTTATAGTACTGACAGATGGTCATATGGACTTCGGAGAGCTTTGTACCTACATGTGCTGAGACTGTTGACATTAATGTGCAATGGGTGTTTCCTTGAAGGAGAACGCAATTACGTTATGTGAACTTCAATAACTTGGTTTAACAGCAGCGAATTTAAGTACATAGGCAATGCACTTAAATTAAGTGCATAGGGGTGTTTATTTTACACAGACACAATCACAGTCTTTCTTATCTATAGGGTATAAATGAAAGTTGCGGTGAGGAAACCATCTCGACCCATATCAAACAGAAACTTCGTTTTAGCGCAATGTATGTGACTCATAAAAAGTGACAAACAATCTGACATTGCTAACTTGAGGTGGGTAGCATAAAGTGACCAGCTTGACCTGCCTACCTCATGGCACCTTAGAATAAGTATGACTGCCTATGAGGTAAAAGTGACAAGCTTCACTTAAAAGTTAGATTGTAGACACCAAAACCTTCTATAATATTTTATTATCTTTCCTAAAAAGCCGGTTGTTTAGGGCAACGATCATGCCGCAAACAATTCAATGTCACACAACTGATGTGACGTGTTTTGTGATCTTAAAAATCCCACCAGAAAAGCAGGGCACCCCGTTGTGACGAAGCAGACAAATATCGGGTGACGTTAACATTATGTGCATTACTGAAATGGTTACAACAACAACCCAATGTGTTGTCTAATCCACACCGCAGATGCCCACATTTTACAGTGCGTAATCATTATTGCCGTAAACATTTCCAATGTCACTGTTTTTGGTCTCTTGTACATTTTATTGATGGCTATTACAATACGTCCAGAAGAGGGAGCCACACTTTGTTTCTGGGCTTTAAACTATGTTTAAGCCATTCGCTCTCAGTCAAAATTTGTGACAGCATTTCAAGTACGCATGCAAAGCTTATGTTGTAGTCAGTTTATTATCCCATTTTTGGTGTTTACACTTGTTTAAAATACCCTGGACTAATGTCATGGAGTCAACTTATGGCTTATAAGATGGATATGCATCATTCATGAAACCCAGAAAAAAAAATGTGATGAGGCCAAGTTTTTTGAGAACTGAAATCCACTAGAGTTTAGGGCAGATGTGAGAAATCCCTCTTATATAGTACAATCATGGACAAACAAATGCAACGTTATCAAGCCATTGCAATGTGGAATAGGTTTTGCAAGTCATAGCTCAATGGCACTACTTCGGATCGCTAATTATGTAACTGCCAAGTATAGCTTAGACCTCAAATTGAGTGTGCTAGTGAGAATTCTGGTGGAATTACGCATACTAGCAGAAACAAGAATGAAATAACGTGTTAGTTATTTCTAAATTGTTCATTATTTCAAATGTCTATTCCCTGTACCTAGCACAAACATGTTGAACTTCGCTCATGTCAACTTGGACTACTGTGATAAGCTGTGCTTATATGGTGCCTAAAACAACTGCGACAGCTGTAAGTCATGATGCTCAAGACAAATGCGACTGCCTCCACTTGTTGTAGTCAGCGAAAACCTCATAAATCTAGCCTATGATTTCAACGACAAATGTAACAAACCCGACTCACATCTCCTGCAATTATCTCAAAGAATAATGGTACCTAGAAACAACTTGAACCACCCTGATGGCGCCCATGACAAAATGCAACAACTTACAGAGCCTGATACAAATGTGACAAGCTCATACTCATGACAGGCAGGACAGATGCGCTGAGAACAACCAAACCCTGAAACGTCACTTTTTGAGCGTACTATTCAGAACCAGGTGCCGATCAGTCATGGCAACTCCTGTGAACATACGAGCTGAGTATTATATTGCACTGTATGCACCACGAAATCTACACTGTGGTTTCAAGAACAGCTGGAAATCACATGCTCTCCCTTCAACAAATTGTGTCGCAAGTAGCATCCCGTATGACGCTGGACTTTTCTTGGCATTATTAAAAATAGGTACATACATTTCCTTTATTTATTGGACTCGAAACAAACAGATGAAACATTAATGAGGATCTTTTCACCATCATGAAGTCAGCCAATGCTAGTTCCACCTCATGTGATGTAGTAAGTGCTTTTAGTGATGTAATTCATTGAAATAAGAGCAGGCGATGTCAAGATGCATTTGAAAACAAACTGCAGATTCCCTGGTGCGTACAGTGCAATAATATTTTACTCAGACATTTACTGGAACCTCCAAGACTGGCTGGCGCTGTTTTCTGACTATGTTCCAAAAGCGTTGCCGGGCCCTTGAACAGACCATGCTCGTGGCATGTGGGATGAATGTGATGAACCCAAGTCATACAGTACCCGGAATGCCGTCTTGGATAAACAAGCGCGGTCAGCACTGTTAAAAAAAGCAAGTGAAAGCAGATGGCTTTTTCTTTACTGCTTCTTTTTGTGGTGCCAGTCCATTTGCAGTTCTTTCAAAGATGACAAATCACAAACTCACTCATTTAATGAATGATCTAGTTGTTATAAATGTAAATACAAATCTGATAAACAAAAGTCACGATGTCCATGACGAGTGCAACGAAACAGACTTCATAGAACTTTGTAATTAATTGCGAACAGAAGCCGATAACTATGCTGAAGAAACACTGCAAAGCACATGCACAGCGGTTATGGTACACTTAGCTGTCTATGTGCGACTTGCTGGGCTTGCTTAACTCGGGATACATCCATCACTTCTCTCCAGCAACACGAAATTTCGTCATGTGATACGGTACAGTGCTTGTTGGATCTGTTTTCTAAAACCATGGCAGCCACTCCCACAATGTTACATGACACCCACTAAATTTTGTATGCTCGCAAACAACTTTTCTTGGCAACGAAGGGAAGGCTATGCTATGGGGGCGGAGCCTCTGTATGCCGTACTCCTACGAAAAGTATACTCTGGTTTGGCACAGCGTTTCAGTTTGTGAACCTTCCACCAGCTCCTGTGCGCTTTTGAGGACATAAAACGCAACTTAGCAAGGATTATACACTTATTTTCTGATCAAGTTCGTCATAAGTGAGTCGAGAGAAGAGCCAGAAAGTGATGAACGTGCACCTGAAGATGGAGACGCCATTTTGTCGTTGACAGTCATATAAAAGGTGCGGTGTTCTCACATCAAAAAATGCAAAACGACAGGCTAAAAAGCAAGAAACGATAGAGATATCTCCCTGTTGTGCACCGCGTCTTTCTTCAAGAAGCTTCCCGTAGAAAATGAGACAACTTTGTCCTCTTTATTTCGCACAGAGAAGACATGAACACAAAAAAATCGTTAGAATTACAGTACTTAGTGTTAGCAAATGCACAATTTGGCTCTGTAGCCTTTGATTCACGGCCATGAAAAGCTGTTCACGAGTATAGCGTTGTCATCCTGAGGAGAACAAAAATGTATGCGTGCCTGAAGCAGTAGGCAAGTACAACAGCGGCAAATTACACAAAATTTTCTCTTGCTCAACAGTGTCAGCTGGGATCTCTGTGCTTCTGTAGTCGATCAGAAGGAAACACTTCACGTGAAGGTACTTGTGCATGTCACAGCTCCAGCGCTACTTAGGTTCACAAGAGTGCCAAATGAAAGTACTAGTAGAACTGAGAGTTAAGTGGGTAGGTGACTATTCATGATATCATGGCACACAAGAACAACACAGACAGTCCACTTCACTGTGCCTGTGTCTTTTGTGCATGCTACAATATTATCCTAACTGAAAGTACTAGTATAGTGCTACTATTACAGGCATGGTGATCAGAGCCCTGGGGACGTCTTCGACTTGCCCACCAAAAGTTTACCTAAAATATGCCTAAAATGAGTGACTGCATAAGAACTAAAGGCAGAAAATGTGTCGAGGGGGCTGGCATTCTCTTACAGGCAGCCATATATGAGGCTATAGAAGTTAGATAGGATATCCTTCCTATAGTAATAATGTGACAAGCCTACGTGAAGACAAATGTACCTTACAAACATGGTAAAACCATAAAGATGTGCTTGGCCCTATTAGACCTTAAAGACTACACTAAAGCTGAAAAAGAATCTTTTTCAGTTTAGCAGGCTAGCTTTTCACAAGAGCAAAAAAAAAAAAAAACACCAATCTTGCAAGGAGGAGAAGACCCCCGGTACGAAAATATGGGGGGAGACGCTTCTTTGAAGTTCTAGCAGTAAAACGCGTAGTGTCACAGCTCTCTGATGGTGTCTGCTAAGGAAGCCAGAGACTTAAAACGGGGAGTTTCAGAGCATTTGATGGAGCGAACTTGATGGGAATACGAAAAAAAAAAAAAAATAAGAAGAAATCGGCCTTCTGATGTCATTAGGTTCCAAAGTTCCAGCACTCATTTCAAAACTAAAGCTTTTGAGATTCATTTTCTGTTTTAACGTTGAACACAAAATGCTAAAATTAACAACATTCGAGTAGCTGAACTACAAGCTATCATTCTAAACCACTTCACCTTTTCACTTTAGTGTCCCTATCAGTTTCCTAAGAGTGCATAGGGCATGCAGTTAAGTAATATTTGGCTCACATGTTCGCAGGTTTGATTTGATTGATTTCTGGGGTTTTATGAATCCCAAAACAACAATATGATTGTGAGAGACGTTGTAGTGGAAGGCTCCAGAAATTTCAACCATGCGGGGTTCTTTAACGTGCACTGACAATGTACAGTACACGGGCCCCAACACTGCCTCCATTGAAAAGTGGCTGCGACTAAATAATACTTGGCTCACATGTTCGTAGGAGCCTCCACGACTGATTGGCACCATTTTCTGACTACGTTAAAAAAGTGCTGCAGGATCTTTTGAGAGAACATTTCTGTTCCAGAGAAAATATCATCTGAAAGATCTTTTAACGTGTTTTTTTTATAGTAAATGTCTGTAAGGGACAGCTACCAGGGCTCAAGCAAGAAAGGATACATTTTAAATGCATCTTATGTACCATAACCCACAATTAAATCAGACGTCTGAGATATTTTAGAATTCACATTTTGATGATTAACCTTTCTCAGAATGATGTTCAAAAGTTATGAGGCTTACAGTGTTACACACCGACGCATTTTTCTCATTTAACGAAACTCCTATGAAATCATTTCCAGGCCATTCAGGCGCTTTTTGGCAACACTCCTCTGCACACAGTTGATTTGTAAACAAATACAACCTTTCATTTAAGAGGACCACACCGCTATCTTCCTGAACCCAAGAATCCAAGTTGTGCCAATTTGTGAAGTCCCGGAATTTACAGCATCACAGTCACGCTCATTATAAAGTCAGAGCACTTGAATGCAATCATCAGGTGAAGTGTACAGTAAGTGCAATCACGTCTGCTTAGAACTCAGGATATTACGGAAAATATGGACAACTGAGAAAGTCCATACATTTTCTACACACCCAATGTGAACAATGTCACTAAAAACCAGGAGCAAGCAAAGTAACAGCTTGCTCCATCACAGGACATTTAAGGAAAAATGGACATGTCCTGGAAATACAAGCAAACACGTGAAAGCAAAAATCCTCTCGAAAGCGGAAAAAAAAATGTGCGAAAAAGACAGCATGGCAATTAAGAAAACCAAAGGACATGTCCAGCACTCTGCACATCCCTAGTCAAACCTCGTTATAATGAACGTGGATATAATGAATTTCATGAAAAAATAGTATTGCCATTAAACAGTGCCACAAACATACATTCATAACAAATTATCGAACATAATGAAGTTATTTCCATGTCATGTTGAATTTGCTATAACGAGGTTTGACTGCAGTGCGTTTTGTACAGCTGTCCATTTGCACTTGTTCTTCCCACACGAATGTGCGAAGTTCATGACGCCATTGGATACAAATATCCATGAAGGCATTCGGCTCAGATGATTCAAGTTTAGAGAGTTGACGTTAAAAAGATTTCGTTTAGTTATTCACAGTAAAGGGATTTAGGTATGCGCAGGTACACAATGTAATAAAGAAGGTCTGTAAAGCTTGCTGTAGCTCTCAGTGCAAGATGTACTTGACCCTTGAGCTCTAAAAACGATGCGATGAAACTCATAGAAGTCAAAGAATATGGACACGTATCACTCAAAATACAGTATAGTACAACTACTGTACGTAACGTGGCGCTATAACACAAGCCTACAGTGTGATTTATTTTCCTTGAGGTTTCACCACTGCGGCACAGAAGACAGAGCTTCACGGTGGCATGCAGTTGCTCTTCCTTTACAGTAGAACACTCCACGCAAAGCGATGTGAGAAGTGTACAACATGTGCCTGGTGCATACGCAAGTGCGAGGTGTTCTATTGTAAAATTCAAACACCGCTCTGACAAGAATGTGAACGTGCAAGCAGCTCAAAAAGCAAGCGCTAAGTGGCATGCTCATGCCAAAGACGCAACGACAAGACAACGTGTCACATCAAGGCAAGCCAAATGGTCTCACAAACATGATGGGGCACGCCTTTACAACTTCTGAAGGTCAAAGATGAGACTGAAATGCTCATAAAACTGAAGGAGTACCAGCAAAGTGACTCACTTGTAATCACTACGAAATTAATGCATTTCATTCAATTCGTTCATACTGCACGTCTAGAGAATGGCACTTTTTCAACTTGTTTTCACGTTAAATCTTCAAAGCTCTCTTGTGTGTAATGCAACTACATGAATGTGTCTATATTAATTAGGCATGTGATGCTGATAGACAGCTAGTAAACCCAAGAAAAGTCGATGCTAAATCATCTACACACGGTTTCGACAACTTTAAGCTGAAAATGCAAATTATAACTTTAGCACTCCTCAGCAAGTTGACTAAAATTACTATTGAAAACTTCAGTGTATTTTGCTGGATTCAGCAGCATTGAATTTTATATAGTTGCAAGAACTCTATGGAATCCAGCTTTCCGACAAACAACAGGCTCAGAAAACACACACCATAGTGTCTGCAAATAAAGTTTCAGCTGTTGACTTAAAGTCACAGTCTTAAAAAAGAACATCAAAGGAAAACAGAATGACATATAACACACCTGATTTTCATGAAAAGATTTCAGTTATTTTATGGGATCATTGCTTGTACACAGCAGATGCCACAGGAACCCTCCAATAAAATGTTGCAGGCCTAATAAAACAGTCACAGGCGCACAAAAATATTATAGGCCTAATAATGCCATTCAGGATAAGCTTGGCTAGCAGCAGACCCATCGATCTGTCGGTATGACCATTTGGCTCCCGTATTCAAAAAGCAACGGCTTTGGTCGAGACAGCAGCCCTTGCACAAGAGTTCTCCGAAATATCCAGCAGCCCCACAGCACCACGACTCATGCAAAAAGACACGCACTCAGCAACTGTCACAAGTGCAAAGCAACCAGTGAAACAAGAAAAAAGAAAAGAAAAGAAAGCCAAGCGGCAGCACCGACACAACTCCATCCTCGGAAAAGTTTAACTTATGCAAGTACAAAATTGTACCTGCACTACATGTGTCATACCTGTGTCATATCTGTGTCATACCTGAGTCACACCCACGTCATACCAACGTCACGCCTTTGTCATACATGTCATACCTATGTCACTGCTGCTGCTGCACCAGCTATGTTTAACTCTACCACAAAATATTGTGAGGAAGATTAAGCATTCATAGCACTTAAAACTGTATGTATGGCTTATTTGCATTGTATGCATTTTTATAATGTCCTTCTAAAGTCAGTTGCTGGATGTTCAGCATTGGACTGCAGGAATTTGGGATGCAAAAGGCTGATCCTTAGTGTATAACGTCTTGAAAATTTAGTGCTTTCAGAGAATCAGAAACAGCTTGCTTATAAAATGTGCTGCATGTGTTGGTCGTGACATCAACATCCGAGCTGGCCAGGTCACTTACTGCTGTTTTATTAGAGTTTTTTTTTATCATTACTTCTGAGCTTCCCTGGTGCTTCGAATGTTTGTTATTCAGTTTGCCGTTTATCTACGAAAAAATAAAGATTCTGCACTAAAGTACACAGGATCATGATGTTAGAAGCTTGCGATAACACAAAATTAAATTTTTCTTCAAAATTGGGAAAGTGTTATATACTCTCGAGAGCCACAATATTGTGTACATAGACGACAAAAAAGTTACATTTCGCAAAGATTGCTAAGCAACCTGATTGCTAAGCTCCCTGGAGAGCACGAATAGACAAGAAAATTGAAAGAAAGCTTGTGTAATAAATGCAGCAGATGCATACTCGTAAAGATAGATGTTTGGTAGCAACCAGCAGCAAAATAGGGGCACAAGTTTCCTTGCTGATCAGAAATGCCACACATAAATAACAGATAACTGTCAGATATTACATGTACGGAGAAACTTAGGCCTGCGAGGAAAGGTGTTTGACGTGGTTGTGGCAAATCCTGCAACATGTTTCTCAACATCAGAGGTGCACTAGCCCAGAGACCGCGGCCTTTCCCGGTACAACAGATGAGATAAAGATAAGACAGAGAGACACAGATAAATGAGAGAGAGAGTGGCACGCACGCATGCGCAAGGCAGCCATGGCGGCGGGCAAGCTAGGAGGAGGATGGACCCGGGTCCTTCTTGGCCGTGAACGATATCACAGAGCGGAGCCCCTTCACGGAGGTCTGCGAGAAGGGCACAGTTGAGGCAAGCCGACTGCTACACCGCGTTGAGGCTGGGTTGATGAAGGCAAGTGGAAGGGCGAGAAAAGGGAGAGGGGACAGCTCTGCCCCGCACCCGCCTCACCACACTTTCCGGTTAAGGCCATTCGGTACGTTTCCTCTTCGTGTGAAATGCGCGTCTCCTGCACGTCGTCTCCTATACGGACCGTAGGTCTGTTGCTACGTGGCGTCTACAAATGAAATCTGCTACATGCCATCTACCGATCTTCTACGCACCTATTCTAAGGCATTCAGCTCAAACCTTAGCATCCTGAGGCAGCACGCTAGAGAGGGATGCGCCCTGCAAAAGTCTGCACAAAGCCAAAATTCTGCCAGCACGAGTCTACTGTATGCTCTACAACTACAGTGCTCTAGGGACTAGTGAAGCAGGAAAGGGCGTAGTGTTGCAGGAGCAAAATTAAGAGTTCAGAACACTTCATGAGGAGTGAATGTCTGCAGTCTAGCTGTTTGGCTAGGTTACTACACTTTAAGAAAGAAAGGCATATTTGGGGTGCCTTTCTACCGCAAAGAGAGAAAGAGGGCGGGAAACTACTTTATTTCCCTCGAAAAAAGGGACTGCGACAAGAAGGTGAGGGACGTTATCCTTCATGTAGAAGGCCTCGTCTACTCCCTCAGGACGGCCTTCGCAAGTTTGGTGTTGTAGCCGCAAGCATGGCAACCTCCCATAGCTCGCAAATGCTTAAAGCTCTGCCAAGGTTAAAGGGGCCAGGCAGTACTTTTGCGAGTGATCCTCAAATGACATCACCCAAGGAGTCCATCGCCTCATGAATCACCTGCTGCAAAAAAATTTTTCAAATCCGTTAGGAATTAGCGGAGTTGCAGCGTCAAGTCTGAGAGAAGTTCCACTTTCTGAGCACTGTTCACTCTCCTTTCGTCACGACAAACACTCTGGAAGCTACACAAAGGGGAGGTGAGAAAGGGGTAAAAAGCTATGCCAGTGTGCGTACTGCCCTTGAGCATTTTCTCTTCTATTTTTTGTTTGAGCGAATTCACGTTACCGCGGAGATGATGCGCATGCCACCCGAGTCACTCGGAGAACGTGACGGCACCCCACAGTGAACAAGCAATCAGCTAATGTTAGTTCTCTCACCTCCGAGTCTGTGCCCGCCTGTTGACGCGACTTGTTGAAAGAAGAGCAGACACTTTCCGGCTGTATTTCGAAACCAACTCGCAAAGTCCTTGGTGCGTGTAGTGCAATAGTGTTTGGCTGACGTATACATGGGAGCTTCCACGACTGGCTGGCGGCGTTTTCTACTTACGTTCGAAAAGTGTTGCCCGGCCCCTTAGAGGGAAGGGGAGTGCACTGCCAAATGATGTGGTTTAAGGCCACTCGGAGCAATAATCGGCATCTACCTAACGCACTTTCCTTGTATTATCACCACGTGCTGGGTACTTCCTTGTCCTGAACAACCTGCAACCACCTGTGCGATGTAGCATCCTTGACAGGGAAGTAGTGAGTGCTAAGTTTTCGAGAAAGGGAACAGATGCAAGTAAGATGGCAATTATCATTGTGTAGCATAAAGACACCCCAAGCACATCCTTTCTCTCTCGTTAGAGTATACAGCAGCTAATTAAGTGGTCGGAAAGAACTGGACTACCTGTGCTGAAGAATTGTAAAAGAATTTTTGTAATCTGCTCCGGGATGTGAATCTCAAGTGTAATTAATTAATTAGACATCCTTACAAAGTCAGTGACTGACAACTCGGTGACGTGGAAGTGCACCAAGCTTTACGAAGTCTGCCTGGTCGATTTGGCGAAAGGGTCAAAACGTTGGTAGTACAATGTCTTAAAACATTTGAAATAAAAGAAAGCTACCAAAGGTTCCAAGACGAACGTGGGAACTAATAACACACAGACGACACACACATGTAAGCACGCGAGCACGAAAGGCGTCGCACCAAGATGGTAAAGAAAACGAAATGGGTTTGTCCGCACACGAACTTGCGGTAGCGGTCAGTCAATCTACCATTCTACTGCCACATTGAGTGCGGGTGCTAGGAGCGCTTCGTACACAAAATCTACCATAGGGGGCGAAGAAAAAAAAAGGAGGAGGAGGAGGAGGTAAGGAGAACTAACACAGACAGCACTAGTGTTCTACGAGGAGAGGATTTTTACAATAGGCAGGCTGATGCAGGCTGACCCCTGAAAACAGTAACACAGTCGTAACACAACAGACAGCTCTGACGAGTGTAATGCTGCCCACAATGCTAAGTTATGCATTAGAGAGCTTTAGCGAGTCTGCCAACTTGTTCGAGTTTGCGGATTACCGGGTTACTGGAGCTGTGAATGGGAGCAGGCCAGATCAGTGGTGCCATCTGGTAGTGCGGAGATCAACTAGGCACACAATGAACTAGTACAGCCCTAACCAAACCTACCTCACTGCCGGTCTAAGTTAACGGAGGTGCCATAATTGCGAATGAGTTTCTGCTTTTGTGACAAGAACACTTGTGAAACACGAAAACACGCCTCAAGACACTGCGGTTAGACGATGCATCTCTGGATGTTGCTGTGACTGTCCAGTAACCCTGGAATTATAAAAAGATCTGTTGTGTATTCTAGAACACTTGGCGTGCTAAAACTCCCTATGAACTAATAATTCGGGTATGCTTTCAAGGAACATATGAGGTGGCACTTAAATAACCGCAGACATGATTACTTTGAACTCAGGATGTCTGTGTCATTCGATTCCCCTGCATGAAAGTTGCCTTGAACATATTTTAATGTGGCTTTAAAGTGAGTGGGAGGGCTCGCCTGAGTAGGCAGCACTTTGCAATGTAACTTCGAATATGAGTGATGCACATACATATTGGCTTGTTGTATTAGGCGTGAGTTTCTGTTAATTTCATAAATATCTGTAACACTACAGCTGTGGCAGTGCTAGCTGAGACACCCCATGGTATTATGCTCGCCCACAACTGGTAAAAAAGGTTACAGTTTTGCTAGAAGGGCAAACCAATTATTGCAATAGCAATGCATGACATAATATACAAAGTAAGACCAGCAAGCAGCTTTAGGGGCAACTTGAATTGTAGTGAATGCGGGCTTATTAAGTAAGCGTGCAGGTGTGCTTAGGCGTGACCAGACTCGCACGAAGGGAATGAACGACGACGACATGCCACTCACAGAAGAGTGATACCGATGGGAAACGGCGCCGTGGGCTCGAGCGCAGCAGAACTGTGAGCCAAGTTAGCTTGTTTTGATTTCTTCTGGCAGGCGCTTCCCACCGCGCGACCGCGCTAAGCAGTGTGAACTTTTCACCGTTGAGAAACTTTGCCCAGCACAGCGGCATCAAGCGAGCCCGTTCCTTCGAGACTTTAATCTTTATGGCATTGCCAGTGTAAGCTGAGTGCTTTCTTTCTTAGGGATTTCCATCTTAATGGCATCGCCAGCGTAAGTGGCGTGCTTTTTTTCTTAGAGATTTAAATCTACATATACATACATCTATATATACATATCTATATATACATATCTATATATACATATCTATATATACATATACAGGACATGACAGCGACGGCAATGATGAAAGGCCGGTTCAAGTGTTCATATAATTGCTATTGCAATAAAAAATTACTGAGTAATACCAGTGTTCTTATAAAGAAAACTTAAGGGCTGAATGTTAATAATTCTGGTGCTGCTAATGATTCTTTACAACAGACATTGATCCAAATACAGGAAGCCACTGCGACAACAGCTCTATGGCCTCTCTGACTTAAACCCGCACGACAAAATGATGGCACTAATATGGCTGCTGATGTAAATGTCTCCTGTAACCCGGTATTTCGCAGAAAGGAGCGCCTTTACTAAGAAGCTTACACAAAGGCATGTTCTGAGGATAGCCGGAAGTATGTGTGTGAGGCTTCCGTCTTACCATATATGCACCGAGCATCAGTTTTGTAGTAACAAAAAAGAAGTTACAATAGCCATATGCATCAAGATAGAGACAACAAAAGACTGCAGGGTTCTGTTTTTGCTAAGCTTGCAATGTGCATTAATTAAGATCAATAACCACGTGTAACTGACTTAATGTTAAGGAAACTTCACACTTGTAGCTGCGAAAGCATCTTAGTGAAATTTACTTGCACATGAAAAGTGACAAAGTGCAGTGTGAAACACACAATCACCACCACTCACAACACACCAATGCGTCCTTAAAAACTAGTGCGGTGCGCTGCAAACCACACGGTGTACGTACAACGGTGTGAAGCAGAACTTAGCTTTCAATAAAATGATCACAGATGCATAACTGACCATGAAACACTGAGTTGTCCAGCAGTTGTCCCTTTAGTCTAGGCATGTGCTAAACGATATGTTCCTTCACTTCAACCTATGTGAAAATAAGGCCTACAGAAGCATTCCTACAATAAAGCCATAGGCATATTGTTCAGCATACTTGTGAAGAAATCCCCTCACTTAAACAAGAACATGGTCTGCACACATGTCTCATTTATGATCACTGCTTATAGATGTACAATGAGGAAGTGCAGGTTTTAGAACTGCGTGAGAAATTATTACAGTAATGATATCATAGAATCCCATTTAGGCACTGCAGGACGGTTTTAGAAAGTTGTGTTAGATACAGTTGAAATCCTATTTTAGCACCAACTTTACCAATAAGCTTGATTGATTTGTGGGGTTTAACGTCCCAAAACCAGTTCTGACCAATAAGCTTAGCTGATGGTGTGCACTAGAGCAGGTAAACTCCAGTTAACGTTTGTGACAGCTCTGGGGAAATGGATGTGACGGTCCACCATTGGTGTGGCCTTGCTTACCTTCTTCTTAGTGCCGTTAGCGTAATCCATGTACATGGCAGAATTGGTGTACCGCCTATAGCTGTCGTTCCTCATCACGAAGTAGACGTGCCACTGGGAGAGACGTCGGCCGTGGGGTGAGAGCACGACAGAGAGCGGGGGGGGGAAAAAAAAGACGAAAGCCGGCAGATTAAACGCGGTATTTCAACTCTCAAGATGACAAAAGAATGTTTGATCGAAGCTACAGCCGTCGACAGGTTGAGAAGTATGCGGCTTTTCTCCCTCAAAGGACTCCCCCCCACATCCATCCAGCCAATTGTGTCACGGCATTGGCGTGACGTCACAGCAGACTGCCGTATGTCTACAAGTGGCGCTTAGCCAGGCTTCCTTGAGTGCATCCGCACCCGCAAGCAGTTCGTAAATGCATCCTTATTTTGAGCAAAGATAAACATTTTTGAGCAAAAATCAGCATGTTAACGTTGTGCACCTTCCTTGGGTAATGAACAATAAACAAGCAAACAGCGGAGGCATCCATTTCAGAATAGAACCATAAATACAGAGGCACAGGTCGTTTTATTTCTTTCACAATGGCAGGTGTGAAGTCATGTTGACACAGCAGTCCACTAGCTGGAAGGGAGACCTTTGATGTGAATATCGGCATTTTTGTTGGATTTGTAGTGAAGTATACCATATTTACACGATTGTATGTCCACCAGTTTTGTTGAAATTTTAAATCCAAAGTTGGGGGTTCACTTAAAATTGAAACCGAAACTACACCGCCTGTCGGCTTTTTTTTTTCCTGTTTGACTTGCGATTTTTTGGGAAGGTTGACCTACAATCGAGCTGACTTACAATTGTGTAAATACGGTAGTACAGTAGAACCTCGTTATAATGAACTCGGATATAACGAACTATTGGGTATAACGAAGCAATTGCAATTCCCCTTGAAATTCCCATAGATGACATGGATATTGGCTATAACGAACTAATGGTTATAACAAAATAATTACAACTCCCCTTCAACTTCGTTATAATGAGGTTTTACTGTATTCTGTTACTGCAGACAATCGATTTGCACATGCCCTTAATTCCAGCAAGGACATCAATATTTGTCAGTTATCGATGGCTACCAAAAAAAATATGAAAAGAATAAGGTCCCATGAACAACTTGCACTTCCGTTACAACAAAAGCTTTCTTCATTAATCCTTCCTTCAGCACCTCTTAAAATTTAAAATGATAAAAGCCAGGAATGCGTATGGGACATTATGTCAGCAATGAAAAGACATACTGGCTGCTGTATTCTGAGCAGTCAAAGTCAAGTAAGCATGCGATGTTCTCTTTAAAAGAGAATTCTAAAAGCTGGTGAGTAATCGACAACTGAAAGTTTCTCATTGACATTCAAGTTTAATTACTTGCACACTGGTGTAAACCACTTGTGGTTACGCAGGTTCACAGAAATTAGAAGCTGCTGGACAAGGGACTTCGTTGAAGCCAGCGTCAAAGCAAAGGCACCTTGTCTATGCCCCAGTGATTGTCATAACTTGACTGCAGTGGCGCTCGTTGTCAGACGAATTGGCACTGCTACAGGCCTCCGCTTTCCCGTACTTTTCGTTATGTACAAATTTACAATTTATTGTAAATTTGTACATTTGCACAAGCTGTTTAGGTGCCTTGTAGTCTGTTTAGATCATAACCGTCTCAGTGCCACACATATTAGTCATGCAGACTAGCTGAAATGACCCTGTATGTGAGCCCATAGCCTTAAGCAGTCCACTGTGTGCTATTCAAGTACAGCTGTAAGCATAAAGTAGTCCTACAACAAACCATGACTAAAACCAAGTGAAACTAATTTTAAAGTACTTCACTACATTGTGAAAGGGAAGGGGTCAAGGGCTCGTTCTTTATTTGTTAGAAACAACTTAATGAGCAAACAGACAGTGAAGCCCAGGAAAGCATAGGGGAAGTTACTTGTGGTATTGTAATTGTGGAGAAAGTAGAAAAGAACTTCCCCATGCTTTCCTGGGCTTCATTGTCTGTTTGCTCATTAAGTTGTTTCTAACAAATAAAGAACGAGCCCTTGACCCCTTCCCTTTCATTATTTCATAGCTTGGGCCTCGTTGCGGCAGACTTGGTGCCTTAGGTAGCATGCGAGGGCTTATTGGGCAGCAGCCATCTCATCTAAGTTCACGTTCTACGTGACGCCTCCTGGCAAGAAAGTGCGTTCCACGCACGCCGCCTTGGCCACGAGTGGCGCTGCCTAACACTCCCAGGATAAAAGTGGACGGGGGGACGACCGCCTTCGTAGCTCAGTTGGTAGAGCATCGGACGCGACATCCAAAGGTCGTGGGTTCGGTTCCCACCGAAGGCAGGTTTGTCTTTTCGTCCACTTTAATTCCTTTCTACTTTCTCCACAATTACAATACCACAAGTAACTTCCCCTATGCTTTCCTGGGCTTCATTGTCTGTTTGCTCATTAAGTTGTTTCACTACATTGTGGTGATATACTAACTTCGCCCAGCGCAAGATATACGTAATTTTTAACACACTCGCATCACCATCTTTGGAGCATACAGCTAACTCTAGTGGGCCGTGGGGAAACAATGTTTAACAGAGGGCTAATTGGCACACACTCAATTAGCGCACACTTAAGTACTTCCGCAACAAAGCCATACTACTCACGGCAGCTTCGTCGAACGTCCACCGGTCAGGATTCTGCATGTTGACCTTTGTTATCTCGTAGCTTCTCGAGTCGATGTTGATGGGACAGTTGGCATCAGGAGCCAGGTACTCGCTGGGAATGCAGACAGCGCATGTCAGGGCTCATCTGTGCTGTCGGTAAGCCTTGCCGATACAACTTGTGGAAGTCTAATGGAGACCTATAATTTCCCACCAGTAGCCTACAATTACCAATAAAACTGGAGTGCCTATACCTTGTGCATCTGGAGCGTGTGTTTAGGACTATGTGTTGAAAGACAGCTGGCTTTCAGCACACGTCAGCCCCTGCTGTGATGTCATGGACTTGAGTGTACCCAATTGGCTGAGCCCCCCCGCCCCCCTTCGAAATCTCTTTCATAAGGACATAGGAGCAAAAACAAACCTAGCATTGATTAAAACATGTAAGTGTAAACTGAACAAATGTTTCCGTTTACATTTAAACAATAGTCTGTAATTTCTTAAAAATCTTAGGTGAGCAGCCTTCTACAGGAACCAGTGCAGTACCAGCTCAAGAACAGTAGCCTTCTACTGTTACCATTCAAAGACCAGCAGCCTTCCAATTGGGATCAGTACAGCAGCTGTTCAAGACCAGTAGCTAACTGTGGGACCACTTGGAACCAGCAGAACACCAGTTGAGTTGACTTTTAACTGGGACCAATTGAAACCAACAGAAACCAGTGGGAAAATTCCCGCTTGAGCTTGACTTCCTCACATATTGAGGTTAACTTCTTTACAAACACGGTACACCAAACGAAGTCGTAATGTGATATGCTTCCTATAGAAAAAAGTGACTGGGAGTTTGGCCTTATAAGCATGAAAGTGCAAAAGGAGACAATGTGCCAAGAAACGCATATAAGTGTTTTCCTTTTTGTAGCTATTTTCAAGCCATGCAGTTATCATCATAATCATCACCAACAATGCCAACAAGAACAATGTAACTCTAGATCTGGAATCGAAACTCACTTCCATATCTCTTGTACTTTGACGGGGACATCTTTCAGGTGGATTTGCTTCAGTTCTTGCACAGCCTCCCAGAACCTGGAAACAAGCACGCGAACGAAATTTGATTGATCGACTGATTGAAAAATTAAACATAATGCTTTTGACATCAGATGCTGGGAACTTTGTTCCCACAGAAGCTTTCTTATTTGACCCATTGACTAATTGACCAATCAGTAAATCGGTGCTCTGAAAGCTGAAGAAAGAAAAAGAAAAAAGCTAAAGCCAGCTCCATGCCTGTGAAATTTGAGTAACCAGTGGAGGTGGGTCCAGGGTGCCAAGTTCACTACCACTATCACATAGGAGCTTGCAAGCACGGTTATGCTTTTCCCTTCTGCGCAACCAGAGACTTTCCTTTCTTTATTTCTTTCTTTTCTTCATTTACTTCCTTCCTTCCCTCTTCCTTCCTTCTTTCTTCCTTTATCTCTTCCTACATTGCCCTCCACATAATCACTATGACATCACAGTAACTGAGGGCAAGAGTATGGGGCAAGGGAAAGAGCAGGACCACTTTTCCCTTCGGCATGACAGCAGACATCATGGATGGTGGAGATGGCCAGCCCCTAAACAGCTTTGCTGCTAAAAGCCTTGCCATTACAATCAGGCCAGTGACCGAAGCTATTACTACTTCATCGTTGATGCGCGACTCACCTGAGATTTTCGAGGCTAAACTCTTTCTCCAGAAACTGGATGAAGTGCTCCCGACCCGCAGGGTCCCTGAGCAGCTCCTGAAGGGAGTTCTTCCAGCGACGCACCCGACGTGGTGGAACATTGGTCCTGGGAGTAAAAGGTGGGTATGTCGGAGCTGAACGTTTATCAGGTACTGCCCAAGAAGTTAAAAAATGTACAGGCACAACCAACCGAAGGTAGCTGTTTGTCTGTACACAACATACAGCATCATCACTGGACTTATAAATTGAATGAGGTTGCCCATGAAACAGTGGGTCACCTGCATTAGCCAACACTAGCCAATGCTTATCATGGTTTAGTCAGAATATAACAATTTTCCAACAGTAAGCCATACAAAAACCAACATTAGCGACCACTGCCATACTTAGTCAACCTTAACCACCATTAGGCTAACAACATTGAGTTCTGGTATAGCAGAAAGTAGCAAACGTGTATTTAGCATCAGCATAGCACGTAACACAATGCAAGTGAGCAGAACATAAACACAGCCAGGACCCTTACGAACGTACGCGATTTTCGGAATGAAACATGCAACGATAATGCAAGCAAAGACAGCCATACATTTGCCAAGGTGACAGCGTCAGTGAAAGTGAGAGCTGCTTGCGACAGATCTATTGAGTCGTCGCCCCTTGCTGTTGAGCCATTTTATTCCCCGCTAATGCTTGTATTTACGTTATATTTAAGCAATGATGCCTCGATCACTGGTGCAGCATACTTAACAAGAGAGCTAGCCTTCCTGCTAGCTGCAGACATGTCAAGATGGCGCCACAGCCTGTACCTAGTTTTAAATTCATTCTCCTGTCTTGAAGTGTATGAACACAAGTCAATCAAGATGTGTCACGTTTTCTGTGGCCAAACGAGATGAAATGTGGTTGTTTGGATACGAATTGTCAGCATATGTTGTCAGTGTGTCGTGTTCTTAACTCTAGATGGAGTCACATATGTTTGCACTAGTGACAGTGTATCACTATCACATGTTCCACTACACTAGAGGACTACTCTGTATCACACTTGGCACCTTGTCTCGACCTCAGTACTAAGATGCCCGCTAATGCTAATGCAAATGTTTAAACTTTCTAATAGCCAACTAGCCAGCTCTGACAGCACGGGGGCTAATACAGTAGGCCACCATCAGTCACAATTCATAAGATATGTGTTATTTGGCAACAGTGAGAGCTATGTTTTGTATCTGAATACTAAGCCACTGGCAAATGCCTGAGATCAGAAACTGGCAAAGCTTATTACAGAAGCCACCAACAGTGTCACATATGCCTTGGTCTGAGCTAGCTGATGTATTTACCGCTTTATGCTTAACATAACCAACAATGTTGAGACAGTGTACAACAGATAGTGCTGCAGCTCTCTACTAATCAATTGAACTCCTGCTGATCGGAACAGACTTGTTCCAGTCCCTTGAGGTTCTGTTTAGCAAGATCTTACTGTACGTGACTCAGCAGTGCCTTCTGGCATTTGAAAAGGCAACTGTCACAAAAGCTGTTCTGGCACCAGGATTCTGGAGCTTAATGAGAACCGCGTATTCAGATCATGAAAAAGCGCGGTGCAAGAATGAAGTTGGAGAGGCTCGAGGAAACACTGAACAACGAGGTGCCAATGCCTCTAAGCTACTTACATTTACACAACTAAACATCTTTACCAACCAATCCCTTAGCAGCTATACAACAACAAAAGAAGGTATACGAGCTGCAGCAAGGCGATGCGTGCTCGTGGTACATCGAGTACAAGACCATACTGCAAACATGAGCATCATTAATGTCGACCAGCAGGTACACTGGCTTTGGAGCCCAGATTTCCTGTTGATTCATTTCTCATGTGAACCTGTTAACCCACTCTGCGCCTGTAAGAATTTTTTTCAGGCAAGACGCACTTGCTCTTACAATACAGTGTGCCTGCAATCTCCCCGTTCACCCTACTAAGGCAGAGGACGTTGTGCTTAGGAGACTTCAGGCCAGAACGGCCCTTCCTGCGATCTCGACATGTAACTGATCGAACTTACCACTGGGTGATAAGTGTCCATATTGCTCTGTTGCTATGATGGAGGCATGTGTACATTACCAAATAAGGACATGCACAAGCTTGCATTCAGAACGCTTTCATCTACTACTGTAAGGTAGCCTCTGCTGCGATGCACCGACCAGCTAGGGCCACCGGGTACACGATAACATACTTCACGGAGCACTGCTCCAATTAACACACAACAATATGGGTTTTGCAGCACGCATATGACACATACGCAACAAGCATTATTTTAATTAAGGGCAAGTCTGTTTTGTGATGAAGAAATACGCCACAGACCTCTGCTACAGCATAACGAAAGAGCAAAGCGTTCGGTAACTCACGTCTGCTTTTCCATTTCCCAGAACTCAGTGCTATCCGAGATCCACGGGTTGGAAGGCTCAAGCGGCATACAGAAGCCATCGTACTCTGCGTGCTTTTCGTAATACGATTTGTACCTGAAAGGGAGGAGAAACAAAGGAGGTGAACACTCATAGATTGGTTGCTCATTTGACATATGTTACGCGAGTGCTGCAAGTGATGGTTCGTAAATGCCCCACGCAACAAGGATAGCCTGTATGCCCTGCTGAAGATGAAGGAAAGCTTAGCAAGTCACTGGGCAGTGTTTCTAGTTGCGTTTCTCTTAAGTGCAACACTACATGAGAAAGGCTCAAGAAGATGGCCTGGGTGTAATCAGTTCCACCTCAGTGCCACTACATGCCCTGAAGCAAATGATCGTATAACAGATTGGTTGTAAAGTAGCCCTAACAAAGCATAGCCATACAAAGCTGACAAACAATTACAGGGGTCGTGAAAAGAATATGGAACTGTCCAGTTGTAATTTTCACTGCTTCGATAAGCATTCAACATGCTGATTCCAAAGTACTTCGGTGCAATATTCAGTGTACATCTAATAATGACCTTTGAAATCCTAGCATTCTTGCGCTTCTGAAATGACTATGCAATACCACAGGCTAGCATAGGCCCCATGCGGTGACGTAAACTGAAAACATTTAAAATAGCAAACATATTGGTAACTTTCGTTTGCTCTAAAACAGTAGATTTATATAAATATAGAAAGTAAGTAAATAATTGGGAAATAAAAGCCACGTGTTTATTGCTCTAAATCGAACCCTATGATGCAATGAACAATGCAAAACTACAAATAATTCCCCCCCCTCGCCCCCCTCCACTATCCTTGGTTTTCCTGTTTCCTTCATGCGGTTGTGCCTAATAAACGATATGAGCCTCCCAATCCATTCCCCCTCTTTCATTCTTACAGAGAACCGATGACATAAAATGTTGCTGTACATAAGCGCAAATACACATTAATGTGTGAACTGTCACGACGGTTACCACACCACCAAGGCCATCAAAGTGCGCTGCATTACTGTAGACGATTTCAATCCGCGACGTGACGGTCACAGCTGACAGCGTTCTGAACAGCGATATCACGAGTAACCACGTACTGCTAACCAGACACTCACGTTTCAAGAGCTGCGGTGATCTTGACATTGCCACCGTCGAGCCTCGCCTTGAGCGTCTCTGACTGAAAAGAGAAGCAAAGAAAAAAGGAGGTGAGACTGATGCAGCAGTTGATAACAGCCGGAAGTAGACTCGGATCTAAGAGCAACACTTGAGATCTCAAGATACACGGCGAGCAGTGGACACTAGGATACTTCGGCACCCCTGTGAAAATTTTTGTTTGTTTCTGGCATACACCGCATTGTGCATGTGTTGGACACAGCTATGTGCGCATGTGTCACCACTTGTATTTGTCTGTTCACACTGTCATTCATTCACTGGCATAAATGTATACATCGTGTAAAAAAAGTACATGAACAAAAGAAAGGCAGTATGTATATGATGTCTACTATGATAGTCCCAGTGCATAAAGTTGAGCAGTTAGAAAGCAAGATAATTGTGCTGTAACGTACAGGACAAACATATGCGAATGCACACAGCACTGCCACATAAATTCACCCTTGTACATTGTTACCCGATTACCGAAGACAAGTCGCCCCCGTTGCAGCTCTCCCTGCCCACCCTAAGATTTGGGAACAATTTCTCAAGAACTAAAACCTTAGGTAAACCCCTGGTGATAGTACATACTAGGTAGGAACATAAGAAAAAATGGTGAGAATATAAGTCTCCTGGGTGAAAAACACATCCTGGAAGCAATGCAATAGCTGTGTGACAATATGAGGTGCAAGCACAGCCAGCAGTACCGTTCAGTCACGTAGCACTGCTCAAGTTCGACCGTGCATTGCCGCACATTATACAGAACTCAGCAGTGTCCATGATGGTCATAGGTGGCACTACGGCATTTGCAATGTGCATTGCATCAAAAGGAAGTGAAGGGCCTATCACACTTTCAAAAAGACAAACACATTTAGGAAGTTTTCAATACGGCAACACACCATGCAAAAGTCTACGATGTTATGACCTCACCAAGAGCAACAATCAACAAAAAAGAAAGACACACCCGTGACAGTAATCGCACCAGAATGTAGCCATGATACTTGCCTCCTTCTTAAGAACATCTAGTGGTGTGTTAATCTCGCCTTCCGACACGCTGGGACTGATGCGTCCACCAGGTACTGCGCACTGCAAGTGCTAATGGAAAGGGGTTAAAAAACAAAACAAAGAATGAACATTTCCTGCAGAATAATGCTAAGCAGAAGAAAATATAATCATCTCCAGATGTCCTTTTTTTTTTTTTTTTTCGTTGGCTGAAGCCACCAGGACATCGGCAGTTCAGCTTGGCCAAGACATACACGTGGAATGAAAAAGTAATGAAGTTGAACCTTGTTAGAGCAAATTCAATACGACATTTAATAGCTTCATTACAACCGATAATTCTTTACAGGTGCATATTTGTAACACTGTTTTAATGGCAGTACTATGTCTCATCTCATTCGTTATAACCAATAATTTGTTATATCAAGGTCCTGATTGTAGGTCTGATATTCAGCTGATGCTTGCTCAAAGAGTGCACTGGTAATGTCTACAAAGCCACTACAAAGTTACATCACAGACATTTCTTGTTTAAGTTACTCCATTTATTGTAAGCATGATTGAACTTGGCCATTTATAGTATCCAAGTGCTGCTCTGCGGCAGCTGACCTATGCCTTAATAGTGGTAGCGATACATTCAGCCTGAGTCGTGAATTGGCCAGATGACACACCTACAGCGGCATAAAAGTTCACTTATTGCCTACTTTGAATCGTCATGTTTTCAAGCTTCATAAAAATGTTCGTGGTGCTGCAAATGGCTGCAAAACGATATGTGTAAATGCTATCACCTTTTCTGGAGGTTCATACATTCCAGAGGACAATAAAAGGAAACAAAATTGCACAGGATAACAGCTTTTCACTACATGCTACATACGAAATGTGTGCCTGGTTGAAATTAAGCACAACTCAGGCTGCACATACCCCTCGAGATGCTTGATCAAGCACTGTCTGATACAGCTGCCTACACATTAACTGAATGTGCACATCTAAAAGATGTAAACTGTAATTTGTGCTGTAGGTGTCTACGTCAGTACAAGCATTCGTCACATGGGTCGGCGCGCAACTGAAAACAGCTGCAATGTGCGCCTATAACAGTAACGCTGTAAATGAAAAACCATTCCAGTTCGACTGGCATTTTGGAAAGGGATAACTGAATCAAAATGAAAGCTGCGTGACCATGAAAAAAAAAGAAAGAAAATGAACCAAATCTGAAGACATCTGAATGACAGCAAATATAACTGAATTGGTGTCGACGGAACAGTCGTTGAAATGCCTTTAAACTGTTTCGCCATTCGTAAATGCTGCAGTAAATGACAGATCACATGACTTTTGTACGGTTGTTGTGACGAGTCGAGGCCTTTTCGGTTTTTGTCCTATGAATCAGCGCACTATCATTTCAGAAAGATCTCACGTTCAACATCTGTGACATTCTCCAGCAACATTTTTTAAGGTCAAGTAAGGTCACACAAACATAACTTAGCACATTGCACACTTTGTTAGGCAGCAAGTGTCCTTAGCGCAGCTCTCGGCAACATGTCAGGCAAGGTGGTGACAACTTGTCCAACATGACTTTCTACGTTGCGCTCTTTGTTAGGCACATTTAAGCATTGCAGGCACCCTCAGTGGAGCAAGTGTTTAAAGCAAACTGACCGCATATGCACTGACTGAACTTCACACAAAATGTGACAGAAAGAGACAAAAACAAAATGAAATGTTGCAAGCCCACTCACCTTTGCGCTTTTGATTGGTTTGTTCATGCGGCAGGCCTTCTTAATGTCAATTTCCGTAGTATTTACACAGCCCGGCTACAAGAAAGGTGTCAAGACAAGTTGACATATGAGTGGCTAAAAGCAAATGACAACTGCTCCATCTTGTGACAAATAATGAATTTCACATGAATGCACATCATATACTAAGTACTTATACACCGTCCTGTCAAGCTTTATTACATTACATCACACCTAGAGCTGGCGTATCTAATACACCAGTTCTAGGTGGTGTATCTGGTACAAAAAAAGGTTCGCTATATATCTAATATAATTCATTATAAGTGCATAAATGCTAGACATTGATGGTGATGACATAATTTTCCCTTTATTATAGTCACGTTTGTTACATTGTGGCTTGGTGGCACCCACATGAACTGACTAGCAAACAAGTTGAACTAAAGTACAACGCGTCTTTTTGCTTGCCATTTCAGCAGGTTCTTTTCTTTTTTTTTTCACACTGACATGATTCATATTTTGACAGAGTGCATTATTTTTTAAAAGACACAGCTAATGCACACTGTTCTCCATAATTTCATGGGAAGCACTGCAACTATATTTTTGCATGTGTATGTTGAAATTTATTCTGTTTGTACAAATGTACCTATATGTGTGTGTGTGTGTGTGTGTGTGTGTGTTACTCCAGCCACTTTTACTTCTTTTTGCATTTGAAAACCTTGTACCACTAAAACTTCCACACTTTCAAACACTACATTTACTGCATATCATTACACAAGGCGCGCTTTTAAGTGCACCAATATTATCATTAAAATTCAAACCGTCTGACTGAAAGAAAAGAAGCCTGGTTATATTTAATAATCCATTATATACACATATTCGTGACACTGGCTTAACAGCAATACTATTCCTAGTTTCCTTGACTGCATCTAAATTCTTTGCACCGACATTTGACTGTATGTTAAAAGCACCCCCAAATCACAGGTGTCAATTTCGGTTCTGCATCATCACAAGAACTCGCCACATAAACAAGCGCAGCCTGAGGAATAATGAATGTTTCAGGCACTGCATGGCATATACTGCTGAATCCCTTCATAAGAGACACTGACATGAAAGACATTTGGCTATGAGAGGCATCATTCATGCACATGGTTGGCTGCCCTATTTTTCCCGTTAGTTGGACCTCTTTTGTAACAGACACGCTTGTGGAGACAACTGAATACAAAGAACAAAATATCCTTAAATTGTGGTCAATAGTCTTGCTTGTAACAGACATTGTAACTCAAAATGCAATACTGTTGGTGGCTAACTGCAGTTAATTCACTGTGGAAACAAAACGGAAATGATAACAAAGTAATATGAGGAAGCTGTGGCAGAGAAAACGTGTTCTTTTCTAAGTGACACAGCCAAACAAGCAAATCACATAATATTAAGAAAATGGTATATAACAAACCCTTTGCAGTATGCTGTAGTTTTCTTTTTTTTGGTTGGTTTAGTTACAGTGTGCCCATATCGAAATAAAGGTTGATCGAGAAATGGAAACATGGCACCCTGCTTATGAGGGACACCTCATACAAGAGACAGAAACTGCTCCCTGATGCACGCGTCCTATAAAAGGGTTCAACTGTATAAAAGTAATGGACTGTTTCATGATGCAGCATATGGATAACCTGGAGAAAGATGAAGCCAAAACCACTCACCACTGGCCTATGTACATCCCAAAATGCCCTCTCCTGGCTGTCAAGGACTTTCCGTTCTAACTTGTCCCTCTTCTTGTCAACCCTGGACGAGAGATAGGAAGGTGACGTGGTGGTGACAAACCATAAGAGTGCAATCCAGCTCAAAAGGTTTCATTTACACAAGAACAAACGTACAAAAAGATCAAGCAAAGCATGCGAGCCTTGGTGGTCACACGCACCTTCACTGTTTTGAACGAATGAATGAATGGCTTTCAATTGTTATGCAGGGAAAATACACAAATGGTGCTTGAAGAGTGTTAGAGGGTCCAGTTAAATCTCTGGTTATTTGAGACAGCACAATGCAATTAACCAGTGAGTTTTCCAGCGAATACCTATGTGTATCCTTCAAAATCTATGAAGGCACCGCGGGTCGGTGCGGAAACTTCAAGGCAGCGTTGCAACCCTCTTTCTTTTATTTTTTTTTTATTTGCATGCTTGGATGGATGGATGTTATGAGCGTCATGTTTATAATGGGGCGGTAGCCCGTGGGCCACCAAGCTCTACCTGTATTTTTTGCTCTACAAACGCTTGTTTTCCTGAATCACACATACTTCCCCAATAAATTTTCTCATTTTCTCACTTACTGAGTGCCCTCTCGTGGCAAAAGTGGCGTACTTAATTAGTATTGTGAGAGAATGATTTACTGATACGAGAAAAATTGTTTCACTCTATAATCTACTTTGAAGTGTCCCATGTGTTCCATGACTGTCAGATGATATGTCCTTGTGTCACAGTTCCTCGGCACACTCACTTGGCCTGCGCCTCAGCCTGCATGAAGATGAACTCCCACTTGCGCGAGAACATCTTCTGAAGCCGGGCCAGGTTCTCGGCCTCGTAGTCGGCCAGTTCCAGGCGGGCCTTGTTCTGCATTGTTCGCTTGCACAGGTACACGGCTGCACAGACAATCGTCACCAGAAGAGGGGAGAGAGAGACCAATCAGCAAACGAGTTAATGTGAGTACAGTGGGGAGCAATGGCACAAAAGTGAGTGCAGAGCATTCCTAAAAGGTACAACATGTTAACAAGGAGCCGCCATTACCGTCAGTAAACAATGCTGCCCATAAGTGACAGGATCATCAACAAATGCAACGGTGCATAATTAATGTCAACTGAACATTGCAACATAACGTAAGCACTGCGTTGTGCACAAAATAATGAGAAGCTTCGAGTGGTGCAATTGTATCATCGCAATTCAGCACTGAGGCGCTATACAAAAGAGTTTTGTAAGAGCTGGCCACGTTCAGCTTTTGTGTATGTGTTTGAAGTATACTACCTCGAATACCTTTTCATTGCTGCACAAACGTCACTGTAGTGCACTCACTCCATGCTTCACATATAACTCACTTCTCGTGTAGCAAATACTGTGACATGGTTAACACATATGTATAAGTGATTTCAGAAAGTTATTAAAATAAATTGAATATTAACAAATTGTTAAAATAGCAAAACTTCTTGCTAGGCTACCTAGAGGCACAGACCCTTGGCTGTTGATAACAGAGTAATAGAAATTACATACTCATCAGTGAATTAACATTTAAATACGGTCCTCTACAGCAATTATTGTCCTCAGAAGGCTGTGGACAAAGCTTACCGTAGTCAGTATTTTCAGGTTCCCAGCAATTTGAGGGCCAGAAGTAAGGCGTCTGCAAGAATGCAAAAAATAATGGTCAAGGTAACTTGCGCAAATTTTTGGAGAGATCATTAAGCAATCAAGAGTGGTCAAACAAGGAGACACCAATAAAACCAATGTTTCAAAGAACGAGACTTTTCAAAAATGGGGGTCTCTGAAGCTCTTGCCCTGATGAAGATGGAGTTATAAAATATTGCGTGCAAGGATACATGTGGACTTAACACCATCCGTCATTTCAGGTTTCCATTTTACTGTGAACTTCTCCCCCCTCTGATGACCACCACATGGTGCATCTTTGATTGCAATCAAACCCAATCCACATGGAATATCCGTGCATTTTGATTGGTACCCTTCTCAAGCTTGTACAAGGGGTATCAATTAAAATGCGTAAATTAGAAGTTCCATACAGAGCTTCGTCACAATCAAAAATGCCACAAATTACACCAATATAAGATGTTACACGGGCTAGGAAAAGACTTGAGCTCAAAGTTAAGAGATCACTAACAGCAAATGTATTACCATGGAAGTCCCTGCCATGCTGACCTTGTTACCAGAGCATACCTTTAGCTATGTGCCGGCACTGTGCTCTCTGCAATTTAGCAGGAGAGGCTAACTGCTCCATTATTTCTATGCTGTATATACGTTGTTTCTACATGCATACAACCTGCTTAAAATGAATACTGATTGCAATTCCGAAAACATAAGTACTGCTTTCCAAGAACAACTTTGATGCTGAGTAACATTTGCTGTGTTCACTTTGTCTTGCTTGTCAGCTTATCAATGATTTTTGCTTGTTTTGTTCTTGGCCAATTCCAACACGTGCTGTGCCCTCCCACCCCTCGCCCCTACAGTAATGCCGTGTTAGTGCATAGCAGTAAACTGTAAATGGACAAATAATCAATCAGGCACGAGAGGTAGCAGGTATATGCACCTGGAAGCGATAAAAAGTGCCGTCTGCCTTGACGGTGAGCACGTGGTCGTCGATGGGGAAGAAGTAGCCGTGCGAGGCCATCAAGTGTGCCAAGTGGAGAGCTTCCGCTGTGAGAAGAAAATAGCAGCAGTGGTGAGCAATCACTTACCAGCTGTTTCACAATATACTAAGTTGAAACTACAATATGAGGGCTCTTTTACTTTTCACAGTCCAATTGGGTCTGAAGTCAGTGGGCTGTGGTCCGAACCACAGTGAAATTCAACACTGTTTTATTTGGTGCATTCATATACACTTTTCAGCTACCTTTCTTCATGGTGACCGTTCCGATTGAGGCACTGGTCGTAGCATAGTACAAACTTTCCTGTGCCCTCTTCGTAGAAGGCCCGCGCCTTTTAAACCAATTCCGTATGCTACTCCTATCTGCAGATTTTTGTTCCTGCACCAATGCCTCACTTTGCTGTCTCTCACGAAAGTTGTACCATACACATCACTCATTCATTGATGAATTTCGGCTGCATTGCACTAGTCAGGATGTAGAAATCGAACGACACCAATCACTTCACACATAGCAAAATACTCTATTGTTCGAGCCATGTTTAGATGCTCACTGCATGCTCAGAATTGACAACTGCAAAATCGTGCGATCTGCGGGCGTAGAGACACTGCGTAACACATCAGCACACAGTGTCGGAAGCTTTGATCGTGTGAACAACATGATCTGGACATATAAAAAGCTGCCCTCATGTGGCTGCCTCCTGTACAGTAAAGTTAGTATCACGTTACAATACATGTTTCAATTGGAATGGCAGTTAAGCAGGGAGATAGCAAGAAACCATATGTAATGATTTAAAGAAACTTTTAAATTTCACAGTGATTTTCATTTTATTACCAATTGGATCTTGAAAGAAAAAGACATCATATATCAATTCAACGACCACAAGTGCGAGCACCTGTGGTAGTTGCTGTAGAAAATCACAGTGATTTACTCTTAAAGGTGTTTGTTTGAACAACCTTAAGAATAAATCACTGTGAAACTGATTAGAGAATGTGTACAGACTTCAAACAAGACTTGCTAAGAAAATCTAAATGGACAGTTTCAGAAAATTGTGTGCATGACTGACAGGAGCAGGAAAATACTGCAACTCACTCTGATCATCAACGTCAAGGTTCTTCATCATCCATGCAATCAGATCAGCTCCTGCGATGAAAACATACAAACTCGGTAAGGAAATTCATGAATGGTGTTTGTATATGGCTGTGTGTACTGTAAGATCAGAAGCGCTTTGTGAAACCCAGATGTGACTTCCGCACCTCTAGGTCCGTACTGGTGAGTTGTGCCACCCATTGCTGCAGTGCATTAGTTAGATTGTACTTTGTTAACCAGGTGTTTAAACTTGGCAAGGTGTTCTGGCATCCCTCTGAGATAGCCTTCTCTTGTTGAGTTTCTTCGCTGTAGCCAACACTTCAAAAAGGGAACAGGTCCACTAGTCAAAATGTCGGTGACCTTCCCTGTTCAACAATTTTTTTTCACTGTGACAGGCTTATTTATTTCTATGTATTAATCTATCTATGATACCCTCAAGGTACTATGTTGTATGCTGAAGAGAGGAGGAGATGAAAATGCAACAAGGATAAGACATACAGGAATAGACTTGACAATTGGCAGCGCAGGGAGTAATATAAAAAAAAAAAAAATCAGCCATACACATTAAATAGAACAAAAAGAACATATTTAAACAAGCTGTGTTATCAACCCAAATTTAAAAAAAGAACAAAAAACTGAAATACTTGAGCATACAAATGCTTGCCTACTCAAAGAAGACATTAAGTTATTATCGATGAGCGTGCCCTTAAAATTAGAGGTGTCAGTGACACTTAAAATTGAATTAGGTAAGTTATTCCAGTCAAATGAAGTCCAATGTAAGAGTAATTGTGAACATGCAACGCTGTTATGATGAGGTACGTTAGTTCTGTCAAACCTTTTACAAAGGAAGTCCACCTAACATGACAAAAGCTTCATTATATTGGCAATTTGTTATAAACCTACATTTACGAGAGTTTTAATGGACCTCTCAATTACTTCGTTAGAATCAATAATTATTATATCCACATTCGTTTGTCAAGGTTCAGCACCAACTTTAAAGAAACAGCGTACTGCAGACAACATACGCACTTGGTGTGACTAGTGCATTCACATATAATATATACCACATATCATTACATCTTTCTGACGATGTGGGAATGACCGTGCTCTGGACTCGACATGTGTGATGTAGCAAAGGTGCACCATGCACGTACAGCAAATAACATATGCTAAATAACAGCTGCACATTGCACAAACACTGTCAGTGTGGCAGAATGAGATCAGAATGGTGGCATTGCAGCAGCGAGCTAGCCAAGCAAATAAGCCATCAGCTAGTGTATGCGTGTTTCATCCGTGTTGTGCCATCTCAAGTTCATTTTGATAGTTATGTGACATTTTCAGAACAAAACTGAATACTTTGTAGCAGACTAACATGTTTGCTGCATAGTGAGTGGCACTGATGTGAGACTTGCCTCTTCAGTTTTCTTTTTGTTAGATCAGTAGAATACTGACTGGCACAAAGCACAGCCAAGCAAACTTAGAGTTGATTGAGTAACATTTGATAGTTTGTTATATTCCTGTTTGTTGTATGGAGGTTCTGCTGCGGTCAACAAAACTGGTTTTACAGGAGGTGCTGGCTCTGCAAATGGTGTCTGTGATATGAAATTCCAGTTTTCTCACTTTTAAATGAACACGAAAGAGAAACGTTCATTCTAAACAAAAATAATTTCTGTAGTAAGGTTACACCATTATGTTTGTACTCTCTCAACAGATACACCATGACCTACCGTGAGAGCACCACTGCATGCGCGTATGTATACGAGCTGCTCAGCCCACCGCGGCTTCAACACAAACACGACCTCAGTGAATGACATGTATTGGTGGAACCCATTATCGTTTAAAATGCAGACAACAAAGCCCCCTTGCAGAACAGACATCAGCTCTTCTAATGATCACTCATTCACTTGTCGTGAAGAGGCTCACCTGTGAACACACTGGGTATCTTCGACATGAAGCTCTTGACCGTCCGCACGGGCACGCCGGTCTGTTCGTTCTGCATGCGCTCCACGATCTGCTCCATCTGTTGGTGGGCACAGAAAAGGATAGACAGCACATTGTGTCCTTAGTGAATGTGATACAGTGAGTTTCCACAGAGAGCTTACAAGAGAAATTTCAGACACTGCGCATGAACATTAAACTCCAAGCTAACGCTAACCTCCAAGCTAATGCTCCAAGCTGACGTTAAACTCCAAGCAAACAACCCCGTGTAACTACAGAAGACTGAGGTAGTTGTAAGGGTTTGTAATGCAGAAAACTTGTAAGGAGCATGGACATGGACACAAGAGAAGTTGCTCATTTTGCTCATGTTTGTGTGTGTCTGCTTCTCTTCTCTTGTATCTGCATGTCTTATCTTTCCTGCGTCATCACTTCTCTGGAGTTGGTGATAAGATAAATTCATGAAATATCCATACGCCACGTAAGATTACTTAATTTCTTAAAACACACCACTTTAAACAGTAACGAGCAAAACTTATATGAAGGAGGCACAGGTGAACAGAGTGCAAGTGATGCACCGAAGGCAGAGATGCTTGCTTGGAAAAGGGCGGCAATTTCAAGTTGCCAAAAACTAGGGTTCGCAGGCACTTGCTTGAAATTTTACAGCAGCTAGATTCTTGCAAATACAGTGTATCAATTGATACTGTTCAATAGAAAGAGCATCAATGGTATTTCTACTGAACAAGCATTGGATATAAATAGATCAGTTTGTATAGAAACACTTCGGACCCACATTAAGAAGAAGATGCTATAGCTTCGTGGCTCTGAATAGCTTCTATCTTAAATATGTTTCACGGTAGAAGAGACTGCTGTCTTGGTGTTCTTTTGTCTCAGCTATACTTAAGCCAATAATTAAAACACCATGATCATTACCACATAAAAGATGAGGAGATTGCATAACAATCACACCTTCAAATTTGGTGCCATTTGTACTGAACATATTTCAGTGAACGTTGATCTTTAAAAAACTGTGTTTGTTTGTAACAGCAAATAAACATGTGTACACTTGCTGCATTGAAGCTACGCACCCAAAAAAAAAATAAATAAATAAGTGGGCTAGGCTGCTGCCTCGCCATACACTACACATACGTTAGAAATGCAGACATATTCTTCAGGCACTGCCTTTTCACAGCACTTCTTTAGCATATAATTATACACTCTAACCTCGTTATAACGAAGTTGGAGGGAGACACGGAATTACTACGTTATATCCACTGTTTCGTTATAACCATTATTGCCCTAACTGCAGTATTTGGCATTTGATTGTGAAAATTCTAACGTGCAAATAAGACGGCGGTGCTGTAGCCCGCGGTAATGCTAGCCACGTATGCGATGAAGCCTTATTGAAGGAAAAAAAAGAGAGAGAGACCGACTCTTGATCGAGTACCATGCCAACCGGCAGCGGGCGCGAGAGTCCGCGTTCTGTCGCAGCGCGACTGTCTTGTCCTTTGCTTCCGTTTAGCGCGCGGCTCGTCCACGTTACCGTGAAACTGTAGAAAGGGCAACGCTATCGAATAGTCAACAGCAAAAAATAGTACGCTCGCCGTCAATGAGCAGCACGTGGCAGACTACTAAGCTCGCCGTCTTGACTGCTACGACGCCCACGATGTGTGCGCCACGCCGGCTTGGCTTGGCCGCCTTGCGGTTTTCGAGGCAGCGCTACGTCGCCGATGCACACTCGGAGGCCGCGCCCAGCCCCGTCAGCGCGCGGTAACGTTCGCGGGCGGCGGTAACGGGCGGCGGTAACGTTCGCGGGTGGGTGCAGTAATCATTTCTCAGCACCGTCGCAAGCAGAGGCGCACCATTGTGTTTGTGCCTCATATCTCTATTGCCGGCCCTGATAGTGCACTTAGTATGGCCTCCGAGATTGGCACAATGTGATCTCGGAGGCAATGCATTGACATCTGGCAGCTGCGAGCAAAAATTAAAAAAATAAGAAGCGGGGGTGGCAAAAGGCAGCAGCACACATTGGTGTGCGCTGCTGCTTGCACGCGCCTATATGCGGTAATATGCGGCAGTTTCATTGGGCCGAGGGATTTTTGAACCGCCACGCCGAAGGGTTCGAACACCGCGTGAAGTACGCGAACGCGCGCCGGTTTTCGGATACGGAGACTATTTTAGTTCATTATATCGACCATTTTTCAAAGGACAAAGAGGTTTCAAATGCATGTTTGTCTATGGGGATTTCAAGGGGAATTTCATTTACTTCGTTATATCCATTATTTCGTTATGTGCCGTTACGTTATATCGAGGTTCGAGTGTAGTTAATTTTTTCAGCGGGTCTTCGACTGTAAGGCACTGTGCTGCTATACCTACTTGACGGGAAAGTAGGAAGCCTACAGTTTTCAGAAAAGAATTGGAAGCAAGCCAGAGGATGACTGCGGTTAAATGGCAGAAAGACGTCCCATTTTATAATAGCGTGAGTAGATTGCACATTTTAACACCTTCATGAGGGTATAAATGAATGGGTGTTTGGATGCCCCGCATGCACAGCTAAACTCAGGCATACACTCCAAAGAAAACTGGTGTGATGATCGACTATAGAAATGTAGAGCAGGCGTTTTGCAGTACAAACTAACATAAAATATTCCCAAAGGTCAAGCATCATTTTTTTTTCTTCAAATGAGCATGACCACTCCATCATTTACTCCTTTTGTGTTAAAAATATCGAGGGGTGATAACCAGTAGTACTCATGTTTATCATCTTCCGCCTGTTTGCTACTGGCTCGTTGGCCATATCACCTCTTGGTGATGGGTGGGGGATAAATGAGTGATTGAATGATTTTGCTGTGCGGTACACAGAGCGAGAGAGGCCAGGTGCGTCGTCACAACATCGTGTCGCTTGTCAGTACTGTTGTGTGGATTTCTGCCAATTTCATGCATCCCTTCATGGGTTGTCTCTGAGTGAACAGACAGACCTGCTGTGTTCGATCTTCATCCGACTTACTTGCACTTCCTTTCTCAAAAGACAAGAATCAGCGTGCGCACCATTTGTGAATGAAAAGTACTGGGCATCCAGCAATAATGTAAGGAATTAAGCACATGACGATTATCACTGTGTGGCAGATAGACGCCCCACATACATAGTCAGGAAGGAGGTGGGTCGGGGTGTCTAACGCCCCTATCTCATTTCTGAAATAAAGTCCTGGTACGCCTGTGACACTTGCATTTATATTAGAAGCAATCATTTATGCAGCCAATTAACCTTTTTGTTTGCCAATATCTTTTATTGCAAATAGACATGACAGCTGCAAATGAGGACACAAAGAGCAACGAATTGTGGTGAACCCTGCATGCGCCGTGGTTCACCATGACGGTATCAGTGTGGCAGTTGACGTTCCTTTTGAACCACGAGAAAAGAACTACAGAAAGGCAAAGAGGAGAAGGGAAATTGGTTCCCCAAGAGAGAGACATAGAATAAACTTACTAATTTTGTATGTCGTGCAGAAGAACTAGCACGCAGAGAATAAAGCAACTCTTTCAGTTGCACACTTCATCTCTGTGTTGCCAAAGTGCCTAACAAAGTGTTCCCCAATTTACGCGTGTTATTTGTTGTACAACTGCTTATACAGCGGGACTTGGTGATTATCGTAGCACCAGTCCTGCACCAACTGCAGCGTCCCAGTGAACTATAGAATCAGTGTCGTGCACTCTCATGCCACCGAAGGCGCATTTGAGGAATGTAATTCTGTCTCACAACAATAACCGTCTTCAGCTGCCAGTGCTCACATTCCCTTTGCAGATTCGGCACTGGCCACTTTCCCCCTGACTTTCCTATCTAGAATGATAGGTCACGTTCATAGTCGCAAGTTATCATGGCCTGGAAGTACCGTGCGCGCGGCGACAGCACAAGGAGACACGCAAAATCAGGTGACTATAGCTGTGGGACGAAAGTACACCCCACATATGCCCTCTCTGACCATTAAAAGACAGTGTTTCGGGAGTGTTAATGCAATGCTTTCTTTAGCTCTCGAGGCCGTCTTTTCTTGGCCTGGGAAGAGCGCGCACTGTTGAGGTTAGAGGAAGCGGCAATACCGGTCGCGAGGGGAAAAAAGTGGTGGCTCTCTTGCTTTACACCGCTTTTACCTCCTAGCAATGCTGCTCGAGCGTCCGTAATGAGGAATTAAATGCTTCATGCGAATAAAAAAAAAGTCACAGTTTCGCTGCGAAGGCGAAACAATGAATGCGATAGCAAGAAATTGTAATGTTTTACGAAGTGGTGGCCGGCAGCCAACTCTTTCGGATAAGATCTCACATAACTCTACAAAACGCTGGTGTAAGAAATACGGCTGCTCCAGCTATATAGGGACACTTTTCGCAGTCTATTCGCGTTGAGCGCGCTGCACGTAGAAGGGTTTACGAGCCGCCCGCTGATGGCTGCCGAGATAGCCAGCGATGGAGACCACGCGACGTGGTCTGCTCGAGTGATACCCCCGGCGTCTTTTCATGCTCGTTAAAGAGGCGTTTCCTCTCCGCTTCGACGGCAGGCATCTTTATCGGGTTGATGTTATCGCATGCTGCCTCCGTGCGACGGAGATGGGCCGGGCTCGTTTGATCTCTGCTTCAGCCGTGTTCGCCGCCCCCAGTCGCGTGCTTTTACCCGCTGGTAGAACGTACTACGCGCGGGGGGGGGGTGTTATCAAAATGGACTTTATACGGGACATGACGGCGACGGCAAAAATCTGCAGAGCCTGTCCATATAAGTGCTATCGCAATAAAATGAAGCCAGTTCCACGCCCGTGCAATCTGAGCAAACATATCGGAGCTGGCAAGTGAGCGCCACCACCTTGTAAACACAGATTGAGTTTTGCCTCCACATGTTTCTTCCTTTAGCTATGTATATATTGCACTGTCTCCTTTCTCTTCTCATCACCCTCACTTCTATATCGCACCTTTTACTATACTAGACTGTACATGACTATACTACGATTTACCCCTTCACGTACTCCTTTCCCTTCTCATCCTCACCTTCGCTTTCCTTTCTCATCTCCTTGCTAAACTAAGGCACTGCTCGCACTGTAATTTGAATGTGCGAGAACACATAATTATGTTACGAGGATGCGATACCAACACGGCCCAACGACGCTATAGTGCGTTCACTCTTAAATGCCAAGCTTAAGCGTACTCTAACCTTTTCCTTCTCTTACTGCAGACAAAATATTTTTTATTGAATTACATCAGGACATTCTGATAACGTCTTGCACCAGAAAGCTGTGCAAACCTGCGCTTGCGTGTTAAAGATACTGTCGCTCCTACTTGAACCAAAGGCTATGGCCCGCAAGAGAAGTACTTCCTAAGTAAACACAGATAAAGAAGTACGGCCGAATTTTTTCCCCTCTTCTTTATTCCACACGTCGGCTCTTCGTGCAGGACTTTAACATATGACTCCAGTGCGTTGACAGAAACTATAAATGTCGCCGAGAGCACAACGCACTTTTGGTAAGGGCACAATGACGACGTCGAACGTAGAATCAAGAAATAGCGAATAATGGAGAAAGAGGCGAGAAATTGCACGGCAAGGCGCGGCAAACGCGCGGCAAGGCGCGACGAACACCGCTCACGACATGCCCGACCAACGGCACAGCACACCGCCCCGGGGCGCTCGACACGCTGCAGCAGACGACAACGGAGCGGCAGGCATTGCAGACGACAGCGCTGAACCGGAACGGTTATCGCCTTCCGGCAGACGACCAAAAAACGCAGAGGAAGTGAGAGGGAAGGGCCTCAAAAACGGAAACCGGAAGCCGAGTGCGTCAGGTGAAATGAATGGTAAAACATTTAAAGAAAAGAAAAATGATCTTAAAATTATAAAGCACTTCCTCTTTTTCTTGTCGTTTTTCAACCGTTGATAACAGAAGCACAAGGCGTCTTTTTTTTTTTTTTTTTGCCCCGGCTGTTCCGGATGTTGTCAGCTACAGTGCTGACACTGCTGACTGGGTTCCGCTGTTACAAACAACGACAGGAACATGACAATACCTGCTGTTTTCTTTATACGTATGTAGTTTTCTTTTGACGTAAGCACACGAATTGCCACGTACACATCGCGAACGGCCCAGAACACACACGGCCCAGAACCCGCGCGCACTGTTTCTGTGTAGCGTCAATATCTCTTATGGTCACGGCAGATACCGTGACCATAAAGATCTCTAAGCATGGCCTCCGTGATCCAGCTCGCGCTGGTCACGGAGGCCATGTTTTAGGACACTGCTTTTGTTACCGTCACAAGGAGGCAGTCACCACTGCATGGTCACCTGATAATGAACATCACAGAGGAAAGATATACAGCCGGCTTTAATTGGCGCGAAAGTACGCGTGCGGTGGTGGTCTAACAGCATTTGGCTGTAATACAGCATTTGGCTGCTGTGTTGGAGGACAGAGGTTCGATTCCGCTGTCAGACACTAGAATAGCATCTGTGACCCATTAGGAAAGAAAGAAAAAGAACCTGCAGTTGCCATGGTCAGAAAACCCCGGGAATGAGTTCGCAAATAAGAGATCCACTTTAAAAGTGCAGCGTGTTCGATTTTGTCGAAAACAGCAGCCCACGTATGGGAAACAAAGAAATCAATACGCGCACCAATACAAGAGGGTAACGTGGAAATGCAGTAGACGTCACGAAGCAGACGGCAGCAGCAGGATGCAATATAGCAGACGACATCGAAATTACACAGGCCTTCCGCGCATGCGCAGGCTTCTACCCACGAACTCCAACTACAGCGGACTAGAATAGACACTATATACTTCAGATGTCAGCCGCAGCATGCAGACGAAATATCACGTAAAGAAACAGGTGGTTTCGCGCAATGTCACAGGGGTCACCCTTCCTACGGTGAAATGGTAGTTGTAAATGCAAGCGCATATGACTACGCAGGAACACTGAAATGCCGGCAAAGGTAAAGGTAGTATGTCCAAGAAAAGAACTAAGTATATGGAAGGAAGTCGGTGTAAGACCCCGACTATATATATGCATGTATCTAACATGGACAACGAGATACAGCAAATTTGTGCCAAAACTGAGAAATGATAAACGTGAGGAGGTCATAGGCGAAGCAAAAAGCCGATCACATTTTGCAAAACAAGGAAATAAACGCAAACCACGACGGTCGTTTAGTGAATTATGGCCACCAGCAATGTCCAGGTCTATCGGAAGAGAGAGAGCGAAAAGAAAAAGAAAACAGGAAAAACGGAGTTGAGAGATGTGTGCATCTCACAAGAAAAGCACAAAAATACGCGAAGGAAAAAAAAAGACAACGAAAAAAATCAGCTCTCCGTGTAGACTACAAGACTGCCACGTACGGAAGAATGCGAAAGCAGGCAGGTAGGTATAGTAGTACACTTTGTTGTGGTCCCGAAAGAGCCTTCCGTCGTCGTCGTTTGTTGTTGTTGTCCTCAATTCTGGAATTTTACTTTGTTTTTTTTTTTTCCTTCTTCGAAATGCTACATGTCTCTTTTCCAGCCACCATTCTGAAACTACCACACACGGCGAACAAAAAAATCATTGCAAAAAAGAAAGAACATGGAAAACGCGATGCTTTCATATATTTATACGGATGGGACGCTAAAAAAGAGGTTGAACAACAGACGACGCAAGCCTAGAGACCGCACCATAGCCGAAGCCGATATATATAGCCGAAGCTAAAAGCCCGAACCGAGAGGCTCTATACGTCACATTTGCTCGGCTGTCTCTTTCACGAAAATATCACGAAGCAAAAGAACGCGAGAAACTTGTGTCAAGGAAGCGCGGGTGTGGGTAAGTACAAGTATACAGAAAAGTATAAACCGCACCCGCAACGTACAGATGTAATAAACGAAGCGGAATTGGACAAAAACGAGCAACGGAAACGAAACAACGCTTAGGAGATGTGTGTGACCGAACGACAGACGTTCCTTTTTTGTTTCTCTCTCCTTCGAATTGCAGACGACAAAACGCAACAGACAGACGACCACTTCACTCTCCTTCTTCTTCCTGTGCTCTGTTTTTTATCGTTTTTTTTTCTCTAGCACTTCCTATTTGATTTCTGCCTCTTTGGCGGTTGCGACCGTTGCCTACATAGCTTCGCCGCGCACTCCGCAAGAAACAAGAACTTACCATAAAAAGTAAAAATAAAGATCCTTCTGTTCGCTATATAGAGTCGTCTGCTACACGAGGAACAAGAACAGACGATTAAAGGACAAGAAACAGACGGCGACGAAGACAAAAGAAGAAGTAGCAGTCGTAACAGCGGTTGGTTGGCGCTCAAAAAAATAATAATAATAAAAAAGAGAACGATACCGCATCCATGCAGCTTGGCGAAGAGGAAGGACACGGAAAGAAATGGTGAAGACCACGAAGAAGAAGAAGAACAAAACGGAAAGCAGCAAAGAAGGAGAAGACGAGGGAGCGAACGGAAAAGCTGCAGCTGCCGCGCCACGCAAGCTTTTCCTTCGTCTTCTTCGGCAGCCCGGACGTTGCGCCGTTACGAACTCGCCATTTTTTTCCTTTTTTTTTATGCTACTGCTGCTTTGTTTACGCTGAGGGCCCCCGCACACTCGGCGCACCGAACTCCCTTCTTCACAGCCGAGCGAACGCGTGCCTGCTCCCGCAAGAAAAAGAATAAAACTCGCAAATCCTTTGCGCGCAAGCTCGCTCGTGCAGAGCTGCCGGGGAAACACACAGAGAAGAACAAGCTCGCACGGAGGTGGAGGAGGAGAAAAAGGACATGCACTCCACAGAAAATGGCGCTACCGCACAAGAGTCGGCGCACTGAGGACGCTTGTGCCGAGCGCCTTTCAACGAGTCGTTTTCTTCTCTTCGAAGAGCAGGGAACCGCCGCTAAAAAAGGGACAACAAGAGCGGACGGGCCGCGCCGCGCGGCCGCAGTTCCCGGAGTGTTGCGTTTCTCAAAGGGAAAGCCGAGGGAAGCGCTGGCAGCCGGACCTCACGCGTCCATTTGTTTGCGTTTGCGGAAGGCCGCCCGTTCTTGCAGCTGTATTCTTCGTGCTTATTTTATTTAATCTTTTTTTTTTGCCACGCACAAGAAAGTTTCTGTATTGCTCCCCCCCCCCCCCTCCCCTACAACCCCCCACCCCCCCACACCCGCCTGAAGTCGTTTCCTTACGTCACGAAGAAGAAAAAAAGAAACCGTCGCTTCTTTTTTCGCCTTCTACACTCTTTTTTTGTTCTGTGGACCAGTGCCTCATGGTACCGATGGCGTCCGTATTGTCGTGTGCACAGCGGACGCGACAGAAACTGTCCAAACATGGCGGCGCCACGACGCCCCGTTTCCAGAAGATACCAAAATTGAATATCGCATCGCTAGTCTACAGCTCACGAAAAGCACAGCCTTCGTCATTCGCGCTGCGACATGTCGCCTGACGGTGTGATGTAGCTACATACAAGCTACATCACACCTGGAGCTACATACGGAGCTCCAGTGTGTTGATGAAGGATGATAAGTGGATCAAGATAAGGCTGAGCTCGTTCAGTGTGCACGCTTGCTCCAATGCAATATGGCGCCGTGGTCGCAGCGTTCGGAGCTCCGCATAACACTCGAACTATTATCAACGCGTACGTCGTCCAATTCTCGATACGATAAAGGTTATCGCTTCCGTGACGCCAATGTGCGCGACAGTCCTTGCGGATGTTGCAGACTCATGGCCGTTTGTGAAGAATGGACTACGCCATCTACGCTTGTAAGCTTGCGTAGTCCTTTCTTCGCACTCGCCAAGCCTCGAAGCAGCCAATTGCACAGAATCACTGTTAAAGCTAGGAGTAGGGCCGGAAAGTCGGAGGACACATACATAACTAGGAATGAAACACTACAAGCTAAGAAGCGGCGCTGACAGCGCAAAACTGGCAGATAAGCCGCGACTGCCGTACTGACACGAAACAGAAAAGACGAAGCAGACGACGAGAAACTTGTGTCAAGGAAGCGCGGGTGTGGGTAAGTACAAGTATACAGAAAAGTATAAACCGCACCCGCAACGTACAGATGTAATAAATGAAGCGGAATTGGACAAAAACGAGCAACGGAAACGAAACAACGCTTAGGAGATGTGTGTGACCGAACGACAGACGTTCTTTTTTTGTTTCTCTCTCCTTCGAATTGCAGACGACAAAACGCAACAGACAGACGACCACTTCACTCTCCTTCTTCTTCCTCTGCTCTGTTTCTTTTATCGTTTTTTTTTTCTCTAGCACTTCCTATTTGATTTCTGCCTCTTTGGCGGTTGCGACCGTTGCCTACATAGCTTCGCCGCGCACTCCGCAAGAAACAAGAACTTACCATAAAAAGTAAAAATAAAGATCCTTCTGTTCGCTATATAGAGTCGTCTGCTACACGAGGAACAAGAACAGACGATTAAAGGACAAGAAACAGACGGCGACGAAGACAAAAGAAGAAGTAGCAGTCGTAACAGCGGTTGGTTGGTGCTCAAAAAATAATAATAATGAAGAAGAGAACGATACCGCATCCATGCAGCTTGGCGAAGAGGAAGGACACGGAAAGAAATGGTGAAGACCACGAAGAAGAAGAACAAAACGGAAAGCAGCAAAGAAGGAGAAGACGAGGGAGCGAACGGAAAAGCGGCAGCTGCCGCGCCACGCAAGCTTTTCCTTCGTCTTCTTCGGCAGCCCGGACGTTGCGCCGTTACGAACTCGCCATTTTTTTTCTCTTTTTTTTTTATGCTACTGCTGCTTTGTTTACGCTGAGGGCCCCCGCACACTCGGCGCACCGAACTCCCTTCTTCACAGCCGAGCGAACGCGTGCCTGCTCCCGCAAGAAAAGAATAAAACTCGCAAATCCTTTGCGCGCAAGCTCGCTCGTGCAGAGCTGCCGGGGAAACACACAGAGAAGAAGAACAAGCTCGCACGGAGGTGGAGGAGAAAAGGACATGCACTCCACAGAAAATGGCGCTACCGCACAAGAGTCGGCGCACTGAGGACGCTTGTGCCGAGCGCCTTTCAACGAGTCGTTTTCTTCTCTTCGAAGAGCAGGGAACCGCCGCTAAAAAAGGGACAACAAGAGCGGACGGGCCGCGCCGCGCGGCCACAGTTCCCGGAGTGTTGCGTTTCTCAAAGGGAAAGCCGAGGGAAGCGCTGGCAGCCGGACCTCACGCGTCCATTTGTTTGCGTTTGCGGAAGGCCGCCCGTTCTTGCAGCTGTATTCTTCGTGCTTATTTTATTTAATCTTTTTTTTTTGCCACGCACAAGAAAGTTTCTGTATTGCTCCCCTCTCCCCTCCCCTACAACCCCACACACCCGCCTGAAGTCGTTTCCTTACGTCACGAAGAAGAAAAAAAGAAACCGTCGCTTCTTTTTTCGCCTTCTACACTTTTTTTTTTATTCTGTGGACCAGTGCCTCATGGTACCGATGGCGTCCGTATTGTCGTGTGCACAGCGGACGCGACAGAAACTGTCCAAACATGGCGGCGCCACGACGCCCCGTTTCCAGAAGATACCAAAATTGAATATCGCATCGCTAGTCTACAGCTCACGAAAGCACAGCCTTCGTCATTCGCGGCTGCGACATGTCGCCTGACGGTGTGATGTAGCTACATACATAGCTACATCACACCTGGAGCTACATACGTAGCTCCAGGTGTGTTGATGAAGGATGATAAGTGGATCAAGATAAGGCTGAGCTCGTTCAGTGTGCACGCTTGCTCCAATGCAATATGGCGGCCGTGGTCGCAGCGTTTCGAGCTCCGCATAACACTTCGAACTATTATCAACGCGTACGTTCGTCCAATTCTCGATACGATAAAGGTTATCGCTCCGTGGACGCCAATGTGCGCGACAGTCTTGCGGATGTTGCAGACTCATGGCCGTTTGTGAAGAATGGACTACGCCATCTACGCTTGTAAGCTTGCGTAGTCCTTTCTTCGCACTCGGCCAAGCCTCGAAGCAGCCAATGCACAGAATCACTGTAAAGCTAGGAGTAGGGCCGGAAAGTCGGAGGACCACATACATAACCTAGGAATGAAACACTACAAGCTAAAGAAGCGGCGCTGACAGCGCAAAACTGGCAGATAAGCCGCGACTGCCGTACTGACACGAAACAGAAAAGACGAAGCAGACGACAAGAAACAAGAAGACGGCCAGACGGCGCTGCACGACGAAGCAACTGCAGCAACAACAGCGCGCCCCAGGAAAGAAAAATGACGTAACGCGAAATAAGCGGCCAGGAATGGGGGGAGGAATCTTTCGTAGCCCGTACTCTAGCCCATCGCTTCGCGGGAGCAAAGAACCTATAGACAGAGGGCGAACCAAGATATCAGTATACAAGGGCTCGCAGACGACGACGACGGTTCGGCCTCCATGTTGGTGCGGGCAGGAACACATTTTATCGCGATCAGCCGCCGTTACCTCGATCATCACTCACGGCGCTCCCCCCGATGCTGCCGACAACAATGTATAGGACGACACCGCACCCCCTCTTCTCCGGCACAGTTTTCTAACGTATGTTCCTCGAAGTTCCGCTGACACGATACGTTGCTCTAGCGAGTTCCATTACACTTTTTTTTTATCGGGCTATAGTATACGGCTCTTTTCTTGTACTTACACTGTGACATATATATATATATTCTGCGGGGGCACCTTCCGATATGGCGGGACAACGTTCTTCCCATGTTACATACTTGCACGATTGGAAGTGCATGCGCCGATGCTTCCTACTCCCTCCAAGTACACGGCGCACCTGCAAAGTAAGCTTGTACGCTCTACGTTTCGCATTTTTGCGTTCAGTGCGCATCCTATCTGCGCACCCGTCACAAGCTCCGAACACAACAGTGAAACGGTAACTAGGGCGAGTTGGTATCGGTTCATAGTGAAGATGTAACAGCGCACCGCAACTATAGGGGCCATATTCTGATATGTATCGTCGCCAAAGACGACAGTATCGCTTTTGGTGACGTAAGTTGTCGCCTTTTGTGGTCTCCTGCGGTGGTGATTGGCTGGTTGAACAAAGCGGAAAAGTGACGTCGGGTCTCCGGTTTTGTTCAACCAGCCAATCATGCAACTGGGGACAACAAAGCGATACTGTTGCCTTTGGCGACACATCTCAGAATACGGCCCCTAGACAACCGGACTGTTTTTTTTTTTTTTTTCGCCTCTCAGTCCAGTTTTCTAAGTTGTGGTGCGATGTTATTATACTCCGAACGACTAACGTGGCATCCGGATTTTGTTGCTAAGTCTGTTTAATTTTTTTCCTTGCTTTACGTATATTCTTTCAGTCGGTAGGAAGATACCAGAAGGCGACCCGACCCGGCTGAAGAGTCGGGCGCCTGGAATGAGTTCCAGAAACTCAGGCGTACGACAACCGAAATAAGATCGTAGCCGTACAATCTTTGCAGCCCGTAGCTAATGTGGCACGCTATGAAACGAACAGGACTATAAAAAAGAAAGAAACAAGAACACAAACATCGCTAGAGAGAGAGAGAGAACAGAAAGACAAGACTAACAAATAAAGAAATTACAGCATGCAAACATAGGTGGACGTCGACCCAAGACGAAAAAATATTTCATAACAATAATAAATAATAAAGCGGGATTAAACGTCTTTATTGGGAAACTCGAGAAAAGGAAAAAAAAAAAAAGGGGGGGGGGGGCTACTGCACGTTCAACTTCCACACTGAACGTGCGTGTCTGCAACGTTCTCTCAAGAACGGATAGATACCGCAGGCGTTCCTTTAATGTTCCAGGGAATGTGTGCGACTTGAAAACTGCCCCAAACCTTGCTGTACAGGCTCCTAGGAACTGAAAGTACAACATTGGTAGCACGGAACGCGCGTGCAACGTATGTGAGACTATAGACTCCCTATTTACCTCAAAGCGTTCGAGGGAATGCGGAACGATTAAGGGGGGTAGGGGGGTGTAGCCATGTGAACGTATCTTTCACCTTTCTTTTTTTTTTTTTGCGCGCAGGACTACGCTGGAGAGAGAGAGGCCTCGCGTTATAAGAGATCTGCAACTGCACGTTCGGCCATACAGAAAGAACCGGCCGTCTGCCTGTAGAGCGTGCTCTCACTGCACGGTCGAGGTGTATAGCGGCGAAGCTCACGTTACGGCTCGTTCCGAACCTCCGAAGCGGAAGCGTGTAAAAAAAAAAAAAAAAGGACAATGTGTTTGTTTAACTGCGCTGCAATTTAAACGGCGCCCGTCGTTAAAACGCAGTAACGAACATTAAACGACAGTACACTATACACCCTTACAGCGAATCAGCGGCTGCGTAGCGGATAAATAACAGTAATAATTACGACCAGTTAACCGGAGGGCGCTATTTGCTGCAGCCCTTGCAGGGAAGCGCGACTCAGCGTTCGCGGGGAAGGAGGGGGAGGTTGGGAAAGGAAAGGAAACGGTGGAAAGGGACAGAGAAAAGGTGTAAAAGGTGTAGTGGCAGGCTCTGGAAATTTCGACCACCCGGTAGTTCTTGAATCGTTGGCGCCCGTACAACTGGTAGTGCCCGCACGCGGGCATCGTTTGCATCGACATGATACCGCCGAAGCCCGCTTTGCGCCTGCCTAAAGGGTACGCATTTCGGCTGATTGATACATAATTTCCTGTGGAAAACAGCGATAAACGACGGGACGAAGAAAGGACACAAAACACGGCGGTGACTAACAACCGAATGTGCTTTATTCTTCCAGTCCGCATAGACGTGCTCTACCACAATCTCAAGGAAACAGAAGGCAAGAAAATGCTTAATCATAGGCATAGGCAAGAAAACGCTTAATCTGACAGAAATTTTAACTCCTTCGGAAGGAGGGCAATCGAGGGGAGGCTGACGCATGCCTCGCCGCCGTTGTAGATAACATACGCTTCAGAAATCACGCGCGCGCGTTCATCATGGTATTTTGACAAGAATATTGTATTTTGAAAAGATGGCTGGCAGCCACAATTATTACAGTGAAGAGGCAGTTGAGTATCTCTAAGCTTGTTTGAAGACCTTATTCGCACGTTCGCGCATGCGGTTTCCTTGAGATTGTGGTGGAGCATATGTATATGCAGACTGGAAGAATAAAGCACATTCGGTTGTTAGTTAGCACCGTGGTTTGTGTCCTTTCTTAGTCCCGTCTGTTAGCGCTGTTTTCCACACGAAGTTATGCATCTCGAATCCGCAGCCCAGCAGCATATCTACTATAGACCGCCCTGTGAGCACCCGCATCACCAAGCGTAACAAAGTCGACCTTAACGAAGTTCAGCTGAGAAAGAAAGAAAGAAAGAAAGAAAGAAAGAAAGAAAGAAAGAAAGAAAGAAAGAAAGAAAGAAAGAAAGAAAGAAAGGCGTGTTCCATACACGACGCCGCGTAGCATTCGTCGCAGGCGTTTTGCGGCAAAGGTCACGGCTGCATAAGCTGCAGGTGCCGCAAGGCGGCAGCCGCAGCTTGTGCAACCGTAAATAGCACGGCTGAAGTTGAAGCAACTAAAAAACAGAGATAGAGAAGTGAACTATTTCATGCACGACTCTGTTGCACGTGTCAAAAATTGCACTTGCACAAAGCGACAACGAGAGATGACATATATCGAATCTGAACAGCCGCGACGACTTTTTTTTTTTTTTTTCGCGGTCTCTGCGTATTAATGCCACGCACTTGCGTGCGACGGAACAGAGAGAGAGAGAGCACACGGATTCGAAACGGAACGCGCGCTCTTCAGATACAAATACGAGAAAAATGTCGAAAGAGCACCCCGCGCGACGGCGAACGATCGACCGTCTCGAGACGCAGAAAGCGGGAACTCGCGATAAAAATGACCCGAGTGCGCAAAAGGCCACTAAATACGGTACCGGTAAGTCACGTGGTCGTGACGACGACGGGTCCAGGAAAAACGTAAAGCGTTAAAAGGTCGGAATCACTAATTTCATCGTTAATGTTCGCGCGAGATCTGAAACGTGGTCAATTACACGTGTCGTGCATGCGAGGTTGGTATAAGGTGTGTACACACACACACACACACACACACACACACACACACACACACACACACAGCTGTTGAATAAAAAAGGAAGTAGGGTGTAAAATGAATGTGGGGTGTAACGAATATGAAGTGGGGTGTAACGAATATGAATAAGTGAGGCCTAAAATTAATGCGGGGTGTACGCGTGCGCATACACCCTACCCATTCATTTACTCCCCCCACCAACAAATAAAAGAAAAAAAAAGGAAAGTGGAGTGCGTTTGGTTTCCCGCAAGGTTATTCGAAACCCCGCTGATGGACGTCGCCCTATCGACAACGCTTCCTCCCTTATCTGTCCCCTTTATATCTCGGCGCACGTCAGTGACGCGCGTGTATTACTTGTTTCGGCATATATACGCAAAATAACTTTAGCTCACAAAAGGAGATACGACAGCGGAGTGTATGGATGTTTTTTGTACATGCACGTTTTCTGTTTGCTTTTGTACGATTCCATCCCATTTCTTTTTTAAACGCGAGCCTCGACACGTGCTTGCTCACACGTGGACTGATTCCCCTCTTATAACGGGCGGGTACACAGACATCAACTTCCCCAAACGGCTTCTCCCCCCCCCCCCCCCCTGCCCTTTATTTCTGCACGTCTCCCGTACAGCATCACGGTATATTTTAAACACCCTGTCTCAAGAAGGTGACCCACCCTTTCCGACTCTAGTGTTTCGGCTGAGCAGGTGCTCCCAGCATGCAACGCGTGAATAGAAAAGGGGAAAGCGAAGATGGAGCGCCTTCGTACGGCGTTGTATTGATTGATTTGAGGGGTTTTACGTCCACGATAATGAACGGCAGCTTACCATTGTCCCTCAAGAGAAGAGTGTACAAAAGCTGCATCTTACCGGTACTCACCTACGGGGCAGAAACTATAGACTCACTAAAAGGGTTTGGCTTAAATGGAGGACAGCTCGGAGAGCATGGAACGGAAAGTGACAACTGTAACGCTAAAAGACAAGAAGGGAGCGGAGTGGAATCAGGGAACAAACGCGCGTTAAAGTACAAAACGCGTGTTAGTAGAGAGAGAGAAGGGAAAGGAAAGACGGGGAGGTTAACCAGAGGACATCTCCGGTCGACTAGCCTGTAGTGGGGAAGGGGAATGAAAGAGGGAAAGGAGAGAAGAGAGTTTATGGACGCATCGACATCACTGTCACTTATCAGGGCACTGTCACAACCGGTCACCAAGCCCTGTTTCTCGAAGAAATCGCAGCAGTGCCCCGGTAGCAACTCGGCTTGAAGACTCGTAGGCCATTGCCCTAAAGATCTTGCGCTCGGTAAACGGGCGGTTGTCCAGCTGACCAAGCGTGGCTGAAAGGGCTGCTCTTTCGGCGCTGAAACGGGCCCCTTCGCAGAGAAGGTGCGCGATTGTTTCTCTGCACCCACAATGTTCACATAAGGGGCTATCAGCCTTTCCAATGGTGAAGGAATACGCATTGGAGAAGGCTTCTCCAAACCATACACGGACAAGGAGGGTAGAGTCGTGGCGTGAGGAGTCGGTTGGGATGCGTAGTTGCAGGTTAGCGTCGAATTCGTGAAGCATTGCGCTTCAAAATGCCAGTAGAAATGTTAGACGAAGAAACGGGCGTGGGCAGGGCATGCAATGCGAAGACAAGATAACCGTTGGTCACTGAGGGTAACAGAGTGGATCCCTGGAGAAGGCCATAATTGAACGGGGCGGCAGGAACATAGGTGGACAGATGAGGTCAAGAAGTTTGCCCGGGATAAATTGAGCCCAGTTAGCACAGGACAGGGAAAATTGGAGATCTATGGGAGAGGCCTTTGCCCTGCAGTGGGCGCAGACAGGCTGATGATGATGAATAACGATCATGTAGCAATTGTTCTTGCGAGGGCAAAGTATAAACACTCCGCAGATACAGCGTGACGGACACATACCACGACAGCTTCGAACACTGCTATTAATCAATATGCTATTAATCAATTAATCAATCAATTTTATTTACCAGTAACAAAAGGAACTGGAAGGACACCTGAGCAAAAAGCTGTCGCAGCAGCTTGAAGGACGCCCAAGGTCCCTTACATGGCGCCCCGCCACGGTGGTATAGTGGTTATGGCGCTCGGCTGCTGATCCGAAGGTCGCGGGATCGAATCCCGGCTGCGGCGGCAGCATTTCGATGGAGGCGAAATGTTGAGGCCCGTGTGCTGTGCGATGTCAGTGCACATTAAAGAACCCCAGGTGGTCGAAATTTCCCGAGCCCTCCACCTCTCTCATACTCAGTCTCTCATACTCAGAACTGATTTTGGGACATTAATTAAACCCTACAAATCAATCATCAATCGCTTACATGGCAGTAGCACTCACATATGACATATACACAGAAGACTTTATACACACTTTCATGAAAGGCTTCACGAAAGTGTATACTCCTTCACTTCGATACTCAGTCCAGTCTAAAACTATATATAGTTTGTACGCTAGCTGGCTTTATGAGTCTCCAGATTTGTGAGAGAGATTTAACCCGCAGGAAACTACACGGCGGACATTTACGTGAGCACAAAAACGGCCATTGTAGGTGGTACACGATGCGCGCTGGGATATACATTCCTCATTAGCATAATTAATGCCCGCCGAAGCCCGTCATGAGTATATAGGGCCGATATATATAAGGCACGCATCACGATAAGTGCACGTACCACAGAGCACAAAGTGACCGCGTACATGTGGTACCGATTACGTGTATAATGAGACAGCTATATACGTTTCCGCATCGACTGTCTCTCTCTCTTTTCTTTTTGTGTTTTTTTTCTTTGCAAGACGCGGAGAGGTCACGAAACGATGAGCTATCACGCAATATCGATCCATTTCTCCCGGCGCGCAATTATATACGGTTCCTAAACCGGGCACGTGGTACGGGAGACACCAGCACCGGTACAGGGCAACGGTACTCGTTTCTATAAGCTAACCCGCACAGATAACGTACCTCTGTTTGTACAATCAATAAGCACGAGCGTATGGCTCCTGATTTTCTATTTCACTGAAGCTCAGCATCTTTTCAATTATGTCGCCTGTGAGAGACGACGTTATTGAAGTCCTTGAGCAGCTACTACTCAAAGCGAAGGACATTAAACAAACAAAAAAAAAGGTTCACACATGCGATACCGATTAAAATAAGCTTGACTAATTAACTTGTTGACAGATAATTTATGGGATTTAACGCAATTAACTATGTTACTGTCAGTGAGTGTGCTGGGATAAAACAACCTAAGCGGTACCGCACATTTTGAGGCATGTTGGAGTCATCAAAACTGCGGTGCAAAATGCACTGCTGGTTTTATAGTAAGTATACATACAGTGTTGAGCGATTTAAACGAAATAGTCGGAGCGCACGGCTACCAGCACATTTTGCGTCACCGCTTCGCGCTATGGACACGCCGAGTTGTGCGATTCGTTGTGGTAATGAATAAAATCGAGAGCCAGTTTGACGCACTGTGATTCAATTTGGTACCTCCGTGACAGGGATTGGTACCTCCCTACACCCCTAACAACCCCCTAACACACCTGCCAGGTGGATCTGCTGCACCCTTCCAAAAGCTTTCCACATAAGCACCCACCCGCCTCTGCACCCTCTAACACCCCCCAGGTGGGCATGTACACCATAGCTTTCCAGATAAACCATAACTCTGCATAACCCCCCCCCCCCTTTCTTACACTCTCCTTGTAGATCTGTACACCACTTCAAAAGCTTTGGAGATAACCTATATATCGAGTACATGACTGACATAACTGGTGCGTCGTGACATCGGTCACTTGGCACCACTGAGTTACGTCACGGCATTACGTCACGACTAGCGACACGTCACGATTAGCGATAAACGTTACGCCACGATTACTTAATTACGTCGCAATTAGTGATAAAGCAACAGCTTCGCTGTTCCGGCGGCTTTTTTCACGGCGCGAAACTGGCTTGACTTTTTTTCCTTCTTTTTCTTTTCTTTTTTTCAGGAACCCCTTCGTATATTAGGCAACAAAACGAACTGCAACGCTCATGTTTATCATCGCACGCTTCGGGAAGGATTTTCTTCGAAAAACTGGGTCACCCCTAAAAATCTTTTTCGATCCACATACTGCACTGCCTTGCGAATTTAACCGCTATACATTTCGAAAAACTGCCACATGTGCTGTAAGGTAATTAATTAGAGAGCTGATGAGTTCGCTATTCAACGATTACGATTACGATACATCTGTCACGGGATGTTTTGTACTTGTACACTCTATAAAAAATGTTATTTTCTCGCTACGAATCTATGCAATATTGCTTTAACGACGTTGCCGGTATGTATGTATGTATGTATGTATGTATGTATGTATGTATGTATGTATGTATGTATGTATGTATGTATGTATGTATGTATGTATGTATGTACGTACGTACGTATGTACGTACGTACGGTAAATGTTCCGATATACATATACGGCGTAAATAAACCTCGAAGTTGCAATGCAAGGAACGTACGCGGATAATGCGCAAATGAAACGCGTCTTCTGCGCGCACATAGAATAATGGTTTGTTCCTTGCCTTTCGACGGCCCACATATGCACAATCGACAGATGTTCCAGAACAATAGCCAATACATAACTGCTCTGCGCATGAACTCCGGAACGGCGGCGCCCTTTTGTTGTGAACAACGTACGTTTCGCGTGCGGGGAATTAATGAGAATAGCGATAACATACGCAACATATACACTTTGGAATGAGGGAAAGTATTGAGCTAGCTGTTATATAAGTATAATAATTTCTCAGGTTTTACATCCCACAAAACGACCATGTGCACCATTACGAGAGACGCCGTATAGTGTGGAGGGCACCGTAAATTTCGACCACCCTGGGGTTCTTTAACGTGCACTGATATCGCACAGCACACGAGCCTCAACATTCCGCCTCCATCGAAATGCAGCAGTCGCCGCCGGTATTCGATCCCGCGACCTTCGGATCAGCAGCCGAGTGCCATACAGTCACTAGACCACCGCGGCAGGTAATAGTTCCTACACGCAAGGATCATGAGGCAGTGAGAACCACTGCAGTTACAGCAAAACTACAATAATATAATCGGTGTATAATAATTAAAAAGAACAGGAGGAAGCCAGTGCGTTGTTCCGAATAAAACATGCAATAAGCAGCAACATTAAAACGTGTGGGCAAACACCTCTACTGGCATAACGCAACGCATGTCCCCAAACTAATGAATGAATGAATGAATGAATGAATGAATGAATGAATGAATGAATGAATGAATGAATGAATGAATGAATGAGTTTGCAACAGATGGCCGAAACCTGACAGGTGGCATGGATTCCCGCTTTAAAAGGACCCAGCTACGCTTTTTGAAAACACGGTTTCGAATACCGCCCGAAATCGCCTGCTCTTCTTTCAACCAGTTACGTCACTACAGGAGCACCGACCATGTCGCATGAGGCAGAGCTACAGCACTGGCTGATTTCACGACCACGGAGACATCCTATTGAGTAATGCTTCAACGTGTTCCTTTTGCAGTCAACAAAGACAGTTTAGTCATGTATCTATAAGAACACCGGGAAAAGCAAAGCAACGTAAGTCGATGCCAGTAGCGTAATTACAGGGGAAAAAAATAAAAACAAAAAAAAAGGGGGGGGGGGGGGGGCACACCATCCAGGAGGAACAAACCTTGAACGGAACATCACGTGACAATCTCGAAGTCCTATAAAAAAAAGTTAGTGAAGCTTGCACTAGTGGAGCAAGGCTAGTGCTCGGCTGGTCCGGGTTGGTCTCCGTCGCACCCGCATTTCGTCGTGGCCCGAGGCTTCGGGAAACGCCTCGCAAAGCACTGCGAAGCCCAGTGGACGCTTTCTCAAAACTTCTGCACCGAGCTCAGCGTAAAGATGCCCGCGTCAAAACGCATTTTCGATGGAGGCGAAAATGCCAGAGGCACGCGTGTACCGTGCGCTGTCACTGCACGCTATGGAACCCCAAGTGGTCAAAATTTCCGGAGCCCTCCACTACGGCGTTTCTCTCCTCTCTGTATCTTTCAGTCCATTTCCCTCATACTCGATCCGCGGACGCTTAGCCGTGCTCCCGACATGGGATGCAGAAATTAGCGTCCTTTCCTTAACCGAACCTCAATAACCAATCAACGCGCCTCTGCTCTTGCGCAACTAAGAGACCAAACAGGGTGCAACAACCCCAGCATGCAACGCGTGCACTAGGAAGGAGAAATGATGTGAGTAGCTTCACACGGCATTCGCTTGCCGATGCTAGGCGGGCGCTTTTCCTTTCTTCCTCCATTAAAGGGACACACATATATGTTGCCCCGGCGGCCATTTTGTTTTAGTTTTAGTAGACAGTAAAGGATGGTGGGCATTGGGAGAAGCCTTCGTCCTGCAGTGGACAAAGATGGGCTGATTATGATGATGATAATTATATGTTTCATTTTTAATTATTATTACTCATATTCTACAGAATATACTGCTTGGCCCGTGTTCGGCGTGGTTGTATTCGGCGTAATCGTGAGCCGCAACCAGTTGCTTTCGGAAAAGTGGAATCTCCGGGGCGCCCTCTATGAAGTGGCGTCATCGCCACTTCATAGAGGGCTGTCGTCACTACAATTTTCGCTTTTTTAAGAAACGGAAAAAGAAAATATCTAGGGAGTTCATAACTGTCCACCGGTTGTCTAGCCTTCTCATCACGTGGCCTGCCCATGTCCATTTTTTTTTTCTTAACTTCCATTATTACGTCGGCTACCCCTGTCTGTTCCTTGGCCCACTCGGCTGTCTTCCTATCTCTTAAAGTATAACGCCTGTCATTTTTCGTTCCATCGCCCGCTGTGTGGTTCTTAGCTTCCTCTCTAGCTTCTGTGTAATTCTCCAACTTCCTGCCCTGTATGTCAGTATGGCGGAGGAAACTAATGCACTACAATCGAAAAACCCTTGGCGCCCTCTATGAAGGGGTGGAAGAAGCTAATGGACTGGAGTGGGAGAAAAAAGTCATGTTACGGGTGCCAGGTTTTGAAGCCTGACCCCAACCGTCGTAAGACAACTGTCCACTATAGACTAGAAAGGCACGCTTTTTTTGCGATATGCGAAGATATATCTGAACCACATGGATAACTTACTTCAGCATTAACTTATTTTCTTGAAAATCTGGATGAACCTTCTGCACTATCCTCTCCATAAGAAACAGCTCTGCTGCCAGTTTCTCTGTATTTCATTCAAAGGACCTGACACTTGTCATTTGTGAGCACCCTGCTAGGACTTTCGAAGAGCAACAAAGAAACAGCGCCGGAAATCAACGGGATGGTAGAAATACATAAATACGGAAAAAAGAACGAATTAAGAAAGAAGCAAATAATGACAGAAAGAAAGAATAGCAGCACAGGAAGGCGACGCCATTTTCCCGCCAAGGGAAGGGTCGGCGAAGGTATACAGCTTTTCGTTCACTTCAGCTCCGCACCTTTCCCGATTTACCCCTGCAAACCTTCTTGTAAAGCAGCGTTGAAGTTCACCGGGGATACCAAAAATAATAGTAACAATAGTAATAATAATACGGAAAATCGCAGTTGAGCAATCGAATTCATACTTCACTGTCAATGGCTTCCACCAAACTGTGAACATTAATAACGCCAGGTGGTCGGGGGTTACCGATCTCTACGTTACATTTTCAATGCCCAGTATCATAAGCAATTGCAGTAGCAACGTTCATTATGCTGACTTATTGCATTTATTAAATATTCTGTTTACATTATTAACAATGTACATTACGCTACAGACGTGGCTGACAGCATTTCAGAGAGCTCGTGCTCAACAATGCCTTCTAAACAAAAGAAGCTTTTTTTCTTTCTTTTTTTTCTCACTTTTACACTATCCTTTCTGCTCTTTTGGAAGGGCTTCGGATTCCAGAGCTGTCTGAACGGAAAGTGCGTTATGCTTAACTGTCAATTGCGCATTTCAAATATGTTTCAAGGGTAAATCTTAAGCGGGGAAGGGCGACTTGGAAGGGATTACCCCCCCCCCCCCCCGCCTGGACACAAGGGGGGAGAGTCAGGACTCCCCTGACCCCCGCCCCCTTTCCGAGCTTTAAGCCACCGGTCGGTGCCGCTGACGTAGTTTAATTTGTTCAAATTTAAGAACAGCAAGCGTTTCCCAGCTGTGTATGAAAGCAAATGAGAAATTCCCGGATGCGTACAGTGCAATAAATATATTTGGCCCACGTGTTCACAGGAGAAATTGATCGGCGGCTCCGTTTTCCGGCTTATGTTCAAGAAGTGGCAAATGAGTTCTGCGGAAACCCGCAAGGTGGAGTGTTCATGTTTTCATGAACACTCCACCTGAACACCTCATGAACACCTTTTATGTCCAAGAAGTGTTGCAGGGGCCCCTTAGTTTTGGATACAGGGTTCTTTAGCATCCGCCCAAAACGTATAGGGTATTTTTTTCTTTGTTTTTTAACGCCATCGAAATGCGACTGGCCGCCGTAGCCGCGAGAATCAAATCTGCATCCTCGCAAGCTTATAGCAGCGAAACATCTCGCTTGTGTAAGAGTAGGACGGCGAGTGATGGTATAGTTATTTTGTCGGAAGGGAATCTTGGAGAAAAATTTTAAAAAACGCCTCGACATCTGCGTATAAATTATTCTTTAAATCGGTTTTGTATTAAGGTACAGGGGGTGAACTTAGAATTTATGTGTATATTTGCCCCCCCCCCCCCCCCCCCAACTACAAAAACGTGTTGTGGCTGATGTGAGCAAAAAATATAATAAATAAAGGCTGCTCGGGGCAGCTTGACAAGTTCCAACAAAATAGTACGTTGAAGTTTCTCTTTCTTCAAAGGAAACAGTTTATTATCAAGCAGTTCTGAACACCTCAGACTTGTTGTTTTTCATCGAAAAGAAGAATGGCTAAAGACGTCAACTCGGAGATTTATACAGAATTTGGATTCCGGAGGGGTGTAACCTCTTAGAGGAAAGGGGGCATAAATCCCTGCGTCAACTCCGGAGGAACAATCACACACAAAATCGTACATATATAGTTACAAACAGGTACCATATTACGCTGCTAGCTTCACCGACGAAAGACAGTGTACGAGCAAATGCGTGCCCCTTAGCAATACCTTAAGTCCGCGTACTTCGATTCGCGTCGCAATATATATCTCGTAGGGCGGCGCGGCGATCATCGAACCGTCGCCGATCGAAACCATCACGCACGCACGCAATGCACGGGAGCTCGGCGGCGAAGCTCACCTTACGGCAGACAATCTGGTTGGGATTCTCCTCGTTGCCGGTCGCGGCGGCCGACGTTGCCGCCGAACCGCTGGCTTGGCTGTTGCCTCCGCCGCCGCCGCCCGCTCCCCCAGTGTCCGTCTTGCGACGGTACGCCATGGCCAGGCGCTCGCGCGGTGCCACGGTGCGGCCACTGTGCTCTAGCCTCGGTGCCGTGGTGGCGAGGCCACGGCCACCATTCCAGCGGGACCAGCAGCAAGCTCGCGGGCCGCGCGCCAGCCACCAGCGCGAAGCCTGCGGCCGCCGATCCAGTACACACACACTCAGGGTCGTCGTCCCACACAGACGCCGCTTCGCTATATCAAGTCCGTGTAACCACGAAAGGCCCGCCCCCGCACTGCGATTTGCTTTCTTTGAAAAAACGAACGAGGCCGTTCACTAGTTACGACCTGGCGGCAGCAGAAGCCGACGGAATAAAACACACACACCCGCAGGGGAGGGTACCGCCGCCGCACCTGCGTTGGCCTCTCCCCGGGTCCGGACGCGAGGAGAGAAAGCAGCGCGCCGGCGGAACTTCCGACGTCAGGCCCGGACAGTTATCACCACCGTCTTCGCACTTCACGCGGGCAGCAGCGCGCACGGCGACGCCGTTTTCGTTGGTCGCTCGCGGGGGGTGAGCCGCCCCGCCGAGGTTGGGTGAGCGCGCGCGCGAAAGACTGCTTAAGCCTAACGTTCGCTCCCCATCGCGCTTCACGCGCGGAGCCGCCGCTGCTGCTGCTGATCGTCGAGCTCGCACCGTAGACGACGACGCACGCAAGCCAGGAGCCACGGGAGATTCGGCGGGGGCGTCGACCGCCGAGGGACATTGGCGATGCTTTCGAGAGGCCGAGGCATTGCTGCGGTCGCCGTATCGCGCGGTACACTGTGCCACAGGCAGCCGCCGCTCGTCTTTGCTAGGAGCCTCCTAGTAGGAGGGCACGGCTTGTCGCGGCGGCGGCTTATTCCGGAGCCGACGTCTACCGCCGCATTTTTTCGAGGTGGTGCTGCCGCTGATCACGCACGACCACACGCACACAGACGCGCACGAGCAGGCAGACAACACCGTGAAGCGAAAGCAGCGGTGAGAAGCTAGCGGCCAGCAGCTGACCTAGCGGCGGCGGCCGTTTACAAACAAAAAGGTGCAAAACCGAAACAAGATCGCGGCCGCCGGCCAATCACGGGCCCCCGAGAAGCGCGGTCACGTGACCGAAGCCGGCCGCAAGTAGCTGTCGCCATCTGTTGCGCTGCGGCCGAAGCAAGAACTCGTCGATCAATCCCCGGTTTTTCTTTTTTTTTCTTCCTCTCATTGAATGAGCGCCTCTAATATCATACCGAAGTTGAGGTAGGCTCCTTGAGGAAGCGCGGCTCTAGAGGCAAGTGCCTATCTCCAGACAGTTGGGCTGATCTGTTCGCTTATCGTACTTATCGTTCACTTGACGCGCATTTCGTTGCAGCCGTGTCCATGCATGCTCTACCACAGAACACCTATTGCTCTACCTTGTGCCGGAGAACGTCAAAATAGAGCGAGCGGATTAACGTTCCTCTCCGTTCCCAGCACCCAGAGAAGCGCTAGCACAACGCTGCGAAAGAAAAGCAGTTTTCTTTAGGGCATCGTCGAACACGCGCGCGTTATAGCGGAGTAGGGTGCCTTGATGCACTCATTCGTCTTAGCCGGGGAGTTCGCGTTCTAGCCGGGACGCGAGCATTGAGGCAGTTTGCTTGAGCTTTCTCAGAAAACTGTGAAGCGGAGTGTTTCACTACCGCCACCTATTTGTCAAAACTGGGGATACGTTAACCATGATATAAATTACACCGGCTTTTCTCATATTAAGCAGCGAAAATCACTCCTTGTTTTAAGTGTGGCGCAGCTACTGACAAGATTGCTGTGAATGTAGTGTCAACGTTCGTACCTGAAAAAAAAAAGAAAAAAGAACAAGAGGATTTCTTACGCTCAAGTTAAGCCGAAGTCCCGCGCCACCAAACAGCTGCCTGCGCGCTTCGTCTTCTGGAGCGAATTGTGCTTTACACCATAGAGTTTCTTACTATAAAGTGTAAGTAAGAAACTCTATGCTTTACACCTAGCTATGGTGGCATAACCTAGCTGCTTTCTGGAAACTGAGGTTGTAAGGCGCTACGTCTACTTTTGCAGCCTCACGCCTACTTCAGCGTGATCAAGAAGATGCCCTTTGACGGGGAGACGTGCCGCTGCGTCTCCCGCAAACGCGGGCACCCCGAACGACATGTCCGTTCTCCTTTGACGATCACTTGACCGTCAAAACGGATAGCAGTACAAGCAGAACGCAAAAACTATGCGGACCCGGAGTTCGAGCGATTTCTGGAGACACGCGCTGCTCAAGCGCATACACGAAGGAAACACTGCACAGCCATTGAGACCATGTATATTACAAAATATTACAAAGAAGCTCTGTTTACGGCTAGGCGAAACCAAATTGTCCGTGACTATCATACATAGATGTAACCTTCGGAGGGAGCAAGCGGTAAGTCATAGAGAAATAAAATATGAGCAAGGGCTGCGCTGACCACAAGGAGGTTTACAAATCTGTTCAAGCTAGCCAAACATTGTCTTGTCACGAAATACGACCTTGCCTCAATCATGCCCAGCTACGTGCCACCAGTGATACTAGCGCATTACTCTGTGCACCTAGCATCACCTGTAGATACTAATGAACCAAATTAACCTAGGGACCTAAATAAGCAATGACATGAGTGCCAAGTGTTCCCGCCAAAATCATGTAACGCGATGTCGCGCGACGTGACAATCACGTGGCATGTTCCCGCCAAAATATCGCGTGGCTATCACCTGACATGTTCCCGCCCAAAATATCACTACCACGTGCGGACCTGTTTCAGTAAACTGACGGCCAGCTTCGCTGTAATCTGGCCTTGTGCGACCTAGCGGAAGCTGCGTACACTTTTTCCCCATGGCTTATAACCATCGTAGTAAAACAGAGGGGCGCCATTGGTCTCGCAGTCTCTCCGCCACAGCCGAGCGCTCGTTTAGCAAACCTGCGTAGCGTAGCATTTAAGATACAGCGAGGCACACCACTGGCTGCGCCGTCAGTGACGTGGTTCTTTCCGTCACAGCTAAGCACTCTGGCGGCTGTTTCTCTGTGAATTCGTTAAGGCTAAAGTCCCTAGACATTTTTTTTTCTTTTAAACCTAGGGACTTTAGCTATTATGCCTATACGCCACTCATCGTGCGACTTTACGAACAGCAGCTAGGCAGCTTGCGAACAGTGCTGACAGCAGCACCGCGGGAGAGTTGTTCTACACCGTGCCGACGCTGCAGTTCTCGCGCAAAGATAGCCCCGGGTGGCCGAGCGCAAGAAGTGCGTAGCGAGACTTCAAGGGACACTAAAGTGAATATGTGAAGTGGTTTAGAACTTTAGAATAATAACTTATATTCCGAAAACTCGATTGTCGTTGATCTCGCAATGTTATGTTCAATAATGAAAGAGAAACTGAATGTTAAAAGTTTCAGTTTTAAAATTCGCGCCTGAGCTTCGACATCGTGACGTCAGGAGGCCAATTTTTCTTTTTCTCGTATTCTCGCCAAATTCGCTCCATCGATGCTCTGAAATTCCATGTGTTTAGTCTCTGGCTTCCTTAGAACTCAATTTGTGTCTTTCTTAATGATAAATAGTTATGTAGGCCTTAGCAGACGCCGTCAAAGATCTGTGACGTCATGCGTATTAGTGTTGGAACTTCAAAGCAGCGTCGCCACCCTTTTTGCGTGTTTTCTAACTCACCGCGGGTCCTCGCGAGATTGGTATTTTTGGTACTAGTGAAACGCTATTTGATGCGAGCAAAATTGTTTTTTTTTTACTTTACTGTTCCTTTTTTGGAAATGTGGGATTTTAAACCGGCGATTAAGCACACGGTTCTAGGGTTTCCACCTGCCCTGTTTTGAACCGGCCGGGCCGGTTTTTTAGACAACGGGCCGGCTGCCGGTCCCCACCTAAGACCGACCGTTATTGGCCGGTTTTTCGCTCATCGTATCCCGATACTTCTCTTCTTGATATCCCTGCTCTCCCCCTTCCAAAAAGGCGCTGAGACGTTACCCTTTTAGGGGCTTCATTCCAGTCCGGGTTATCCACCTGCAGCGAACATTCGCTCCAGGTGCCGTTCGTAGTGGTTTAAAGAACCGTGGTGGGGGCTAATCGGGTTGAGACACGGCGACGGATGTCATTGTAGCACGCCTGGACCGTTCAAGGAAGTTCAAGGCACGCTAGTTCAAGGCGTGGCGGTTTGTGAAAAACGCATTAAGTTCATCATTTTCCGCTAATTTCTATCTCAAATGAAGGTTGTCTCTACGGATTTCAGAAACCAATATTTTAGTTTGGCTGAAAACCTCGGCGGGCAAACACTTTGTTCAGTATCTCTTTAATGCTCGTTTGACTCTAGGTGCAAAGATTGTAAGACTCATGGCATTTGTGCGCTATCCAGCAGACTAGTTGGTTCGCCCAGTTCTGTGCTTGTATGTGCGTGGACATATGTTGAAGGGTGCTATAAACGTCATCGCATGTTGAAGATTTCACATGGAGTTTTTTTTTTTTCTTTCAACAACACAACTTCAAGTTCCTGTACCACCTGACGGGCTGGTTTCTTTTCCTGGGAAAGGTGGCAACCTCACAGGGTTCGCATGTTTCAATTGAGTGGGTTAACTATGTGAAAGGAGTGCTTGGGAGATGATCTGGATTCTACTCTTCAATGCAAATGACTAACACAAGACCTATTTAACCCACAAAACAAGCATGACTTCAAGCAAGGAAGCTGTACAGGTTCTTTACCATGCAATAAACGGGGACATTTTCTTTTTTTGCAATCAACGGGGACTTTTTCCCTTTTTTTTGCCACCGTGTGAAGTGGTGCAGCACAATCACCGATTTCAAAGTATGTTGAAATATTCAAAAAAAGAAAAAAAAAATCTGTGAAACGAGATGGATGACGTAGAAAATTTATTCCAGGGCATCTTTGGTGATAAGACACACTAAGCAACACCCTCTACACTAAGCTGCCAATACACTTCACAAGTTTGATTTGCCTGCATGTTGCGACCCAGTTTAAGCAAGCCGTTGCCTTCAGTGTTTGTTTCAGTAATATCAGTGTGCTGTACTCTGCGCAGTGCCGCCAATTTCAAATACCTTAGAGAAAAAGTTTAGGCCTGGTTCTTCGACCGCTTGTGTCACTGGGCTCGTCAGCGTTGGTGTCGCACATGGTAAAGCAGCCAGGCAATTTTTCCCACATCATTGTGGCACACAGAAAAATTATGACTTCGTTGATGACTGGTGCAGTGCGAGATATTTTGCAGTCAACCAGTGATGATGACATCAGTGTCCAAATGGTCACGACATGGCATTGGAACATTGCCCGAGGCAAGCAAATAAGGTGCTCGAACTCTAATTCAACTACAATACTAAGGGTTGTTTGTTTTCAGGTAAATCTCAATTTTACCCGATTCTTACACTCCCGAATGTGTTCCAAGAAAATCAGCTTAAACCTGATGTCTTCTCCAATTCCAATACCCTTTACCAACACATTTTTACGCTGCATGGAGCTTGCGGTACACATGTACAATAGGTACCCGACATCGGCATAACGAATATACATCCTGTTTTAAGCAAGCTCCAGTGACGGGCACATGCCGCGTACAGCACCGTGGATGCTATACGGGTGTCACTTGCAAATTAAAATTCTACATATAATCCTCCGAAATATCTCCTCAATTTTGTAATGGTTCAACAAAACAACAGATTTCTCCTGAGACATTACCTTGAAAAACAGCACCCTAATTTTAACCCGCGAATTTGAAAATGCATAAAACTTGAAATTGAACAACCCCAGTAATACTACTACTTTCTCTGAGGATACCTCTTTGAAAGGAACAAAAGTATTGAGGTTTTCAATCTTTCTAGCACGTCCCCGGGTTGTGTCAGCGTGTCAACATGCCACAGGATAAGTATTAAATTTGTGCTCTTAAGCGGCATAATTGAATCTGCATGGATATACCTTGGTTTTTTGTTACACCTGAAGATTGACACTCACCACCGAGGATGGCGTCACCGGTCCTTTTTCCCTACTTTCGGGGCCAAGTTAAAAATATTATTCCTTTCTTATGGGGTGCATGCTTGCTTCGTCATTGTAAAGAACGGCCTCCTCATTTTCACCACAACCGAAACAAAATTTTCATGCAGTAGGCAGTTATCTTTAACTCCAGTTGATACATCCACATTCTGATTAGCATTCCGATTAGCTCATGGAACACAGTGTGTCTACTTTGCTTTGGTGGTACGTTGTTCACAGGTGGCTAAATCTGGTCCACTCTAGACAAGCACCTCGAACAAAAAGTTGTCTTGGTGATGCACACCTCCGGCCTTCTTGCGCTTCAATTCCACAAGAGCAGAGGCAGTGAGCACCTTTTTTTTTTTAAATGAAGCCATGGACGACACATGGAGAAGGAACAAAACCGAAGCAATAGTCTCTTGTATACGCTGGGTGTGCAGGGAGTGTGCAAGTATTGTAACGAGCCTTAAACGAGCTTTAAAGGCCAACTCCAGCGATTTTTCGAGGTCAGTAGATCTCAATAAAATTTGCTGGGTACGTCCCATGGCGCACTTCTGTCGTTTGTGCACGACTACAGGCTCGAGAGTTGCGCAGATTGCTTGCAACAAATTTTTTACTGATTACTCCAGACCGCCCACCTGGCTTCCTACAATTATTGGCTACGCTGTGTGTTTACGTCATTTTGGGCAAAGTGACAGAAGTGTACCATATCAAGGTACCATATCATGGCCTTCAAGATCTGTGCGCGCTGCCAGCCTTCACGGCATTAGTGCCACAGAAGGGTGCATGCGCTGTCGCACCATGCAAAAGCCGGATTGACTGATTTGACGTCACTGCTGGGTGTGATGTCAGTTTCGGTTTCGTGTTTTCTTGCGATTTAAAAACTATTTTTGCATTTGGTGAGGATTTTTGCTATCAGGAGTGTGACAGGGACACCTCAGGAACATAGAATCGCCTTGATATGCTCAAACAATTGCCGGAGTCGGCCTTTAAGTAAGGTGTCCATTTGAGGTAGGTTTCACAGTGGTTCTGAACAAGCACATGGTGGCATTTGTTAACGTTGTAAACATGCAAATGCTAACTCTTTAAGCTTGCTGAACCATTTCCAGATGGAGCTTAGCACATTAAATGGCAAAGTTTCATGCATTTCTTCATGCCTGCTAAGAACTGCCTTGCTGCCTTACTCCCTGACGACGCGACAATGTCATTGGTGTTATGTTTCAGGCATTACACTTCGGATTGGTATGAGAAATGCTCTGCATGGACAATAGCAGGCAAATCGAACAGACAGCAAGTGAACTGCACAGAATCCAGAATCATATAAATAAGCGTCACTTCATTAAAAGCAGCATCTAAGGGGGGTAAGGGGGCAGGGGAAAACAAGAAAACAAAAAGCACTTTGGAAGTTCAGGAACAACGGAAGTAGTTGACGGCTCAGTCTGTACATTTTGCTGGAACACGGTGGCCCCCTTGCAGGACACAGTGCGTCACAGCAAGCTGTCAACTCAGCAGTCCCGAAACTGTGCCGCGTTCTTGACAACTGAGACAACCAAGACGTTGCGCAGCACAGGACTCGATTAGCGTTTCTGTACAGAACGGGGTAGACAGCACAACCACTGCTTGGTGTTTCGCATCGACAGCTGTTAGCAGTGTAAAGGTGACTTCTCGTTGCTGTAATTGCATCATGTAATGTTGTTCCTTTTACGGTGGAGACGCATCATATGAAGACTTGCTCGCTCGCCAGGCTGTCAGCAAATGGCTGGACGAGCGAGGATGTTGCAAAGTAAAAGATGAGGCCAAACGTGATCGAGATTGGCAGGGCTGGAAGCGCCTTCTTGAATATGGCCAGCAGGAGCAAAGTCAGGCAGAGTCCCTGCAAGTACGAAAGTCGAACTAAATACCCCAACTTTTTTTTGCGTTGCAAATGCAACCGAAACTAAAGCGCCGCAAAATCGGTTGTACTCTATGGTACATCCTTTTTAACACACAACAGTAGCCGTCTGGCCTACTCACGTTTCCTTTCTGGAAAACTCTGCGCTTGCTACACTCCTATTAAGAATGCTACGTTGCGCTGATAGTATGCCCACCGTTCGTGACACGAAAGGGCCGGGAGTGCAGCGTTAACATGAGACAAGACATGCAATACAGGTGACAAATTATTGCTTGACAAAGGTATGTCGAAAAATATGGAAGCGATTTTAGAACACGGCCATATTGAATGAAGCCATTCTTTTGTGCTGCGACTTAAGTTTCACGTCATCACGGCCAATCACCATCATCACCAGCAGCCCCGTCAAAAGATCTTTAATCTGCCCTTTCCTCTGAAATCTTGAAGTGTCACAGTGCATGTACAAGGTGCATGGCATTGCCATTGAAGTGTACAATAAATGAGCATGTCCTAATTACTATCAGCGTACAAACGACCAAATACCGACTAGTACACCGCAGAGTGACTCACAATGAGGATGGCCACAAAGCAGGCAACAGTCGTGTTCCAGTCACCGTAGGACGACGCCTTCCCCACCAAGACGCTGTAAAAGATGAAGTCGCCCAGGCCAAGCTTGACTCCTCCTGTTAAATGGAGGGGAGCAAAGGGGAGGCAGGCATTAGAATTTGATAACTGTTGTAGTAAATCACTGCGAGTTGCCCTCCACAACAAACTTTTCCCGGGGCAGATCAAAACGAGGCGAGATCAATCGGAGATGCTCTCACTGAGTGCACTTATTTTAACCTAGGTAGCATGAATACAGACATAGCTATTGCTGGAACTATTACTGTGACCACCATTGGGATTGAGCACACGTAGATAACCAGCCAAGTGCAATAGGTACGGTGAGGGCTGAGTTGAGGATACAAATAATGAAAGTTTCGTCCCACAGAAATGTATTGGTGCAAGCAGGACACTGGGTGGAGATCAGATGAGCCAAAAAGCTAAGTTGACTGCAGTTGGACTGATGCAACTCTACTACCTAAAACTGCTCCAACGAATGAGCAACGTGTCGGATGACATGCTAGCCAGCACCAGGAATCGCCGACTCACTCTCTTCTTCTTCCTGGTGGGGGAGGTCACTGGCATTGTCGGTGGCACCCGCCAGTGTGCCGCTGTTGACGACAGTGCTGCCGCGCTGCGAGCGCCGTCGCGTCCTCTCTCCGCGCATCCGGGGCTGTTCAACCTCCACGGGGGGATCCACGTCTCCGCCCTCACCTCGCTGGCCAGGGCTGCCAGTCGATGCTGCATGGAGAAATGCGTGAGGTCACGTGTGATCTAGCAAGAAAAGGCACAGTGCACAGCAGGAAGAACAAACAAACATGGCTTTGTGGTACGTTCGACGCAACATACTGGCTAAGTGAATTGTACAACAAATGGAACAGATTCACGAAACACTGCGCAGGAATCGAGAAAGTTTCAGTGACCCACAGGGATCAGAGAGAGCTATTGCCCTGTTCCTTGCTGCTGGCAGTGCTTGACCGATATTCGTGCTTAAGCTGCAATGACATGACAATCAAAAATTCGTGAAAACTAGTATTAAAACTAGTATTAAATCTGAGCATATGTAGAACTAAACATAATGCTGCAATATGTTGCTGAAGTTGTAATGAACATACCAGTGATGAACGTGGGCTTGTACTCTTAACACTTTCGAGCACAAGTTGAGTATAGTGTGCGGGGTATAGTGCCCCGCCTATGCAGGAAATCAGAACTGTACGAACAGTGGCAGCCACACTGTCTTCCAGAAGGTGCATCATAACAACCACTGCCTCCCTGAAGTCGGTACGACTTCCTTGGATATCGTACCACCACCTTGATGGTGTACTTCTGGCGCTTGTGTTAGACCCACGTACCATATGTGATGTGGCATGTCTCTGTCTGTGATTTCAACAAATTTTCATGTGCTACAGAAGCTTGATCCTTTTCTTGTAAATTTGACGAACACAAAAGATGAGTGACGTTTGATGGTGAGTAGAGTTTACCTGATGAGGCATCACTCTGTCCACCCAGCTGGTTCTGGTTGGTGTAGAAGGGATCCCGGTCAGCCATGGTCACCACACACCACGCCATGGCAGCTGTGTTGAAAGCGGGCCGAGAAGGAGGGAGTGGGGGGTGTAGTAGACATGGTGATTGATTGATTTCTGGTGTTTCACATCCCAAAACCACAATATGATCATGAGAGACGCTGTAGTGGAGGGCTTCGGAAATTTCGACCACCTGGGGTTCTTTAACATCCACCGACATCACACGGCACATGGGTCTCAACATTTTGCTTCCACTGAGATGCAGGCACCACAGCCGGGATTTGATCCCGCAACCTTCGGATCAGCAGCCGAGTGCCATGGCTGCTAGACCACCGTGGTGGGGTGGGTGTAGTACACATGTCGGCACAATCTCCATCAGGTGAGTGAGGCAAGCCACTAGATTTTTTACACTAGCTGCAATCCTAATTTAACTTAGGCTAGCAAAATACTTGGGGACAACTCTATGTGGTTATGCAGCCACGGCTATAGAGCCCTGTACGTGGATGATAGTGCCTGTGATGAGAGCCCGAAATCTAAGATGTTGCATTTTGACCATATAAACGCAAAGATGCATTAAAATATTCATAACAAATGATGTTACGACACACTTTTAAACGTGTTTTATGCAAGCCTTCAAGCAGCGTTTCTGCACAGTGCCCACATCAGCACATCATGGACAAGGACTAGGGTACTGCACCGTGGCTGCATTGTAGGAGAACTCACCAGACAAAGAGAACTGAAGCTTGCAGACTGCTTTTACACAATATATTAATGGGATTTGTGGCATCATTCAGCATTGATGTAGTAGGCGCTCATCGATTTTTTTCTTAACACCATCGACAATATACCAAATGTTTAATAATGCACACTATTTTTTCTATTACCGTAAGATGTGAATCGACAAGATTTTACTGTGACAAGGTGTGACTGTACCAGAAATCTGCATAAGTCACAGAGAAATACAATAATGACTAGCACCTTTACTTGTCGTAGGTTATTCATGACTTTGCTAGTAATATACAAGGATAGCTAAGAGAAACTCTGGAAACACTTTTCGTGCCAAAGAAGCAACACTGCCACTTCAGAAGAGCAGCATAATTTGAGACATCCTACAGCAGAACCTCATTATAACGAACCCGGATATAACGAAATATCGGATATAACGAAGAAATCACAATTCCCCTTGAAATTCCTATAGATGAAATTGATATTGGTTCGTTATAGAACTAATGGTTATAACAAAGTAATTACTGCTCCCCCTTCAACTTCGTTATAACGAGGTTTTACTGTAGCACACAGTTGTAAATGAAGGACATTTATTCGGTGCGAGGCAAGCTACTCACAGGAGTAGATGAGTGCAGGGAAGATAGGCTCATTACGCTCCTGCGCCGTCTCGACAAGAATTCGCAGAGGTCCCTTGGGGCACAGTACGGCAATCAAGTCTGCAGAGAGAAGGTCAAATTTTATCAAGAAAAGAGCCTAACTTGTCTCATGCCGAGGTGACTGCGAAAAAAGTTGGCAATGGCCTTGTTGAAAACCCGGTGCCACCACCACAGATGGCACAAGAAGTTATGAGTGTGCAAATATTCAAACTTTAGAATAGTTTTCAAACAATACTTTTTGTTTTTAAAATAAAAGACTTTTACTATTCAAATTATTCTAAGTTTGTAATTAAGGAACGAAATGCACAATGTCTCCTGACAAAACGCCCATTCACAAAGGTAGTACACTTTGCTGCATAAGGCTTATGTGCTGCAGTGCAGTAAGCCCATTTTTATATGTAGTCCTCTGTTGTACCATCCCCTAGGTCGTTAGTGCTCTTTCTTTTTCTAGTAACGACTTTTGACATTCAATAACATTTTCTGCTCACATTCAGCAGCACATTTTCTCTGAAATTTAACGTCGGATTATCTGAAAGGCATTCTAACCATTACTTCAAAAATATTCAGTCAGATTCACATTCAAACATTATTAAATAGAACTCGCTTCATAACTAAATTTTACTATTCACTCACCTCTAGAAAAAATATTACGTAACCATAGGAAGTACATAAGTGTGCCATGACACGGCTACGCATCCAAAGATGTAATTAGTGATAGCCAGAGCAACTGTGATGCAATTTAATAATCGTTTAAGCGTTAGTTGATATACTCAAGGTCAGTGTTCCATGTGGGTATGCACCAATGTGGTTTGGGGTTCAAAAGCAGATGTGCAAAAGCATCCTTAATACAGTGTGACTCTCAATACTCAATTCAAGATTTCAGTTACTTAAGCAAGATTCAAATTTTTGGTTTGCCTGCAATGTTTACATTGTATTTAAAAGCTGCTTAATTAGTGCTCTTCATCAGTGCTCTTAAGTGTAGCATCTGCCAAATGGCACTGATTAAGAGCACTGATGGTTATAATGAAATAACTTGCATAACAAGGTAATTGTGGGTCTCCCCATGACTTCGTTATAAAAAGGTTCCAGTGCATTGTTTAATACACAGATATAATGCCAACGTCCTGCCACCACTGCAAAATGCATTCTAGACCATCAGCAGAAAAAATAAAAACAAAACACACGCACACACCAGAATGGCCATTTTCTAGGCTAGTGGGTTCCTTGCACTCAAGTAACCTCACGAAAAACAACAAGGGACGACAACCTTTTCGTTCCGTGTCTATCACTGTCCTTTCTTCCATTTCTTATTGGTGTTACATGAGCAGGGAAAAAAAAAAAGGAACGCAGTGACGGCAACGATGCATGTGTAATGAAGAAGACGACAAGGAGGGCCAGCAAGCAAGCCGCAGCGTGGTCGATCGTCTCGTGCCTCGAGCGAGCGCTAGCCCGTATTTTGGCTGCTTGACGCTTGCCGTTTGTCGGCGCTCGCCTTTGATGTTCCTCGACGCCCATACGTCAATAAACCAAGTCGCATTTGATGGAGGTGCTGGGTATTGATAACTGGCCATCTGTGCTTTTCCTGGTATGTTTCACCAAGCTATACCTCTGCTTTGGACATCAGATCCAACAAAACTTATGGGTACCCTCAACTATGAATCAACGACACTGCACAGCAGTCAGCATGAGCAGTGTGCACAACAGCCAAACGGACGCTGTCGCGGGCTCACCCCAGACAGAGATGACGCCTAGGACGACCCACGCGGTCCAGTCCGGAAGGTACTTGATGAAGACGAGCGCCATGAGCGCCGACACGAGAATGAGGTAAGCCTGCTGGAGGAGCAGGGGTCCCTTCCAGTGGATGGAGATCATACCGACCACGCCGAAGTTCCACATGGCGAACACCACCGTCGGATAGTCCATGGGTATGTTGTAAGCCCGCAGCACCTCTCTGCGCACAGTGGAGTAAAAAGAAATATTGAGGTACAACACAGATGAAAACACATTCACTCATATTTGTAAGTCACCTTTCTTTGATAAGAAAATGTATGGTCAGGCCGCCAACCTAGGTTCTTTAGAAGCAACCTTCAGAGCAGGCAAAAATGAGTTTCCGAGCAGCACAACAGCCTTCCACAGCAGCTGTTGATAGAAATGATTGCAAAACATACCCTGCTTTCATGGCATACAACCGATAATAGGGCAGGAGGCGCTGCGTACTGTTAAAACATAACAAAAATATAAAACTGTCGACGCGCAACTCTCTTTTCTGTTGTCATGCAAACTATTCATGAGCCCACCAATGGCAAGATGCAAACGCCACATTTCACAGACCGGGACCACAGCTATAAAATTACAAATTCATATTAGTGTTTGCATTAAATATAAAGAACATTGAACGAAGCAATGACAAAAACATCACACAAGTGTGTGTGTTTTTAGCGTACAGCCACCTTTTAAATCTCTGTCAAGCCATCATTTGCCTGCAGCTTGTAGGGAATTGCCACTTCCAAATTCATCAAAGTTCTCTGACTACAGGCCACGAGCAACCAAAAGTTCAGCATTTGTGAGCATATTCATCACAGACTCCTTTCGAAGATCTTAATCCTTACAGCTCGTTAATTCAGATTTCATGGGACCAGAAAAAATGAAGAATCAATGAAACCGAAGAACAACTGATATAAGCTGATGATGCTTACAAACATCAAAGTTGTTTTCAAGTTGAGTCACTCACCCGAGAAATATGTAAGCAAAGAGGAAGACCAGGAGGAGCGACGAAAGTATGAGCCATCCATGAATTACCTGCACAGGATAAAAAAAGAGTGAACAAGAGCTCAGGTCAAAATGGAGGCTTGAAATGATGAAGTGATCATTGAAAACTGTGACAAACAGGGCATTTCGCCAGAGCCAATGTTTCAACGAGTGGACTCGTCAATACGTTGTTGGCTGTAGCCAAGTTCCCTGTTTTCCATTGTTTTCGACAGTTGTCTTCATCACTACACAGGGGCAGGATTACAAATGTTCCCAAGCTGCACATAAAACATGGAACCAAGTGTAGTTCCACATATCAAACATGGAGCTAAAGCTCTGTATAGTTGCAGGAAAATGACACCAACCTTGTAGCAGCGGAACTTGTACAGGACAATGAGCAGGATGGTCATGACCACAATGACACCCATGAGGATGAAGGCATTGGCAAAGGACTGCCACACCTTGGTACCCGTGTCCACCGTCTGGTCTGTGAATGGCGTGTACACCCTGGGAAGGGAGCCGCAGCGCGAATGTAGGACACGGCAGAAAAGGCATCGGTCACCAGTGAGGCTAAGAACGCAGTAGTCTTTTAACACACAACGTAACATGAAAACATGTTCAAGAGCAAGACCAAGTGGGACCTGGAGCTTTTTCTATATGTTGGGTTCCATTAAAGGCCGACTGCACTGATTTCTGAGGTCAATGGGTCTCAATGAAATTCACTGGGAACGTTCCTCGGCCCACTTCTATAATTTATGCAGGATTAAAGGCTTGAGCGATGCCCAGACTGTTTACAAATCACTTTTAGTGTTTAGTACCTCAAATAGCCTGCCTGGCTTCCCACAATCTTAGTCATATTGCGTGTTGACGCCACCGTACGCAAAGCGACAGAAGTAGATGGATACCATACCACGGCCTTTGATATTTAAACGCATCGTATGTTGGCATGCGCAAATATCGGAGGACATGACCATACTGGATTGTGTTGTGACCTTACCGCCAGAAAAAGTGCACAAGTGCAGTCGTATCAGGCAGATTCACTCGTTTGAAGCTATGTGAAGACACTACCGCTTAGTGGGATTTCAGTTTCGGCCTTGAACTTTTCTGCTTATTAAAAATTATTCCAACATTTGCTAAGTGTTTCTACTACTACGGGCGTGACAGGAGTGTCTCAGGGAAATAGAATTGCCATTACTTTGATGATAAAAAAAATAGTCAGAGTTGGCCTTTAATTAACCCCTTGGCTTCCGTGCTCTCCGCGGCCGTTCCTGCCTGGTGCTCCGCAGCACAAGTTTCGCACGAGCAGGCAACATGGGGCGGTGTATAGAAATCGCAGTAAAGTCCCCAAAAGATGTCATAGAAGAGCAAATCTTGCTTTTTTAATTCTGTTTGCAATGCTTCGCTGCATCAACTATTAGTACAACTTTTGTGTGTGAAGAGCTTTGCAGCGCACTGGCGTGAGAAGTGCAACGTTACATTTTTTTCACTTCCATCAGCTCGCAGACCTTTGCCGTGTGTCTTGCAAACTAGCCACAGAATTGAGAAATAATTTTTTACTTTGCTTGGCAGGATTCGAGGAGGAAAGTCCACTCGGCAGCTTGCAGGTGCATTGGTGTAGCTGTGACAAACGGCTTTCTTTTGTCAAACCATGATTTTTTCGTGGCACCATGTTCAGAACAAGATGGCAATGCAATCCCTTCACCACTTAAAGAGCACACACACACAAGCAGCTCCAACAGCTGACAACTATGTCCACCTAGCAGCAAACATATCAAGCAAAAAGGCAAACATCAAATAATGTGCTGCCATCTATGAAAGATAATAAAAAAATGATGATTTTCTAAGCGGCCGGCGATTCACCTGTCAAACTACTTCTGGCCTCGGCCGTTACGGCTGGCAGATCGCTGGCCATGGAAGCCAATGGGTTGAGCCCACCACCTCTGAATAACGCTAGTGCAAGGTGCCATGTTAATAGCTATGAGTATAGTTATGATTGCTATGACCAGGCAACTCAAGCATGCAGTGCTTTGTCATCAGAGCCACTCTCCCCCCACACAGGTGACTTCCCTAAGGCCTCACACAAGCACCAGAAGTGAGAGAGACCATGGAAGGTGCAATAACGCTTCCTCAGCCATTCTAAAAATGTGCATTCAATGCACTAGATGTCGCTTGCACAAAGCTATGTGGAGGTGTAGCCAATATATACTTATACAAGACGTACAGCAGGCCACCTTGGCTTACAAACACTATGTAAAAAGTTGCTTTGACATAGCTGCTTGGCAAGAACCTGGCATGTACAACACAAAAGGAGACAACACGATGGCATAGGGGCAAGGCAACGGCTTGGGATGGTTGGTGGTACATACACTTTTCAGACAAGATAAATCTCCTTAGTTCTTAAAAATGCTGAAAGCAATGCGGGTGATAGAACAATTTGTGTGAGGTCCTGAAACACACTCTGTCCTATCATTTTAACTATTCACACACTAAAAATGCTTTCCTTGTCTGAAAGGCAGCATTGTACATCAGATATCATTACCGATACAGGGCTCACCGCCAGGGACTACAATACAACCTCATTGTAACAGGCCTGGAGAGCGAAGAAGATTTTGGTATGTTGTAAAAGAAGTATGTTGAATCTAAATAGTGTTTGGCAAAAGACTATTACTTAAACATGAAATGGGTCTGTTATAACCAGAGCGCACTATAAGTCACAGATACAGTCAAAGAACAGATTTATCCTGCTCTACATTTTCTGAAAGAAGCTTGTCAGCTTTGACTGTGCTGCACGGCAAGCAGTTTGGACTTTATCAGAACCTCTGTGATTACAAGGCTATTTACTACATTTGCTGCCATAGTATATCCTGCTGTGTTGACCCCACAAGTGCTGTCCCTGTCCCGAAGGTAGGCTAAACGGCATTTAAGTTTGAAGCTACTGAATTTGGGATGTATACATCACAGAATCTGCTGTAAAGGAGTACCGACCAGCTTGCTGGCCTTATAGTTTATTCCATTATATCCCAATGTATGCTGCACCACAGTCCATTGTAAAAGAAGCTAAATCAGTAGAAGAGATGATAGGACCGCCACAATTTGGCATGTTGTATCCAAACGTATGTTATAAGCAGATCTGTTGTAACAAGGTTATGCCATACAACATTGACGAAGGTTAAAGAAAAAGGTGGTCAACAGTTGAGCAGGGCACTCACAGGTAGGTGTTGGTGTGCCGGTAGAAGTTGATCGAGCTGATGGTGGCCACCACAACGAGCATGCACAGCGACACCGGCACAAACAGCTTGATGACGTGCTTGGCACCGTACTTGAGCTCCTCCTCCTCTTCCTCCTCGGCACCCTCACCACCCCACGATGGCGCTCGGCCACGACCAGTCGCACCCGAAGCATTACCCGCATCCCGACCCTCACGGCCAACCGGTCCGCTGGAGAAGGCCACTTCCACTTCTTCATCGCCTGCCGGCTGCGTGGAACAGAAGGTACCAATGCTGTCTGGAGTGACCTTTTCCCATGGAGGAAAGAAAAAAAAAGCTAGGAGAGGCCATTGCGTGACAATCCTGAAGCCTAGTCATAAAAATAGGCCCCGTTCACGTGGTAGGCAACCGGTATAGGTCAAGTACCACTAAAAGTTACCGCTTCCAAACAACCTCAAGCGGTCTGACAACTACATGGGCCTAACCCTACGTGAGAGGCATTGTGTATAGGTGACAGAGGAGGTTCGCTTGCCGAGGCTAGCGCAATCACATGACGGCGCCTCCTAGTTTTTTCTCTCCTCCATGCCTTTTCCACTGCAAAATGTCTGGACGAAACTGAGAGAGGATGGCCATATCGCTGCCTTCATTTCACTGATCTGTACACTACTTCATTTTTGCTCTTGTATGTGTGTATTTGCTTTACCATTTGTAGTATTTTCTTTCATGTTTTGTTAGTTCTCTAGCATTATATAATGCCCAATTCCTGCTATAGCCCTAAACAGGAATGCAGTATGTACAGATAAGTAAATAAAATTGGCAGGCTCAACCTGGGCCTAGTAGGTTTGACGCCAATCCTTTCCTGGCACCGTTGCTCACACTGTGCACCATCTCGAAACCTTATCAAAGTCCGGGGTTTTCCACGCCAAAACTGAGGTATGATTATGAATCACATTATGGTGGAAAACTGTGGACTTGGACTCGGTTCCTTAATGCACACCTAAATCTAAGTGTACGGGAATTTTTGCACCCTGCATCCATCAATATGTGACAGCCATGGTGTGTCATTCACCACTGCCATTAAAACATAGACAGTCTGTTGTATTCATATAGGATCTGTTGTTGCTGAATTTGTACCTTGTTAGTTGCATAGAGCAATATCCCCCCCCCAAAAAAAATCATATTGTACGGTTTCACATACTGAAATTGAAAACTGATCATTACGCATGTCACAGTGTGAAACTCCGGTTTTTGCCCACTGGAGGTCATTGATGTGCAAGTCGATGTTAGGTACAGGTGCTCGTAGAATAACTCTGAATGCCACACAGAAGCCTGCTTGTCAGCAGAGCGTGGCAATGAAAAAAAAAGAAAAATGCCATCAAATGCGGAGGCGAATTTTGCCACCGCCTCACAGTAGACTCAACAAAGCTGAGTCCATTGCTTGGAGGCGGTTACAGACAGAAACCTATCCAAATCCCATGCAATTAAAGACTTTTTACCCTGAGATATACACGAGCGATACATGCAAGCTATGCAAGTCGGCTAGAGCCACCCTTCAACACATGTTGTGGGGATGTCCAATATATCAAGGTCACATGGCAGTCTCCCCGGGGGCTCTACGGGCGCAGTGGTCGACCGCGTTGCTCAGTTCAGAACTGACGGACCAACTTTGGGCCGTCCAGCGAGCCGTGGAGGCAACGCGGGAGCAACAGCTCCAAGCTGCCATCTAGGCGGCCCCAGGCCCAGGCCTTCCATTCGCCGGATCTTAAATAAAGCTATTTCACTCACTCACTCATGGCCTGAGCATGCAGACCTGCAAGCCTCACTGCCAAGATTTGTGCTGCCTTGCTCCTGAAGGCTGCCAACACCAGGTGGCTTTAGTACTTTGAGGGGGGGGGGGGGCTAGTGCATACATGTTGGTACAGCGTATGCAGTTGTGCATGCATGTTTGTGGGCTTGGCTGCCGTTCTTTATTTATTTATTTTTTTGGCACTTGCCAGATTGGTTAGCATCTTCACAGTGCACCCTGATAAGCCCAAGTCCCTTGTGTAAGCACTAAGAGCCACCTAGCACTAGTATTTCGGTGCGAAACACCAGTCTAGGTGCAAATGGTTAGTATCTTCATGGTGTGCCTTGATAAGCCCAGGTGCATTATAATGAGTGAGGCTTGCTTGCTAGGAATGTTACGCATGCGCATACCATGGCTGTGTTTTTCCACTAGTGCGCTCTGATGGCAAGTGGCTGTCTGTGCAGCATTCTGAATTATTTTGTGAGTGCATGCTATGCGGGATAATTTATCACACCCTCACCGAAATGCAGCAGGCCTTGACCCCGCAGCTCAGTGCCAAAGCTACTGAGCCGCAACAGTCGAGTGGCGATGTCAATTTCATAAAAGATAATGTTATGAGTATGTTAGAAAAAATGCAGAAGATGGGAGCCAGGTACAAATGCTCTCCTGTTCAGTCGCCCATCTTTTCCTTCGTTCTTAAAAAGATCATTATGAATGGATACGAACACTAGAGTGAAAAACGATTTTTCTCATACTAGTAAACTGCCCTTTCACGTTACCAAAGGCATTTGGTAAGCTGGAAAACGTGCAAAAAGAAAACACAGGTGGAAACACCTGCTCATAGGTTCCCACACTAATATGTGTGATGTCATAAACTTTGATGGCGTCCCCCGCCCCCCCCCCAAAAGGCCTACAAAATTATTTATGGGTAAAAGAGATATACATTGTGTTCTAAGGAACCGAGAGACTTAACACGGCATGTTTTAAAGAATATAAGCGGGCCAATCTGATGGAAATGCGAAAAAAATGAATGAGGTCCAGTGACGTCATCTCCCTAACGTTTTGGTGCCGAATTCAAGGCATGAAACTTTGACCTTGCTTTTCTCTTTTAATATTGAACATAAAATGACAAAACACAAATAGAGGTCCCCAACATTGTTATATCAGCCTAAACAACTTTAGTGTATCACATTAGTGCCTCTTTAACTTCAGCAGAATGCTTACTTGAGCCATTTGGTACATGTCTAAATGAAACGAGTAACAGCGTAAACGGTACGAAATAGAGAACAGTGAAGTGCTGTGCCTGCTGCACTATCACACTGTTTACACTGACACTTGTTCAATTCGCTAACGTACCGCTTTATGTGTGACTTCGTTCACCTACGAGCGGTTTGTGACTGATCCAAGCTTTGTGGTTTGACTAAGGCTGCACTTCTTTCAAAATATATGTGCAAGAACCTATAAGAATGTGTTGCACAATATGTTGAACAGTGGTCAATCAGAATATGCACAGTCAATGACAAGGCAAAAGGAAGAACCATGAATGACCTATGATTAGGAAATGTGGAGAGATTCGGGAGATTTGATGGTGCGGTGCGTTAGGCTTACTTGTAAAAGCCTTTGCACTTTGGGTAACACAAATGGAGTGCTGTTGGAGAGGTTTTGATACCACACTAAGCTGCACTTTATGCTGAGACACCACATCATGTGACATCTTAGCATAAATCACAAGTTTTTGTGTCAGCCACTCCAAGTACAGAAGAACCCTAACCGGTTTCCTATAGAACATCGGTTGAGTGTGACACATTAAGCTGGTTAGCTTCATTGTGTTATGCTAAATCTAAACCATCGCAATAACAAAGTACAAAGACGCATCTGTGTCACATTTGAGCAAATGAATGACACTGGTTGGACTGCTTCATACCACGATCTTATGAGCAAACATTCACAGCAATTCAGGATGGACAACGGTGACAATCGGAGAGTACCTATACGAAAAGTCAAGGTACGCGTGTGACATAATGCCGCAACCAGAGTCAATTGTGTGCATTTGTATCCGCACTTATAGATTGAAACGCAACAGTTTTGGGCAATGCAATCCACATACTTGTGTTCTACAGTCTTCAGTCAGTGTCCCGGCATATTGTTCCTGATGCTTGCACCAGAAACGATACGTTAAGTGGCCAGATTCGTGGTTATGTCAAGCAATCACATATTTTAGTTGGTATAATGCAACGTTTGCATGCCGACCTTCATTTCTTGAGTACCGACATACGACGGGCAAACGTGATCGAAAAAATGCGATAATGCAGTCCCATTGCTTGGGTCAATGCATATTAACTGCGAGGTTCTGACGTGCCAAATCCAAGATATTGTTACGAGCACACCATCACAGGGGGTCTTTAGTTTAATTCTGTTCACCTCGTCTTTTAACATGCACCTAAATGGGTGTTCTTGCACTCTGCCTCCACCGAAAGGTGGCCGCCACGCATGGCCGGGGATCGAACTCACGTCCTTGTGATAAGCAGAGCAAAGATAGACGTTATTCCTTCCACCACGCCGTGTCCACACACTCCGGAACAGATTCGTGTGTTGCAATCTTGCGTATCCATCATCCCACGTCGCTGATCGCCGTACACACGATAACACCGCTAGCATTGATAGCCCGGTCAGCACATTCAAGCAAGGCAAAGACAAGCTACGATCCTACAAAACTAACCTTTCGAGCTGCCCGCGATGCGATCACGATACGTGATCACGTGTCCGACGAGGATTCCACGCAGAAAAACAAAAACCAGTAGTGTTATCCGATAGAAACGAAACTTGAAACAAAACAGGGCACAACTCTGAGCAAGCAGCACCCAAGCTGCGACGGCAGTAATGCGTTCATATGCTAGTGCCAATGTCAGCAAACATAACGGCACCTCTCCGGAGTGTTTGCTCGCGAAATCTTTCGCAGGCCACTCGACGCCGTGTGAATCCCACGAATACGCCGTAGTAATTACTATAGGCCACGGACATTCGCGATATACATTTTTTAGATCTCGGGGGTGTTCCGATTTATTTACCTCGATCAAACGGCGCTCGTCTACAGCCTCCATGGCTGGCTCCTGCGATCCCACGAACGAGCGATGAGCCGACGATGCGAATGGCGCAGAGAAAGAGGAAAGCGAAGCCGGAGCGGAACAGACCAGCGATCGTGACGATAGCGGGTTGTCCCTTTATCGCGAAACAACAATGGGGCGATGATGCCGACGGCCCATCGGTGCGCGACGCGAGCGGCTGGCGGCTCCCCACTGCTTACGAAGGCGGCACAGACCACACGCACACACAACAACACACCTGTGCGTCAACCAAGTCGCGACGTTTCCGGCTCAAGCGCGGAGGATCAAACTTGACGGGCGCGGCGTTCCTTCCCAGGTCGGCGTACGTCGAAGTGGGCTCCATGAGGCAGAGGTACTCGTTCAGCGAATCCGAATCGCTGCCGATCATAAAACGGCGTGATTTTAGGCGCGATATCGGGTGGTGCTCCCGTTCGCCATTGATGAATCAAAAAGATTTATGAGAACGAAGGAGGAGGGGAGAGGCGGATTTCCCAAAATGGCGGCGTAAACTTCCGGTCATTCGCGCGCACCTGCTTCCTTCCGGCTTCGAGTGAGCCAACGGCGGCACGAAAGTAGCCGAGCCAGAGTCGATAGCGGAGTTCGCGGTGTGCTGCAACATTTTTTCTTTTTTTGTCCCATTTATGCAGCGTTGAAAATCAGTACAGCCAGCAAAACGCCACAGTTATGGCGCTCATTCCTGCTCTGTAGTTCCAGAAAGACAGTTCCATGCATTGTGTGCCATAGGCACGACGCTTAGTTTCACATAAGTTTAGTTTCGTTTACTCTCTAACCATACTTGACAACTCCCGCAACTTTACGACACTCCCGCAACTTTATGTTATCAATAAAACTCACTTGTACAGCAAACGCTGAAGCATTTCGGCAACGAGCCATACAACGTCGTGAACGTGGATGAACAGCGAACGTGGCGAAGCTGCTCATCCACGTTAACGACGTTGTACGCGTTATGGCAAGCGTCAGGCTGCGCGTTGACGCTTACCATAACGCATACAACGCTTAGTGGGCGGGGGTTGACGCTTAGTTGGCGCGGTGGATTTTCGCGTGCTGATTTTCGGCAGTCGCTCACGCGCACCCAGCGCAGTGTGAGGCACAGCCGGAAGGAGGACACTTCTTTCCCGTGCTCGGTCTCCGGCTTGCGCCCTCACTCGATTTCGCGCTCGCCCCGTGAAGGTGGGGGGTTTCTGCTCGCAGTGACGAAGGGAACGATCGAGTCGTACTGCCCAGCCCACTCATAACGACCCCTGGTACAGCAAACAATGCTTACATTATACATATGAAATGCACTTCCTATAACGAACTGCACATTGGACATGTCGAACTTAATGCTCGCGATCCACGACACCCACATGCATCGATGCTCTGCACCGCTAGAGCAGCCTTGCTGCAGTGGTCGTTGAGGAAGACAAAGGAAACATGAGATGTTGGTGTGGCTGCACAAACCACACAAATATTGCGTGAAAGCCTTCACGCAATTGAAAGGACCGATTGAAAGGACGCGTGCATGTTTGGTGCACTCTAAGAACAGGGCGAGTGCTTTGGCGAGTCTTTCTGCCCCACAGCTGCGATGGTTATCTACCTGCCATGACTATCACCATAGCATCACATTCTTGATAAGTGGCAAGCACAGAGTTTTCAAGAAATGAACTTTTTCATATGTTTTACAGAATTCGTTATACAGTAGAACCGTCGTTATAACGAACCCGGATATAACGAACTATCGGATATAACGAAGCAATCGCAATTCCCCTTGAAATCCCTATAGATGAAATTGATATTGGTTATAACGAACTAATGGTTATAACAAAGTAATTAACGCTCCCCCTTCAACTTCGTTATAACGGGGTTTTACTGTATATCTGTATAGAGAACTCAGTACCACTGTTTGTTAAAAGCGGGTTCGGCCATATCGAAATACTTTATATATTGAACAAATCCCAGAAACTCATGCTGTTCGCTATAGCAGAGTTCCACTGCAGACAGCTTCACCGTAATTTAATGAAAACATACACTTTCAATAAGTCAGACAAAAGCCACATCTGTATTTACAGAAATTTATTAACCTAAGGGTCGCACTACGTCGCATTAAAAAAAAGGGGGCAATGTATGTACAATTTACAGTAAGTACCAACCCAAAGAGGAAGGTAATGCAGTGTGTAATGTATGTACAGAAATGGAAGGTAGGTACTATTATACAAGAAGAAAATAATATTTAACAAATATTTTTGGCATTTTCCCCTTAAAGTTGTCTTGGACAGCGAAGAAAGAGTGCGACGCTTACTCTGTACACAGATAACACCACACCACCGCCACATGCTGAATACAGGCTTGGAGCGTTTTTTTTTTCCCCTTTTTTTTTGTACACCAGGTACTGAGGCAAAAGGTGTTTCCGCTTCACATACAGCTGCATCACAATGCAATGACAACGAACATTTTGATCACTCAGAACATGGAATTTGAACACAACAAACAGATGACAGCCTACCAAGCGCTCGAAAGTTGCGTAGCTGAAGATGTAACACACTGCATATCACACTTCAGTGGGAAAGGGGGCACTGTACCAGCAGCCACAACCCGATCAGCAAAGTTCCTTTACAACACTCACACACAAGGAAACAAGGTACAAACAAACATTAATGTTGCTCTCTAGGATGAACACACAATGACTTTGCTTAAATGATTCTATGTCTCAACTTCCCCCAGGTCTGGAGCAATCAGATCCATTAAAGTCACTCATAATTCTTGATGCGAATTATGGAGAAACAACCTTTGTGCACAAAGATAACTCGCCACACACGAGGCTTAAATTGGTGTTCCACAAGAACCAATTAACAAATGACAATGCAAATAAAAACACCAGGGAGGGGAGGGGTAAAAGTAGCTTCATCAAAAGGCCACAGAGTCAACACAAATCTCTCTGAATGTCCCATCTCTGCTGCTCTTCGTGTGATGGTGGCGGTGGTCGTGGTTTTATGATGCAATTACATAAATAATGTTCTAACGATGATGAAAGACACAACAGACAGCAACTCTCAGTCTAGCTGAGCGAAGCAGCAGAGCTTGGTTTGCGCCACTCGCAAAACAAACCAAGGGCACCATTTTTAAACAATCCAGAAAAAAAAAAAAAGGTTACACTAACAGTAAATGAAGTGGTTCTAGAAACAAGAGCAACATGTCCAGACCAGACTGGCACAAGCTTATGTGTTTGCATGGTTCTGTAAGCTCTGTGAATATGGCTGCCAATCGATCATGCTCAACCATTTTCTAGATGCACACAGATGTTTGTATCTGTTGACAGTTCATAACTAACCTTGACAGAGAGTTGCAAAAGCGACAGCAAAGCACTAACGATGCTTAAATGCCAATTAAACCAGCGAGAATGTTAAGTGGCAGAGTCGCTGACCTTTGCAAAACATGGAAAATGCACATCCGACTTGGGGCCACCACATTAACGAAAGTGGACTTGTGCATTTCCTGTACAGGCATGGCCACGCACTTGTTGGGCTACCAAGTGAGCACCATGTGAAGTTGTGTGGTGCAAGCCCAATCAGAGGCGGAGTTAGCTGCATGTCATCTGCTACGGTTTCCTCCCACTTCGCTGCATGCACTCTCGTACAAAAGACTGTAACCACTGTTCTCGAAAGAAAGTGTTTGAAAACCGAGTTATCTGGGTGCGCCGTTTGCGCTGCACCCGGTATCCGGCTTCCAAGTTTTGAACGTTCGTTTTCGTCGCATTCATCTCACGGTTATCTCATGTTTCTGTCACCATAGTCTCGATGCATGTATCTGGATCGTTGTGGAAATCAATTTTGGCACTTCTGCGGTGAAAGGCATCATAAGTGCGTGAAAGCGTGACTAATGCATCTTTCGATAAAATAAAATGAGGTCTGTTGCTGAAATCTCACTTTGTTACAAAACAAGATAGAGCAATTTAAATATATAACATTAGGCCGATTCTTACGGGGCTTATCAAAAGCTTTGCTTTGCCAAAATCAGAAACTGAGTATATGGCAAGAATGCCCGAAAGCTGTTCTAGCTGATGATGCTAATTTTATTGTTCTTGGCCCACTTTTAATGCAAAAAAAAATAGATATGGACTTGATCACTATATTCTTATGAACTTTCATTTATAATACTGGCAACAATAAATTAATAGACGACTTTACAAATGAATAAATAGCATCATCGGCTAGATCCATTTATACTGAATAAAATGACACCAAGTTTGTCGCTGTAACCCATGAAAAACATTGAAAAAAGCCCCGTAAGGCTGAGTGAGGGAAGCAAAAACATCGAACTGAGAAAAACGCATTTGAAGTTTCAGATAAGTGTTACTTTGGTAAAAATGCAGCTACAGCACTAGCAAATGTGTCATTTTAAAGCTCTATTCTTCATGAGAATAGGCATACTAAATATGACACCATATCTTGGTAACATAATGTCAAAATACTGTCAGAAAGCCATGTACTACACCAAGCATGAACATGAGAAGCTATACATTTACCAAGTCATAGGTTTGTTTCAGTGCTGCGCAATCTAAAAAATACAAAAATTGTCTGATAATGCGGGCATGCCATAAACAAATATAACTGCACGAAGTTTTAAGTTTAAAAGGCATACAGAATATTTTATTAAATCCAAAATCTATTGTTTTGTTACAATTACACTTGTATCAATAGCAGGCAAAGCTGAGTCCCCTGCTAGCTCATGCTGTTTTCAAGGCCTCCTCTTGCTGGTACTACTGTCCAAATGATTCTCCAGTGCCATATTTTGACCTTATCAAGGCTGTGAAGCAATTAGCAATTCCCCACACTGCATCGCAGTCTTATGGCGACTTGAGCGTTGCCTTGTCAGGCAACACTCAAATCGTATAAAACCCCGCTGTCATTCCCTTCTAGATACTATTTATGGCCTTCAGTGCGAGCACTTTCACTTCAGAAATCTTATCTTGATCGTATCTAAGCATTCTGTCAACGGCTACATTCGGAGATTAGACAGTTCTCGCGCAAATCGTGCATCTGTTACAAAACCCACGCTTTGAACACATCCCATCGCCGCTGCTTTCAAGGTCACTTTTTGCGCCGAACTCGGGGCAAAGCACAAGCCCAAAGCACGTTTTTATCACAAGAAAGTCCACGAAGATAAGATAAATCCCGTGTCATTTTCATTCCGGCGCTCGCTGCTATCGCTGAGCGACGTCCAGCTTTTGATTCCACTCCGTTGCGCACTGCGATGCCACATTTCTCGCGCACTCGGCGGTCACGTCCGCTGAATAGTATGCCGTATCAATTCGGTTTCGGATGCCGCTGGGATAACTGGACGATAAGCAGATGACAAGACGTACTGCAGCACGACCGATAACCGGCCAGTTCTCGTTGAATGCGCCGCTTTGGACGCGACAGGTGGTTTGGGCGGCGCGCACTCGTCAGCGTTCCACCGTGCGTGACGCGAACGTTTCCGTTTCTTTTTTTTTTTTTTTTCCGCATGCTTGACGCACCCTGCTTAGACGAGCATCTCCGGAAATGCCATCACAAAACGATAAAACTGCGGTGGCCGCGCGAACGCGAGCGAAAGCAGACGAGACCGATCAAGCGGCAGATACCGCGGCACGCGAAACAAAAATAGAAAAAAAAAATGGCCGCCGCGGCCGCGACAGCCAATGGGACGCTCGAGACGGGGGGCTCGCCCCACGCGCCCGCGCTATGACCAATCAGCGTTCCGGAACCACCCTTCAGAAAAGGGCCGATAGCGGCCGTTCTGCTGGAGCGACGCCATTTTGAAAGGCTGCAAAATGCGCACAAAGAAAAGAGCTTCAAAGCAAGCCCAAGATGGCGGCGATCGGCCAGATGCCGCGCCCGCGGCGCGCGCGGGAAGTTCGAACAAATTTTCGCTTTTTTGGTGCAACTTTCGGCTCCCGTGGCGTCTTGAAAGTACATTTTAGACTATTTTCCGATCGAAATCAGCCTTAATAATTTGAAGGCAGCTGCTCAAAGGTACATACATGCCTAAAATGCGTTTTTCTCAAAATCGATTTTTTGGTCATTTTTTGCTTTTTCAAGACCCGCGTCTCCCCTTAAGATAGCTCAAGAAACAAAAAAGTTGGTATCCAAGGGTAGCCTCCCCCCTTAACCTGTATGGGTCATCATTTGTTATTTTGCATGTTGCACATTTATAGTCAAGGCTTGCTTATAAGGAATTCAATACGAGATAGAATATCTTTGTTATATCTGACAATTTGTCATTTATGCCTGGATATAACAAAACTGACAAATGCTCAAAAATTTTTGTTTTAAAGAGGTTTTCTTCATATAATAGGCATAAAAATTTGAAAAAGGAACACACCAACAAAACAAAGGGGCAACCAGAGGAGCAGCTAACCCAGAACACATTCATTTCATGGCAAAAAAGTGGAGGGCATAGCTTGAGTCAACCTCTTGAGATTGGTTGCCATCACTGCAACATCTGACGGCACAGTCGACCCGAAAAAGGAACAAAAGAGCCGCTCACAGTCGAGGGCAACCAACACATCAATGGTGAAGGTCAAACCCACAACATTTGCATCCTGCACACAATGCTCTACCAACTGAGCTATGGCAGCGGCCTTTCCCCAGCCATACAGGCTTTGTCTGCACGCTGCCATTATGCGTTCACCAACAAGAACAGTACAGCACGTTGACCTACCTCCTGCGGAGTGGGGCGTGCGGCCGACGTCAACGGCGGTCATTTGCCGCGCTTGGACCAGTCCTTGGGTGTCCAGTGCAGGCACTTGGGGTCGATTCGCAGGGGCCGCTTGAGGGCCGCCCGCTCGTATGCCTCGATCACCTCTCGTGTCAGGGTGATGATGTACTGGCCCTTGTAGTAGTTGATGAGGTTCAGGTACTGCAGCGTTGATATCACATCTTCCTTCTTGATGCTCGTCAGCTCACTCATTTCACTGCACAACGAGGAAAGAAAGAAAGAAGACAAAAGTGATCAAAACGTGCTGCTGAGTTCCGCACTGGTGCTGGCAAAAGCTCATCTTCAATCGGTTACTTTTGCGATCAAGCTAAAAGAACCTGCCAGGACACATACGTAAAGCAGAGGATGCTCTGCTTCCTGCTGGCATCAAATCTACAGCAAGTCTAGCATCTGAGCACGCCACTGTTGCATTGGACGTTAAACTTGGCATTATCTGTACAAGCTGTCGAACCAGCCTCTGTAGAATACAGCTGCAGTTCTCGACCGGTCACACGCATAATCGGGTCAGGTTAACTTCAAAAGCCACATGGCCCACACCGATCATGAGTGACTCTTCCCCACAGCATCGAGTCAAGTGCTTTCATGATTAATCAATCAGTAAGCACATAATGTGAAAAATGCCAGAAATGAGAAATGATGAGAAACAGACAACAGCTATATGTCGTGAAACCTTCTGTGCCAAAGAAATTACAGCCATCAGAGCAGAGCCTGTGCACTTGTGTTGCTAGGCCAGTAGGATTTTATAGCACTTTCTGAACGTATAAAACAGATAAGTGAATCAGGTGTGATTTCAATGTGCAACATTCTCACTATCACCCAAACATCAAAGGAAGAAAGCAGAAATTATTCGATGCAATAGCCATCGTTTTGAGAACTCCATAAAACATTCATACCTTTCAAGATAACACAGGTTGAGCCAATGAGATAATGTTGATTGAGCATATATATATATATATATTTTTTTTAGAGCTCTTACATGAGCAATGCCTTTCTTGTGTAGCTTCCCCTTCATTGGCACAGTACGAGCATGCAGTCATACTAACACACAGGGCACCACTGCATGACAGATATCCAATGCATTTGACAGCTACAGCTAGGATGCATGCCAAAATGCAATCCACAGTGGCCATTGGATGGTAACAAGAAGCATAGTGTAACTCACTGAATTGTGATCTGTGGCTTCTCGCCTGCCTCGTTGGGAGTCATGTTGATCATGATCTCAAGGATGGTCTCGGACCAGTAGGAGCGGTAGGAGAGCAGCCCCAGGTCCGACAGTGGCTTCTCCGGAGAGCCCGTCTTGCCTTCAAACTTTGACAGCTCGTAGCCTGCGTGAGAAATTTGATGAAAAATCAACTTACTGTGACTGCTGGCAGTACAATGACCGATTCCGACTACTCCATTTGTGTGTTTACACACATCCCATGATGGCACTTTGGCGTACTGGATGACAATATAGTACCGCACATCTTAGGATCAATTCATGTTCTACAGCATTTAAATTTGGTTTTAAAAAGAAATGGCAGTTCAGCATTTCTGCATTACACCTGTATCACAATCACGCCAGCAATCTTGAAGTCAGCAGCTGTACCCTGCAGCCATTAAAGCCATGACAATAAGTGAACGATTAACTCAATCAGTCTTCAGTATGCGAAGAAAACTTGAAGCTTGTTCACTGCAACATGTTCCAACATTCACGGCGGCGGCATGCACTCAGAATTTCGCAGTATGCGTGCTCCTACACTGCAACATCCATGTACAGCCAAATCTTGATAATTTGAGCTCCAAGGTACCTGAAAATTTGTTTGAATTTTGGATGAAGTTTGAAGTAAACAGAGCTAATTGAACAACGTACTAGCCTAGCGTTTTGCACGTGAACTAAGCTTGCACATCAGTGGGAACATTCACAACATTCACCCACACATAATTAACAAATTACAGGATGCTGTCACTAACAGATGCACCACATTTACTGGAATCTTGAAGTGTACATCTCGTCTGTGAGTTCAACTATACAGTTCGACTGTAACTGGGCACTGCTGAAATGCGTCCAACAGGCGGCAACGGAACGAGGAAATGAGGGACTCACTGAATTCGATGAGCAGCTTGCCAAAGCCTTTCCTCTGGTAGGGTGGCAGGGTCAGGATGCAGGCCACGTTGTAGTCCTCTGTCGACTCCTTCTCCTGCAAGGTCAGAGAACAGCTCGACATTTACTCAAATGTCCCGTCACTGTACTCGAATGTGTGCCTTCTACACACTATTCCACGTTCCTGCAACATTGCTCCTGTCATTTGAGTACTGTCAGTTGCTACTGCCGTTACAAGATCTTGCTGTTACTGCTCTAATCAGTTTTCTTCCAAGCACAACAGATATTTGGGAGAATTTGTAAGGCTCAACAAAGGCGCTTGGAAGAGTGAAAAGACAATTATGCAACAAAAGGTCAATCGGACAAGAAGTCCTGCCTGGTTCAGCTCTTCCAGACAGGGAGAGTTATGTCTAACTTACCACAACGATGTCGTAGGTTACAGAGACCACACAAATAAGAACTACATTAGAGAGAAAGAAATGAACTTGGGCAGGCCCTATAATAAATGAGGACAGATAACCTATGGTCAATGATATCAGCGGAACAGATACCAAGAAAGGGAAAGTGCGACTGCAGATGACAGAGAGTAAGGTGAAAGTGACGGGCATGTAATGGAATCAGCTTGTGCAAGACACGTCAGAGTGGACATTGTTGGCAGAGGGCTTTGTCCTGCAGTGGACGTGTTGGGCTGATGATACTGTAAAATTTCAAAGCAAGGGCACCCTTCCCTTTCGCAGGTGCCCTCTCCTCATCTGCAGCATGCACTTTCCGCCTGCCCGTGTGCACTTCATATAAGTTTCCTTTGCTACTGTTAAAAACGGCTATTTTTAACAAATACTACTCTGGCATGGTAAATAAACACTTCACAAATTTGCTTTGCCTTGGGTGGCATCGTGCATCAGTTGAGACTCGAATCCGTTTCAATCTTTCGTCTTAGTGTCCTGCAGACATGACATTAGCAAACTCGATAAAATGTGCATAAAATGTACAAGTGGATCTGCGGGCGGGATAAAAGTTTGAAAGTTTGCTGTAACAATACTTTTGTCATTTTGCCAAGTCAGAATTGCTATGCAAGGGAAGGAACGGTGCCTCAGTGTTTAGCAAGGAGTTAGATGGCACGCCATTAAAGAGTTTTCCAAGCACAAGCGCAGAGATCAGCTGTAGGGCATGGCTGGCTGTCCAACACTGGTAAATGGTATCAGAGCGCAGTTGATGAAGATGCTGCACCTACGATAAATTGCGATCATCTGCAGCCTATTCCTTGATACTGGCTCTGAGCATGCCGTGTCCGAGGAGACTTTTGATACATCTCAGGGGGACTAGCACGCTGCTCCAATAAAAGTTATTATTTTCTGCATTGCTATGGCCTCACTCCCTCTCCTTTATGCTTCCTGTGGATTTTTTTTAAGTATGCTCTGGAATTTAAAATTTTGCACCAAGCCCCTACTAAGCACCCCCTCCTGCCTCGTCCACATCTGAAGTTTTATCTTTGTTACTGTCACCATATCCAAAGGGGGCACTTGCTTGGAATTTCACGGTACGTACGAAACCTAGAACGCGAAGGTACCAGCAGGATCTGTCGTGTAGCGAATTATTAATAAATGCCTAATAGAAAAAACTATAATGCATACTCGACACAGTGCTGTTCTACTGTAGTAGGGTCTAAGTGCACGGAAATCGCCTTTAACGGTAGTGCTAGTATGGTTGATTGTGCGTTTGACTGCTGTTCACAGTGCATGTTTCTGAGAATGCTTGAACACCTTTATAAGAAGTATGCAACAGCAAGCAGTTTCTGTCCCTTGCACAGTCGCCGATAGACTTTTTGGACTCCGAAAATTCAGACTTGATGGATATTCTGGACATTACAAATGCACCGTCAAGGTTCCCATAGAGCTAATGCATTCTCGTAACAAATCCAGACAAACTTACACAATAAACCGTTTCAAGGTCCCCTTAATGTTTTGTTGCAGGTTGCAGCTGGGGACGTGGGTCATGCACAGGATAGTTACACGAAACGAGGCTATTAGATGGGACATATTTGCCTATTCTCTTCACATTTAATGAGATTATGCCGCGCATCTGTCGGAAAGGCCTGAATGCAGTAGCCAATGCGCTTCCGCTCAAAAATGATCAAACGAATGGAACAGAGGCACTACCTTTGAGAAGTAGCCAACGAGGTGGTAGCCCCGACTGTCGACCTCGGTCATGACGTAAAACAGGAACGGGTCTGTGTCGTAGTACAGCGTCTTGTGATCGAGGAAGCACTTGGCCAGCAGGCAGAGATTCTGTGCATACATCTGCAACAGAGACAACAGAGCGAGGGGTTGCATTCCAGGTGCAACTTGCTGTGAACGCAGCCGAAGTATGAATGCACATAACTTTCCATTTGGGATTCTAACAGTTCTCACACCATAAAGTCGTGTTACGCCTTTCAGACAAGAATGCCATGGGAAAGCCTATCCGTCACACTTGTTTGCTCGCAATACTCACCAGAAAAAAAGAGCCCCGCACGAGTTTTGGGCACTGCAAACACGCAACTACGATGCATAGGCCCTGCAGTGTGCTACTGTACCTGCAGACACGTGTGTTGTGATAATGGCTGCAAATTCACACGAAAAAGAAAAAAATTGCGTCCCCCGCAAGAAAGCTGCACTTCAATAGAAAGTTTTAGCAGTGGCGGCTTACCGTACGGTAAGTACAGTATGCTATACCGTCGTGGTTGGCACGTACAAAATTCAGCTTCTGGGGGCTTTACCAGCAAGTTTTATCATCTCACGATGTTTCCGTACCCACCAAGCAACTAGTGCAGGTCTTTCCAACTAAAATAGCCACGTGCTGACCATGATGGTACGGCATTACTGTCATTGCCGTATGGTAAGCCGGCGCTGCTAAAACTCCCTAATATTGCAATCGGTCACACACAAGTGCTGCTTGAAACATCACTGACCGTGGCACATGACTTTGGTTCATCATCCAATGCGGAATGCTCAACACCGCCACTGGAAACGTGCCGCAGATCGAGACAAAAAGAGAAAAAAAGAGAAAAGGAGCCAGAACTCGTCACAGAATGCGAAACACTCCTTTGGCTATGACACAAGAAGGGACACAGGGAACTGGTATGCCGCTTGCTAGCCAAGGCATTGGAGGGCGGCGGGTTCAGTTTGCTGACAGTAACTCCCGAACGGCAGAGAAGAGGCATGAAGACAAACCTTGTTCTTCCGGCCATCAATCTCGAAGAAGGAGTAGTTTCCCTTGCGGTATATCTCATTGCCTGGTGGATGCTTTAGCGTGCACTTGGCCTGCGTAAAAGACGAAAAAGAAATGAATATGCACGTGTCGTCAGACTGGGCAGTTCATTAGACATTGCAGCAATACCATGATATTAACAAAGCAGAGAGTGCGACAAGGGCAAGAGATAACCGAAGCCTCTCACATCCGAACAAGAGATGCTGCTTGGACTAGCAAGCTTTCAATCCGGCTATGAGACGATGATGTCAGTTTCGATTGGCAAATGCGGTGGTGTAAGACGGGACTGGATGATGTGCAGCACATGTGTTTTTGTGCTTGGAAGTGGGCTAGCACTTCTGGAGGTTCTCATGTCTTACTGATTACGGCTTGGTTTGTTAATTTTTTTTCCTTTGTTTTTGCAAGTAAATTTTAGGTGAAAGTCAGTGCGCATGCAGACATTAAGGCCAAACCTCATATGTGCGAAAATGCACGTGACAGCGATGGGTGAGACTATGAGCGATGAAACGGGCTAATCTCGCGACATGTTGCGTAATCGAAGTCATGCCATCAGTTGGTTTCAGAAATCTAGAATCCGTCTCCAGTATCCCTGAAGCGCTGCAGAAAACCGGAACAGGATTTATATCAATAACGCACTGCTGGTCGTCGCCATGTGCTTGACATACACGCACATAGGCAGAGAAAGCTACTACAGTGGAACTTCGATTATACGTCCCCCGGTCCTGCGACGACCCGCGTTTTACGACGAATTGGCTTGGTCCCGGCAAAACCCCCATAGAAATAATGTATTAAAAACCTCAATTGTACAACGCAATTTTACGCCGGCCCCGCCTCGTACGACGCTTCGCTGGACTGTCCGAGAAAAAAAAAGACCTACGATGACGCGGGCTGGCACGCAAACACACTGCGGCCGGGCGAAAAAAGTCGGGAAACCGAGGAACCGAGTTCGTATCCGCGCTGCCACCACAGGGCCTCTTCAATTTTTCGACACGCGGTCGGCCATAGCTAGCCAGAGCCAACGTTGGCCGGAGCCAGCCGGAGCGCATTCGTTTTGTCGCATTGCACTGCGCACTTCCGTTGTCGCCTTTTTTTTTTTTCTCTCTCTTCTTTTGGGTGGTTTTGTAGTGACCGTTGTGAGCAGATAACATGGCAGATAATTTCGAGCTCGCTTTCTAGTACGCGATAACTTTCACTAGATTTCGTGTCGTTATACCGGACGTGTTGAACGGTGATTGTTGAGCCAATGTTTGCGACAGCCGCGGGAACCGGAACTCGCCGCTGTCTAGCTACCAGAGGGCTGGGGCGTTTTAGCCGCTCGCGATTGGTCGAAGCTTGCAAATCGAATAGGCCTACTGCCGTGCTGCCATTCAGCCATTCCTTCATGTGTTTGCCTCATCGGTTGGTTGTGCTGCGCCGCAGCTGCTGTGTCCACGTGCAAAATTTTCTGTGTTTGGACATTGGTGTGCGAGGAAGCTTTCGAATTCTTGGTTGCGAGTGCTGCGTCTCGCAATGTCGCGGAACCGAAAACCGCTGACGCTCGGAGAAAAGCTTCGCATAATCGAGGAGGCAGAGAAGCGGAACGGAGCAACAAAGGCCAGCATTGCCCGCGACCTGAACATTCCCGAGTCGTCGCTGAAAACGATCCTCGCGAAGAAGGACAGCATCCTACTAAATGCGGCAAAGTTCGGCCTGAACAGGAAGGCCGCGAAAGATGGCAAATATGCTGCCATGGAGAAGGCCCTCGTTGAGTGGTTGCGTCAGGCTCGCAGTTCAGGAATCGCCGTGGATGGCGCAATTTTGAAGGAGAAGGCTGAGACAGTTGCATTGCGCTGCGGCATTGACGACTTTAAAGCCTCCAATGGCTGGTTGGATCGCTTTAAAAAACGCAGTGGAGTTGTGTACAGCCGCTGCTGTGGAGAGAGCGCGTCAGTCAGCTCCGACACTGTAGAAAAGTGGACTGCATTGCTGCCGGAATTGATACGGGAATACAAGCCGTCCGACGTGTTCAACGCGGACGAAACTGGATTATTTTATAATATGCAGCCAGAACAGACATTGGCATTCAAAGGAGAGAGCTGTCACGGGGGTAAGCGAAGCAAAGAGCGTCTTACCGTATTGCTTTGCGCTAATGAAGACGGCTCTGAAAAGCTTCCTGCCCTCGTGATCGGCAAGTTTGAGAAGCCGCGATGCTTCAAGAATTTGAAAAGGCTGCCGTGCCAGTACACGTTCAACCGGAAAGCCTGGATGACGGCTGCTATGTTTTCTACATATCTGCAGCAGCTGGACTCCAAAATGGGGGCTAAGAACAGAAAGATTCTTCTTCTGCTTGACAATGCGCCATGCCATCCATCAGATATGTCGCATTTGAGAAATGTGAAAGTTGTATTTCTGCCCCCCAATTGCACTAGCCAGCTGCAGCCACTTGACGCTGGCGTCATCAAGTGCATGAAACAGAAATATCGGAAGTTTCTGGTGCAGCGTCGGCTGGCGGGCATGGAACGCAAGCAGTTGGATAAGAAGCTTTCTGTGCTTGATGCAATGCACTACATTGCTAGTGCATGGGACGCAGTCACGCCAGAAACTATCGCCAACTCCTTCAGGCACTGCGGCTTTAATAGAAGTGGTGCTTGTTCTACCAGTGAAGCTGCACTGCCTGTTGACGATGAACCAGAGTTCGGCAGCCTGGATCTTTCGCGGACTATGTTGGTGCCGACGACGACGTTGCAGTGTGCAGTGAAGTGTCGCTGGATGACATTATCGAAACTGTGCGTCCCGACACTGCGGGAACTTCCGACAAGGAAGAGATGGACGACGCTGCAGAGGCTAGCGTGTCCGTTCCGACTTACGCGGACGTGTTGTGCTACATCGACCACATTCGGCGGTTTGCTTGCGCACGCGATGAGATCGGCGACTTGCTGCCAGATGTTGCAGCTATCGAAAGAAAGCTGATGCGTCGTGGCTGGGCAAACTCTCAGAAGAAAATCACAGATTTTTTTAAAAGGTGAGAAATAAAGGTTCGTTCACACCTCCGATAAAATGCGTGGTTGTCATTTTTTCAATTAATTTAATCTACGTTCCTCGGAGCAGCGTAGGTTTGTGCCGCGGACTTTCTTAGGCATTATGTGCCCGCTGTTGTGGGGCAAAAATGACCGTCACTGCCTATATTCTCGGTTTTTCGATTATACGACGCCCGGATTATACGACGATTTTGCGCGGTCCCCTGAAAGTCGTATAATCGAAGTTCCACTGTACCTACAAGGTACTAAAAACATTTTGTGTACCTTTGTGCAACAGAACTTTTTACTTTACACTGGACAGTGCAGGCAATGCACAAGTTTTGTTACAAGGTCGATGCCCTCATGCCGGCAACACTGGAGATCGCTTGGCTAAGTTGCATGCGAATGAGGTTTAGTTATGCAAGCGATGGTAGCCTGTGTTGCATTGCCCGTTGCTGTCATATGCATTTTCACACACGTGGTGTTTCAACCAGCCAGCCCTGGAACCAAATTTGTTACATGGTTAGCCGGTTCATATTATTCCTGAGAAAAGTGGAAGGTGCAGCTTAAAAAAACGAGGCAGGGATAAAGCACTGAACACAAGTGTGTTCCCTCTTGCCCCGTTGTTCTTTTTACGAAAGCTGCATAAACCACATAATGAATGCAAACCAACCAATAGTACCGTTTGCCATCTTAAGCCATCAATATGTGTTGCCGAAATGATGTAAGACCACTTTATTTTTGTTTTTTCTCATCGACTATTTTGGCTCGATGTGGCCACTACAGGTAGGCAATTCTGATCCAACTTTTCCCAGCATGCACAATCCCTGTGATGCCTTTGAACCAGAAAAAGCAATGCCACTGACTAAACCACACATTTAACAGTTCATTCGTCTACACAGGCACCGTATCCAGTTGGTGCCCTATGCCCAGTCCTCACCAGCGTTAATACTGGATTCACTGATTTGATTGATTTCTGAGGTTTAATGTCCCAAAACCAGGCATGATTATGAGAGACGCCGTAGTGAAGGGCTCCGAAAATATCAACTGCCTGGGGTTGTTCTTGTTGCTGTTATGTGGGGTTTAACGTCCCAAAACCAACTCTGATTATGAGAGACGCCGTAGTGGAGGGCTCCGGAAATTTTGACCACCTGGGGTTCGTACAGCACATGGGCACACCTTCAACATTTCACCTCCATCGAAATGCAGCCGCTGCAGCCGGAATTCGATCCCGCGACCCATGGATCAGCAGCCAAGTACCATAGCCACTAGACCACCGTGGCGGGGCTACTGTGTTAGTTTTCTAAAGAGTGCAACAAATATACAACACTGTGCTTCTGTGCCCTGCAACATTTACATATTTTAAGGAAATAACAAAAGAAAGAAATGCACATGTCCAGTCAAAAATTTAAGTCTTTGTAACATCGAATAAAAATGACGTAGGAACATATAACTATGCTTCTTATACCCACTAAATATTCAGGAATATGTCTGCATAATTTCTGGCTAGCTTACTTTATGGTATTTTAAAACAACTTAGAACGGAGAATGTTGTGCGAAGTACCTTCCCCATTATCCAAACAAAAGAAAAGCTACTTTAATATTCGAAAGTAGCACATTAAATTATGCACTGCTAGTAAGTTTCACTACTCTATCGGCAATAACAATAAATATTTCGCTTAAGACCCATGTCCCAACTGAAAATTTGAATTATTGAGAATCTACTGTCCTCTTATGTAATGTCCTCTAACACCCTATTTGCACTGTCAATGACCTATAGCATTTAACACTGTGCATATTAATGGCAAAATGTCCACTAATGTGAGCGCACTCGGATGTGAAAACCCTTCCTTAAAGGCAAAAGCTGCTCCTAATTATAATATGAAAACTATTTGAAAGTTTTTCCAGTATTATTTGACTTGGACAACGTGGCACCGTTTGAGTCAGCTTTGATTAAACCTTGAAATTCGCACGCCCCTAATGCAGCTGAGGGGCAAAGCACTGGAATGAAAACATAGCAGTCATGCCGCAACATACTTCAAACAAGCTTTACTCACCAGATGTCGCTTGAGACAGGTTCGGGACTTTGTGTACTTTAGACAGAACTCACAGAGGTAAATGCACGAGTTGACTAGTTCCTGCAAGAAAGAGAAGAGCAAACAAAACAGGGTGACAAATTACAACAAACTCACGTGTTGAGTGTTGTAGCAGCGAGTAATGTACACCTCAAGCAGTGGTGGCGTTCCCAGAAAAATTGTGCCCTGACATACTTGAACTGACACAGGGAAATTCTTTCCACCTGTTTGCTCAGAATAGCGACCAAGTCCACCACAATGTGAAGGTTATGGGTCCTGTTCGAGCTGACAGCGCTTTGTAATTTTTCTTTTATCCACTTTCATTTCATTTGCCCTATTGTCTCATCATTATTGTACTTCAATTAAAGATAAATTAACGAACCTCATGCTCTTCTTGGCTTCATCATTTACAGGCGCAATAGATGACGAAAACGTGTCTGGAGTTACAAAACCATCACAAGTTGTGCGCTAGAACTGTGAAGCTATCACGCAGACAAATCATCCAGGAACAAAAAGATGATACTACATACACTACAATTTAATTTAACCTCTTCAGGAAATGATGTACTTGATACACCCCAAGTGTTTTTGTCATTACCCTGTTTCCCCATTTCTCTGATACACCTCAAAACATGATTTTTGTTATTACCCTGTTACCCCATTTCTGTGATACACCTCAAAACAAGATTCCTTGTTTTTAGGTGTATCACACACTGCCAAAGCTTCTGGCGGTGAAATGTCCCACTGTTTCGCACCAAACCATTCTCAGCAGTGACAAACCTTTTGGAACTGCACTCTCCGCTGTTTTTTCTTGTTCATTACCGGCAGGTAGCTGGCCTCCCTCATGAAGAGCAACAATAAAGTTTATTATGCTAATTTGACTTAGTATATGCTTGAATTCTTTTTCAACATCGAAAACTTGCTTTTTAGAAGGAAAATATTCAATATCAAACTTAAAGAAAAATGAGCAGTTTGGGCACATGAAATTGTCAATATAATTAAGCGGTTAAGGGGGGACGTGGCACTTCCGGACTAAAAATGGACAAAAAATCGAGTTTTTGCTGATGAAATATCATGTTCCTAGAGTCATTCTGCACCTACTCACAAATTTTCATAGCCAAATTTTAATAATTACCTTGCTTTAAAGAACCTATACCACACATCAGGCCCATAAGTATAGGGCAAAAATTTGAACATTTTTCCTCAATTTCTCAAAATGAAAATATTCATGACCTCCCTGTGTTGGAGGAGCAATATCTTTTGTTCTACAAGGGTTATCATTGTGACTTTTTTTTTTTTTACTGGAAGATGAATAGAAGTGGCTTGTCGTAAAGTAAATTTTGTTATAATACTGTGCTACGGAATTTTTCTAAATGAAGCTTTTGTTTCAAGTATCAACGAGGACATTCATTGTGTCATGTTCAACAGTCTGTAACTTTGCTTGGAAATGGCCTAAAATGATGACTTATGCTTCTTGTCACACTGTTAATATCGTCACTTGATTCTCTGGGCTGCTTTTTATTGTGAGGGCTGTGGTTAATTAGCTAATTAGGCCCCAATAAAATAAATGAATTTTCAATGTATTGTAAATACTATTCCTCACAGAACAAAAATGATTACATTGTTGAAAAGGGCAGTTAAAGCTGCATTAACTCTGAAAATTTCAGTTAAATACTCCAAATAATAAAAAAATATTTCCAAAGCGCAGTGTCCCCCCTTAAGAGGTTAACTAAAAACAATGCTAAAAGCAATGCTATACGAAACGAGCAGCACCGTGCCCGTCAGCCAGGCGAGCAGCACCCACCTGTGGGTACGGCGAGAAGTACCAGGGCCTGATGCGGTTGCGTCCCAGCTCGATCATCTCGATGTTCTTCATCCTCGTCACGATGTCGTCGTGGTGGGCTACCATGCTGCCCGTGGAGCGGGGGCAGGGCACGGACGAGTCCTGGGAGTCCTGCGTGGCCACCGCCGAAGGCAGAGCCTTCGAAGAGTAAACCTTCCTGTCCAGTCTATACACCACACCTCTGACCGTCCTACAAGCAGGCTACTTCCCACCGCCACCACCAGGAGAACGATGACAAAATGTGCACTGCTAGACACAGAGGTGCCCGCATACAAGTACCCTTGGCATGCGCTACACTCAAACCAAGCAACGAAAAGTTTACATCACAACAAAGAAATCAACGATCACTCGTCAGTTGCCCATAGAAAATAAAAAAAATGTTGACTGAAATGATTACTGGAGGTATTTTCTCTATAAAAATCTTTTTTTTGGGAGCACAAACAAATGAGAAAGATGCAAAATGCTAAGAAGCAACAGAGGTGCATCTGTCAAGCAACTGCCACCATGCATCACACAGGTTGAGTGTGACACTCAACCCATGCGACAACAAAGTTTTAATGGGATGGTGGTACTTAATGCAAGCGTTTAATGGGACAGAGGTGTGTCCCTCGCACAATGTCCTTTGCGCAAAAGGAACACGCACACAGCCAGGATGAGACCTAACATACATAACACGTTAGAACCGTTGGACGAGGACCAAATAAGGAAGACATTCGCAACATGAAGCGCATCACGTTGACAACGCTTGCCTTATTTCATTTTTTCCTGCAGCTACAAAAATATTTTCCCAAGTTCCGCTATTAACATGGCCAAGTTACTGCATGCATGATGCGATACGTTGGCATTGAGCTCAAAAGTAACTAATTTTAAAGAAAAAAGGAAAGAAAGAAGCTCTGAATGCTGCTGGAAGCACTAGGGACTCCTTGAAGTGGCATGCAAAAACTTCTGAGGCACATGTTACATCACAACGAAATACAGTCGACTCTCTTTAAGTATGCTGCCATCTAGATTAACATAATGCAGCTGCTCCGGGTATGCGCCTTAGCCCTGAAGCGGTTGTTTTCTCAAAATATTTTATTCGAACCTCCAGTCTCCACATGCTTTTTTTCAAGGTGCAGTCACATGTTGAAGCAATGAAGCACAGATGCTTTCAACAGTCGTGCGCAACATGCACTGGGCTCATCTCAGCACCGTGTGTGACAAAGACTCACCTCATTTTCTGTGGCGGGACACTTCCTCTTCCTTCCCGCTGCTTTCTTTGGCGGGGCTCCATTCTGCAGGAACAGAACAGATGGCATTAAGCAAAGAAAGAAAGAAAAAACTATGAAGGAAGCCTCGTCAGTACACATTTGAATTATGATCACGCTAGTAATTCACTTCCCATCATCCCACTGCCATGTTCTAGGTGCCTCAGCCAAATTCAATTCTGTTTGACTTACTCCAAGGGAATGCTATCCGACAGCATGTCAAGCGGCATAGAGCTTCTCAAGTTACCCGAACGTAGGTCGACCACCACCCTCTCCTAACAGCAAGTTAAAAAAAAAAAACAATAATAAACTTAACTCGCAGTGTAGTTTCGGATTCAATTGTGAGTCGACTTCCCAACTTTGAATTTCAAGTTTCAACAAAATGGGTCGACCCACAGTCGTGCAAATATGGTACCAAGTGGTACCGAGCACTTGGCACCACTTGATAATACAGCAGAACCTCGTTATAACGAACCCGGATATAACGAACTATCAGATATAACGAAGAAATCGCAATTCCCCTTGAAATTCCTATGCATGAAATTGATATTGGTTGTAACGAACTAATGGTTATAACGAAATAATTACCAATCCCCCTTCATCTTCGTTATAACGAGGTTTTACTGTATAGAACTGCAGTGACAGGTGTTGTGGGGGAACGCTGCATATCTGTTCCAACCAGTTAGGGCTCTAGTCACTGTGTCCCCAAACTGGAGAACTCTCGTGTCCTTGCAGTCCATTCTTATCACAGTGCTATGTGGTCGGGGAGACAGCTGCCCTCCCTCCTCCTCTCGGAGCGCCAGAAACTTGACCACGACCTCTAAGACAGTCCATTCAATGGTGGCCCTGCCTCCCAGAAGGGCCTTTCTCATTGTAGCCGGTCAGTCAATCAGCCGCCCACTCAAATGACAAAAGTCTCTGGCATTGCCCCCGTAGTGCCGCTGTTAAGTTTAGAACCAAGCCCATGATATCCACCACAGCAGAAAAGCAGAGCATAAGCGTGCGCTTTGAAGTAGCACCCTGCGCTCGTGCAGACACAGTGAATACGCAATAGTCACTCGCTGGAACAATGAGGCGGCTGTCCTGCCAGTTCAGGCGTGCCTCAGAGCATTGAACCCTCTTCCGTAATTTTCCCGCAACTGTTGGCATCACCTGCCACTTTCAAGAGACAGGTCTCTCGGTATCCTGACATGCGGCCATCACCTCGGTAAGAGGATAATACCCTGCCTGCTCACCTCCTTGACTGCTTTGCTCACTTCAGATGTCCTAGCTTTCTTGCTCCAAACCTCAGAGTTCTGCGTACAGGAAGGAGACAGAGTAAGACAGGCGGTGCAGATATAGGGCAGACAGTGGGATGGCGAGAGTGCTAGGCCACCAAAAAGCACCACGGAGGCAAGATGAGCCAAGTGACAGAGCAGCAGTGAAAAAGGTTGTGGCGTCACAGTGCATTCAAGCATGTAATATGGTGCACCTTCAGGGGCTACAGGCAGTGATATGAAAAGAAAAGGCATATGCAACTCAGTCGTTAGAATGTGACTGAATGAAGGCAATGTTCACGTAATGACAGTGAAGAATCTTTTAGCCAATTCTAACCAGCGCTAGCTGACATATGTTATCATTTAGTCAATGCTAGCTGGTGCTAATAAGTGCTTAGTGATATGCTCTGTAATGATGTAGTAAAGACTGCCATTTCTCACCAGTCCTAGCCGACATCTGTTATTATTTAGCCAATGCTAGCTGGTGCTAACAAGTGCTTAGTGATATGTTCTGTAATTATGCAGTAAAGACTGCACTGCCTCATCATACAATTTTGCAGAATGTGGAAAGAAGTGATGAAAGAACAAGCTGCCTATTAAAATGCAAAAGAAAAAAAGAGAAAACCTGTACCTTGCACAGTGTGAGGCATAGAAGAGTGCATGAATGAAAAAAAGAAACAACAACAAAAACCCTAAAGCATAATTAAACATAGATGTGAATCAGTATTCTGGAGAAAAAATGAATAATGTAGCAGGCTCCCAACTAGTTATGATTGCTAAAAGTAATTGGATTTTAATAACAATGATCCAATTATGTAATCACAATTTCTCACAATCTCCAGGCATGCGAGTGTTCGACTTGCAACTAGCTCAAGATTTCCCTGAGCTAAGCAGCTAATTTCAACAAAACAGAGTGCCTTCGTTAAATAAAAATACAGGCAAGCCAAATTACCAGCACCTCTGCCTGTCTCATGACACTGTGATAGTTTAAAGGTGCTCACTCATGTTTTGTTTTCAAATTTTGTCATAGAAACAACATGAAAGCAACACAGTAATGAAGGCAGCCAGCGTAAATACTGCAGTAGCGTAAGTGCCAAAACCCAAAGGCCAGGGGCCTTTGAACGTTTACGAAATGTGGCACGTCGTACCTCCTTCGTATCTTTGACAGCCGCGGGCGGGGCGGGCGGCTCGTCGGGCGATTTCTCCGCCCACGATTCTGCGGCACTGGCCGGTGGGAGGGCCTTTTCCAAAGACACAGAAGACACAAAATAATGAAACGTAACAGAACGGGGATGTGGCAAAGTAAGCGTCAAGCAACACTCAGGCATAGGAAAACGGGAGAGAGATGGGAAAGGGGGCTAAGGTTTGCAAACTAAGGATACAGAAGGGGATGACCATAGCTGGGACCAGCTTGGGCATGGAACATGCTGGTGCCTAGTGCCATCATCTTCCAGTCATTCGTGCCGCACCTTGACTTGCTTTTGCTCTACCACTACACACATTCAAAGTGCCTTCAAAATGACAACAGAAACTTTCGTGGTCCTTAAGGAACTTTGTTCTCACATTTGCCCATGAATAAATCAGCATTTTGACAGCTCAAGGCTGTTGCCTCGTGGTATCAGCTAATGCAACTTTTAAAATATTTTCCTACGGACTCTGCACATCCTTAATCTCGTGCAAATGGCCAAGTTTTTAACACTGCAACTAGTCTGTCAACCTGCAGTTCCATTTACGTTTGCAATGAGTTTTACTCATACTATACTTCAAGTACAGAAGAAAAGAAAAAAAAAAGCCACATTTTTCAGAGGCTTTCATGAACTAGCTGGAGCATTCTAACAAAACCTTCCGAAGTTTTAGACAGAAATAGAAAATGAAGAAGAGAAACACAAGCAGCATTCCAGGGGTGAGAAATGCTCAAAAAGGCAAGTATTCTCGAAAATTTATTTTCGGATGTGCCGCCAGCCAGGACTGAGATACCTGCTATGTGGCGTGCGCCTCCTACAAGGTGTTAAAATCCACCCTTGCACATTGCCCTGAGTCGTACAATGAGCATGTTTCAACACGGAGAGTTACACACTTAAAAGACAGCATGGAGTGGTTGTAGCCACGTCAGTCACACAAGACATGGCACCAATACAGCTCAGCCCAGACATGTCAAATCGGAAGAGAGCTTACAAAATGGTGTGACGTGCTGCACAGAGGAGTCAGAAAGAGGTGAAAGAGCACAATCACCTCCCTAAACATGTCCTCTGGAGACCTCAACCCCACTTTCAGGTGCCTTAGCTACGCTAAGTAGTAGGTGCATTTCATTCTAGACATGCAGTACACTTGAACGTTGTATAAGAAAACACTGGATACAACGATGTCCAAGTGGACGCGACAAAATAAAATTCTCTGAAAAAAAGTCCTTGCACACGTGTATTGACAGTGCTGCTTTCCACAGTGCTCAGCAGCTGTTCAGCGCAGCAATCAAAAACACTCCAATAAAACTACTACATTGCTCACACCGTTGCCTTCCACTGTGACGTCGTCGTGGTCCCCCCCAAACCACCCTTTCAATACCTCTCGCTGTGGCATGCTGCATTAGTCCAGTGCAGAAAAGCACAGTCCGGGGGTGGCCTCCAAGACTGCGTCGTAGCAATCTCGGATGCCATGCTTAGCTGCAAACTGCAAGCCCAGCAGTAGAAATACGAAAGACAAATGCAGTGGCACGCCACTGCTTGCATGGAGTGGTGAGAATGACTAAAGCAGAGTGTAACGTTGGGCGAGTCGGTGCATAACTTAGGAATCAATTGTGGCGTTCTTATCCTGTATTCACATGTCTCTTCTTTCTTCAGTTTTGCACCACAATTGATTCTTCCTAAGCTACAAGAATGACCATCCCGCCTAGTTCTCTCGTTACAGCCGCCTGCGAGCAATACCGAAAACTGATGCAGCTGGGCACGGCCTTCAAGACTGCATCGGCCACGTAGTGACCTTGCGGGCCACAACCCGGCCAAGTCAAGCAGGAATGATGAGCACTGAACACGCGCTACATGCTTTGTGGCAGGCTGACGAAGATGGTGCACTGGTTTGCTCAGCTGTAACACCAGACTCTGAACGAAATGGATAAGCTTCTTTTTTTATGCTGGGCCTCTATCGGCAAAAAGTGACAGGAGTTCAGTCAAAGTGCGATAAAGCAGCCGTGTCTCCAGCCACCTATTTTTGTTGCATCACAGGCATCTAGGACGGATATGAACGGACTGATTGACGTTTTAGTTCTGCTATGCAAACCAACATGTTTCTGCTTTTGCTGCCGAACAAGGCGAATATGGCAGTCTACAAGCCGGATTTGTCGTTTGCCAGTGTGTCCGACCGTGTCCACGTGCGGGAAACAGTGGTGTGTCTTACCTCTTTGACTGGAACCTTGGCTTCTGCTGGCGACTTCTGCGGCCACACGTCAACCTGCACAGCGAAATTGCAATTTGCGCAATGAAACAACAGGAAGGTGACAAGTTGTGTCTTGCCTCTGCTTGCGAATGAACATTGGCTTATAAGTGAGGCTACCTACAGACTGATCAAATTTCACACGTATTAGCTACGGCAGCCACTCTTGGGAGATGGCATGCTCAGTCGCACACAAAGAAATGTTCAATGAAATCCAACTTTATTGGCTCGTTAGGGGAAGGCAGGACAAAAGGTTGTTAGCATAGCTTGACTATGGTCCAGTCCTCGACGAGGCACCATCTCCAATGTTCAGACATTGACCAAGCCATAACGATATATACCAAACCATTAATGAAATCTAATTTAATTTCCCGGGTATCACAATACAAAACCACAATATGATTATGAGGCATGTTGCAGTGGGGAACTTTGGGTTAATTTTGACTACCTGCGGTTCTGAGACTTTCACCCAAGAACACTTAAGTGCATGGGCGTGTTTGCAATTCTGTAATGAAGACACTGTTGCTTGTAGTTGTATTCACGTGATTGTACAATAAACTCCTGTTAAGATGAGCTCTTGGATACATTGAACAGTGTGGGAACCTCTGGTTTGTTTTCCATAGACTCATTAATGAAATTGGCTGCTCTGCAGTTGAGAAAAACTTCTTTAGTGACTGTAGACAATGGGAGCCAGCTAGTTCCTGCCCCAAAAGAAATGGTGCAGTCACGTGCTGGAACCAAGGTAAGTCCCTCAGAGCTGCTAGACCAATAAGGCACAGCCAAGTTGTCCTGACACTTTACGTACGAAGATATTTTACATTTACGACAGCATGCTGATTTTGCACAACAACAGCAAAAACACCATCGCTGACTGGATAAAACTGCACGACAGTGTCGGAAGTCAGCCACCATTTTCTATCGTGCAGAGGCAAAATAAGTAGTACTCCTCTTACAAGTCGCTTCCCACTGCAAACCAAAGTACTTCATTAACGGTTATAATAGATATTTGGATGCCACAGTCATTTTTTCACTTCCTTTTTGGGTTATTCCGATAAGATGAAGATGAAATGACAAGATAAGTTTTCATGGTCCCTAAGAGTTCGTCTTAAAAGGAGTCTACTACAGTCAACGACATAACATTGCAGCGTTACCACAGTGCATGGGTTCTTGAAAGCAATCGTTAAAAATCATGAAGAAAACCTTACCTTTTTACTTACGCGGGAAGACCGACTCTATGCACACAAAAATGTTAAGAAAGAAAAGAGGAACACTGAGAGTGCACACCTTTACGACAGCACTGAGGCTCAGCGATATAGGCAGCATCCCTCCCGCCTTTAGACCCCAAATCCAAATTGCCACTGCAGCTAAAGGGGCCCCGCTACACCTTTCTAAAAGTCTGAAAATTGTGTCAGTCAAGTCGCGGAGGAGGTTGCGAAAAGGTGAGCCAAATGTCAGAGTGCTGCACGTACTAAGGAACTCGCCATTTGGTCTTGAATATAGGTGCAAATCACTTGCTCCCCTTTCACCAAATAACACCACAAGTGGCACCGACTGCACCACTTAAGTTCTTTCACTGTTCTGAAAGAAAGACAAATATGTTTTGTATTTATTTGTTGAACTCAATGTAAACAAATAAACTACTCCTGTGTATGCTTCCGCATTCATGAAACCACCAACGCTAGTTCTACTCCAAGTGGTGGAGTCCATGATTTTTAAGACGTCATATGTTTAAAGGAGAACAGAAGGTTTCCTGTCGTATCTGAAACCAAATTGCAAATTTCCTGGTGTGCACAGTGCAGCTGATGTTTGGATCACGTGTTCACAGGAGCCTCGATGACCGATGGACACCATTTTCAGGCTATGCTAAAAAAAATGTCTCAGGGCCCCTTTAAGGCTAATCAGTCGAGTTAACCAATTTAGTTCCATAGGAATCTGATATACAGTGGGCGAACGTCAGTGGGCATGCCCAACTTGCCAACTATATGGATAGAGCAAGGATATCTCCACTTGATGGACAACCTGCTCTTCTTGCCTGCACTGGAGCACACAGCAGTTCCGAGACAATGAGACAGCCACGGTGGGGAAAAAAAAAAAAAAAAAAAAAAAAAAAAAAAAAAAAAAAAAAGAACTGAATAAGAACTTCGCCAATGAGATTTTCATCCCAAAGGAAATTGTGGCCCTTGTTCTGACAAATAGAACGGAGCTTTAGGGCAGGAATTCCTAGCAGATAACAATCTATTTATTTATTTTGCAATACAACACATGTACAGCCATGCTTCATACCACAGGACGTGACGTTATCTTTCCAAGCACTGATATTTTTTTTAGAAACTTTGTTTAGCCGAAGCATGATATGCATGAAGAAAGAACAGATAAGACAGTAGCTCTTTCTAGAACCCTTTCTAAAAATGTCAGAAGGTAGAGTGTTCACAGCCAAGTACTACTGTTCTCAACTCATTCCATCTACATCATCGACCATCGCCTGCATTTTGAAAATGCATCTAGTACCACGTGTCACGCAAATGCCTAGTGCGCAGCTGCATTGACCGGTAACGTCCATTTCACCAATGTGTCTTGTGCCCACACGAGCTCTGTGACTTTGGAAAGAGATCTGTAACACACCTGGTACAGCACGGACGGGCACTTAAGCAATGCTGTGTGCAAAGGTGTGGGCACCGTTGGGCAAAAAACAGCGTGCCCTGCCTTCCTGAGAAGGCGACTGCGCTGCTCGACCATCACGACCACAAGCGTACCTTGCATTTGTAAATTTCAGATCTTGCAATACTGCAACGAGGCCTGGGCTACTCCAACGCTCCATGTCCCTTAAAAGGGAGCGACTGACAACGTTCTTGCAGCTGTGTCGTCTGCGCTGGAATGCTGCCGGAGCACTCTGGTAGACTTCCATAAGTCTAGCCATGTGTTATAAGCTGTGTGAAGTCAACACGTGTCATGTTGGAATAATCCCACCTTCTAGATGCAATTATGACAATTTTCTCATTCAGGAATTCTTTTTCGGGCACTCCGTCAATGGAAACAGGAAGCACCTTGGAGGAATGAAATAAACAAAGAATCATGGTTTTGGTTACTGAATGCCCAGCAGGTCAAACAAGTTTCATTATATTGTTTCTGCTTTCCCAGGATAACTGTGCCTCCAAAGCAATGCATGCATAAGGATGCCTACCTTTTTTTATTCTGAAAGTAAATACAGGAAAATTAGTCACGTCTGGCACATCAAACATGAATTTGCAAGGCCTTGGCGTCTACTTACAGATGGATTCGGACGATCCTATCAGGACAAGAATGCACAAGGATTAGATGGCTTCCAGGACATGCTACCGACTCTTACGACAACAATGCCTCATACTTTTGAGCCACTAACAACGTGTCCCACGAAATATACCACGCAGACCTAGCCTCGGCAAAATTGAAGTACAGTTACTAATAATAAAAATAACGATTTCTGAGGTTTTACATAAAAACCATGACATGATTATGAGAGATAATGTGGTGGAGGGCTCCGGAAATTTGAACACCTGGGCTTCTATAACGGGCACTGACACCGCACAGTACATGGGACTCTTTATTATTTTGCCTCCATTGGAATGCGACTGGGGTTCGATACTGCAACCTTCAAGTCAGCAGCTGGGTGCCTTAGCCTCTAAACCACCATAGCGGGTGAGCGCTACAGCTTTTCTCACACCTATGAGAGCAGGTGGTGTCGAGGTGATGAGCGGACGGTCTTTAGAGGTAAGTGATATCGATTAAACACATCTGTGCATGCTGCTGCATGTGTATACTTACGGCTGGGGCCTCTCGTGCCTGTGTTTTAAGAGGAGAGAAAGAAACCAGGCACCTTATGACAGAGGAAATAACGAGTGCTGTACATGCAGCTGTCATGATTTGAGCATTTGAAAGCAACATTTTATAACGAAAGCCCCTTCATCAGCACACCGCCTCAAAATTTGGAAAGTCTGTACTTGAACCGTTGTGCCAGTGCCAGTAATTAAAGAAACGCTCACAGACACTGCCACATAGTGGCAAACAGGCATTGACAGCGCACCATGGTAGGTGCCCAAAGTACAGCAAAACACCTCCGTGAATGCTCCTACAATGAAATGACCCGTATAATGAAGTAAACCTTGCTTCCTGATTATGCGGCAATATTTGCCTTGTGCAACCATTTACAACAAAGTGACCCGTACAATGAAGCGCCTCGGGCATTCCAAGCACTTTGCAGTAAAGGTGGCTTACTGCACAGAGTTTGCCAAAAGCACTATACAGAAATGGAACTAACAATGTCGATAAGACAAGCTGCAAAAACTGCCAAGTTTGGTTCCACTCGTGTAAGCACTGTCTGTCCTTGCCGGAGAAGGAACTGACTTTCTTGAATATGCAGTAGTGTATGACCCGCTATCTTGTCAAAGTGAACGGGAAAAAAGAACGAAAAAAAAAAAAAAAACCCCTTTGCACATGGTGCATGGGCATCACCACTGTTTAAACGCATTACTTTGTGTTCAAAGAACTGTGTTTGTTGGGTATATTGTGTCCCTCCTTTTCATCCGTACAGTACGTTGCTTATGTGCCAAAAAAATTCTTGGAAAACCAGTGAAAACCAATGAATAGTGTACAGTACACTGGTATATGGCCATATTTATTCACTTGATGATATGGCAATACAGGAACTATCCAAGAATTGCCATATACAGCTCGGTCAAAAACTGGACAAATATGGCTATTTACGAACCCAGCCCCTATACAGTGGAATCTCGATGATACGAATCCCTCGGGGCCAATGCAAAGTACTCATATTATCCCAAATATGCATGAATGAAAACAATAGGAATCGCAATGAAGGGGTAAACACCAACAATAGGACACCACATGGTCTTATCATATGGCTCAACTTCTGTACTACAAAGGCGTGGTGCCCAATTGTTTGTGCTTTTCTAATATCGATATCACAGGTAAGCCCAGTCTAAAAAGCACGTAACTGATAAGCTATTTTGTCATAAGCCATTTGTGTATGCCGAAACCTTCGTGTATTTAATATGACGTAGGGCGTGTGGAACTTATATGAAATTCGTATCATTGCAAAATTTGTCAACCATGTTCATTTCTTTTGAGATTCTACTGGACAGCTCGATATGCCCAACTCCTGATATGGCAACATATAGAATTTTTTTTTTTTTGTAAGAGTTGCTACGCCACTGATGTGGACACCGCTTTACAGTGAATGAATAGAACAGGAAGGAAAACAATAAAGTACTCACCACTGTTATCGGGGCAAGCAAGTCCGGTGAGCACGGTCGAGAGCCATTCTTTACATCCTTCAGCGGAACCTTGTTCTCTTTCCGTGGCAACTGTAGCTTCTTCAAGTCCAGGCGCTCGACTGTCACCCATTCGTCCAGACGCTTGTTGTCTGAGCACGAGCGCAAAAGTCATGAGCCAACCTGAACTAACATCCCACACGAGCAATCCTAGCCGCGGTCCATATAATCATGATTGAGCTGATTGATTTGTGGGGCTGTACATCCCAAGACCACGATCTGATTATGAGAGATACTGTAGTGGAGGGCTCTGGAAATTTTGACCACCCAGGTTGTTTAACCTGCACCGCCATCACACAGTATACATGGGCTTCAACATTTCGCCTCCATCGAAAACCAGCCGCTGCAGCCGGGACTCGATCCTGCGACCTTCGGATCAGCATCCCGCTGCCATAACCACTAGACCACCAAGGCGGGGCCCGCAAAATCACAATTACTGCTGGGTGGAGTAAGCACAGCTACACGACGGGGTAGACATTGGTTACACACTAACCAAGGTTACCTATGAACCGAGCTTGGCAACCTCGGTTTAGAATATGGAAGAATCACGGATACTTGGAGAAGCTGTTACATCTTATTTTTGAAGCCCAACATGAGGGCGCCCCCTCACCAAGGTGGTCATGCTTCCCTTCACATGCGCCACTGGTGCTGCAAAGAGCAAGGTGAGTGGACAGTCTAATGTGCACATGTGCCACTAGCACTGTGTGTGCGAGCAGCATGAGGTCACAGAAGATGAATAAACAATACAGGAGGTGAAATGCCGCACGCATGCCATCGTCAGCACTGCTAGACTTAATGTCACTCTGCATGAGGAGATGCACAGCTTTATATGCGCTAACGCAGGTTTGGAGGACATAGGCACAGCACACCTGGTGGAAATGCAAGGAGCCATTGTTTTTTTCCTTGTAGCTGACAGAGAAGGCGTCACCGTTTACCCATGGACCCACAGCTGGGTTTACAATGGCGTTTGATGCAACAGCCTGGTCCTGGTACACTAGGCGGCACTACTACGCCATCTAATGGCGCGCTTTGGCGTGACATTATCACGACACGGGAAGAGGCCGAGTTGCGTCTCCCAATTTATTCCTCCACTGTGCATCAGGTGCTCGTGCAAATGAGCCGCATGAGAGGGCAGCGTGATCAGGGAAGGACAGTTGCGCTTGCGAAAGCATGCTACTTGTAGCACACTTTCTGTTATGCGGCTTGCATGTAAGGGCCCTTTCAAAGCTTTCCTTCTTCTGTAGTTTAGGATAACTGGTGTTGACCAAATGGTATTGAGAGTATTTTAAATAAATTTACATTTAGCTATCTTTTCCACAATATTATTACGGGCATGTGACATATAGGCTGTTATATTTTGCCGTCTTCTACATTTCAACGAAATTCACTGCGCCATACTTGGCTGAACACTCAATTGCTCCCCGTTTTTCCTGAAGCACAACTGAGAGGCACCATTTCCTCATAAAATAACGATGAGAAAAAGAACAATATCAAGAAAAGGAAAACAAAAATGCAGGACCACTTACAATCAATGAAATGAACATAGTACAGGCACTGATTGTCAGGTAGCTCCTTGATGCTCAGGATTTCAGCAAGTGCTGGAAATAAAAAAGTGCAAGCACAGGTCAGAGATGATGCAGTTGGTCACCACAACTCCACTGACGCAAGTAATTACAAAACACAAAAGTTCAAGAACGGCTACCACTCTTATGCACATTCCCTGGCTTCTATGTGACCTCTTGCACAGACATACTCGCTTCCAGCAAGTAGTAGGAAAAATCAATTTTACAGTATTCAATTCTGCAGTCTTGCGTGTCACAACCGCGATGCGATCGTGATCCACACTGGATTGATTCGGACCATCGCTTTCTTTCTTTTTTTTTATCGCGCAATTAGATATAAGCTCACAACCACATTTCACTGTTTGCACCAATCGAACCAAGTCGCCGTGATTAGAAGCTACTGCCATGGCTATTTGCTTTCACGAGGTCTGTCAAAAATGACCAATCAGAAAACTATAAGCAGGCTATTACGCGTACCAAGCTTGACACTCCGGGATATCGAAAAATCTCAACGCAAAAGTTTCGAGTGAGTGACCACAAGCGCGGCGCGGCACACGCGGCGTCGTCTGCTACGGCGGCACGAAAGCTAGCAGACGACACGCGCGTTTTGGCAGCGCTGCCTGCGACCACTTTACCTTAAATGCCTCAATATAAACCACTCGTCATCTCAAACAGCTCAATGCAGCATTTGCAAACCGAACTTAGCGTCCAAAAGCCGAGTAAAATGCGTCGTACCTTCAGTGCGAAGAGCATGAGCGTTACGAGCAACTCGCCAACACAACGCGTTTTGTTTGGCCGTCACTCAAGCACGCTACTATTTCAGATTGTGGACAGCTGTGTTCAGGTTCCAGCGAACCCCTATCAAGCACTCCAAGGGCATCGATTAATCGTTTCAGCTTGAAAACATCATTCATACTTACGCCAGTCATTACTGTTCCGCATCCTGACGGGCATCCGGCATCCCTCAGTGACCTGAGGCTGAAGCGAAACGAATGCACGATCAGTCACACAAACTCTCATAGTCTTTGCAAGGCTACGAGTGTGTCAACGTTAAGTGATTTTCGGTGAGCTCGACATCAAAACAAGCAGCTCGGGACGCGCGCAGTGCACGTGCGGTACATGCAAATGTCAACAAAATCGCTAGCGCCCCTATGCGGCGCTGACAAATCCAAAATGGCCGACTTTCGAAGGACCAAACCCGGCGCGAAAAGGAGCCGCCCTAAATCAGTGGCGAAGTACACACACTAGCGCCGTACGTTTTTGGAACCCTTGAAGCTTCACGAACGCGTTAAAAATGGTTGCGAGCGAGTAGGCGGGCGTTTTACCGTCGATTCGTTGGAGTTTTCATGATCGGCCGTGTCCTCGGTCATGGCGGGTCACAAACGAATGCCGAATAGCGTTCTCATTGGTCAGCGAGCCGAATTTCGGTACGCGAGGCGAATTCGACGTTATCTCACAACAAGAGCAATTGTGTGCTGCATAACTTTTGACAAAAGCTTGTTAATTTGCACTTACGCTGTCTATTAGCGTATTCCTCGAGACGCTAATTGTGTGACGTAAAATGCGCATTGGTGTCGTCACTATGACGCATATTTTATCGTGCCGATGAGTCACCGCCGAAACTTTTCCAAGTCACATTTGCCGAATTCAAAGCGTGCAGACAGGTGCATACTTCGATGAGCTTTAACGGGGTGTTGCGCTAAGCGTCCTGCTAAGTGACAAAGTCCGCAAGGTGTTCGCTAGCTGGTACATGACGTCACTGTGACGTACGACTTGGTTACTTTCTGAGTGACATTCAAGGACAGTGAATGCACAATAAACAAAGCCAGCAATAAATGCCGTAAACTGTCATTATAATTTTGGTGCAAGCGAGGCCTTACCTGTTGTTTGTGATGACGTTTAGGATGACGTAGTAAAACAACATGGCAGCGCCCATCGTCAGGATCGTCAGACAACTCGTGCTCGCCGTGTGTTGTGCTTGGTGCGTGTTCTAGAATGTTCTATAGAAGACTCGCGCGTTTGCCCTGCTAGCTGACCAGAGGTTTTCTCCATTTAGGTGATTAGTTAGCTAACTAATGGAAGCCACGATAGGGCTGTTCGAATCGGATCCGGACTTTTGCAAGCGCTGCGGCACCGTGCTACCGCTGCCGGGCTACGAGGACTTGGTCGTGTGCAAGTTGTGCGGCGCCAGGATCGACGTGCGAAACTTCCACGGCCTGAAGAACTTCTCGCGCATGGTGTTCAACGACCGCAAGGCCGCCCTCAAGAAGGCGGGGGCCGGGTCGGCGGCCAAGCCCGCCGGACCGCTGGTGGATCGCAAGTGCTCGCGCTGTGGACACGAAGGGATGACGTACGCCACGCTGCAGACCAGGTCGGCCGACGAAGGGCAGACCATATTCTACTCGTGTCCGGAGTGTCTCTTCCAGGAGACCGAGAACTCGTAGGGAAAAAACAAAACCAAAAAAAAACATGATGCGCGTGTGTGGGTGTTTGCTAATTCGCTCACTGCCCAGCTGCAGTAGAGTTAGTTTGTGAACCAAGTTGAGCTCAATCACTTTCGTGATAATCGGCACTGGATGCATGTGTGCGAAGCTCTCTTGTGCCGAGTGTCACGAAATTTCTGGGAAAACGTATTTTGCGTGAAGTTATAATACTGGTTCTGTACCAATTCTCAAGGCAGCGTCTCCCACAAGTGATGTGAAGACACTTGTGTACCAACGGTGCGTGAGCTGTGTTCGGAGGTGCTGGTAAAATCGAATGGAGCGATTGTGGCTGCGCCCTGACGTGAAAGTTTTGCCGGGTACTGAATGTACAGTAAACTGATGCTCTGTGGACCTGCCGCATGTTTCCACTGCTCAGAATCAGTATATGTGCTTTTAAGAAGGATGCAAGCAGTGCGTTTACAGTAGTATGAAGCACATGGTAGTCATCATCCAATTTCTAATCCTGTTAGTCAAAGAGGTAGACTTGCTAGTCATTCTGCATCAGCCGAGCCACATCGAGTGCACTGTAAGAGAAGCACCGTCAGTGCTTATGGGCCTCAAGATTCAGGTGGTGTGGCGTAATGCCTGGCCGTGGTTCGCATTTAAACTGGAATGGTTAAGCTTTCAGCAGCCTGCATGTTGAGAAACTTACTAGGCACTTTCATCTAGTTTCCTAAAGAATTGCTTGTGCACGTAGGCATTACAATGCACTTGCTGCATTGCAGAACAGCTTGCAGTGTACAAATACAGAGCAATTATTGCAAGAATGCATAGTTATTACAGTGTCTTGTTCCAGAACTTGCCAACACACACTGAAGTTAGCACTTGTGGGAGCAGTTATTCAATTGGCACAAAGTTTTCTTTGCCCCGCAAAGGTTGCTGCTGGCAGGCAATAACATTTTAGTAGCAGAATGAAGTGAAAGCATGAAACGCTAATCGCACGAGCTGCCCAATCAAAAGGAACATGAAACATAATGGGACCAAGACACGTAAGTGGATGAGGGTGACTAAGCTTGAATACAGGATGTTCGTTGTATACCGGCAGCCACATGTCATCCTGTGTAATAAGATAATGGGGGCATGGACGTTTGTGCAATACTGCAGAAGTACTAAGCTCACAATCTTGTCTTACAATAGTCCTTGCAGTGTTGGGAAGCAGTGCAAGTTAGAATATAGAAAGCATTACTTACGTGTCTCCCTAAAAAGTTTGTAGAGACCACTTAGAGGTGCACTTTACACCTCTGCACAGATTGCCCAGAACAGTGTTTTCTCATCGTTCACACCTGTGTCTTGGTAGATTGATGGTTTTACTCTGCAATCCCACAGTAATGCAGTTCAAAACTAATCCTGTAAGACTGCAATCGGCAGCAGAACGGCCAAGTCGCTACTGCAACTGGACCTCATGGCACAACTCGGGTGACACAAGGAAACAAATGCAAATACTTTTATTACGATCACATCTTTCATGCATTCAAACATATGTGTCAAATGTGAAGCAGGCAAGCAGCCATTGCCGCTTTCACTGCACTCGTTTCATGCTTGTGGGTTCTACTAAGAACAACAGAACGGCCAAGATAAACAGGAGATAAAAAAGAAATCATATGATTAAGAGTAAAACATTCCCTGGCAGTTAGAGAAACGTGTATTGTAAACAGAAGGGACCAGGCTTCAACACCTGTTGCTTGAAAACATTCAGCACTGTGCATTAGAAGCGTACTTCAAAAAAATATAAACTTTGACATAACGGGTACAATCATAACAAAGTAAATGAGGACTAGTTTTTCCGTTAATGCAGTCCTTAGAATATGCATTTATAACAAGTTTTCGGATGTAACTAAGCTATTTTCATGTCGGATGCGATGTCATTTATGACTGTCCTTGCCTTCAACGGCATGAGGCATTTGACATTAAAACTGTCAGCCTGTCTTGCACTGTTTAAAAAGGTGCAAAACCTTTTCAAGTATGAAACAAGCTGCAGAAGATAGGTGTACGGCCCTGGAGTTTGGACATTTCAACTTAACACCTATCTGCAGTCTTAAAATTATTCTTTTGGGGGGGGGGGGGGGGGCACTTTTCCTCGCGCACAGTGCCAGAATCAAGTGCAGGAACCTCATAGGTATCCACAATAATGCAATTACTGATCAGTGCCATCAACAGGGCAACAGAGGACAAATAGGCATTGCTCTATAAATAGAAATTTATACGATGCACAAGAGTGGTGCAAGCAGTTTCAGGTTTAAGAAGCTGCGTGCAATGCGCAGCCTGAAATCACGTTTCTCTAAAGTGCTGTAGCCTTGTGGTGTCAGGTTGTTGAAAAACATACCATACTTCATGAAATACAAGGCTACTGCAGACAAGAGCAGCAGTAACGGAACTAGTTTCGTACTGTTGCATTAACTGTAATAATGGTGCCATGTTTGCCCTGGTTAAGATTTTCACCACTGCACCTTCCACTCAAGTTTACGTTCCCAGTAGCTCAATTTTCGCAATGGTCAATACATTATAAACATGCTAAAACTCTTATCTCTGAAACTGTAAATCTGCCACCATGTAGCGTTTCAACTGCTCTGCATAAAAATGACTGTGGCTGTACAGTTCCTGTTAGCAATGCAAGCTGGACAAGCATAACAATGTGCTCACCACAGGGTACACATGGTTAACAAACATAGCAACATACCATGCATAATTGGGCATTGAAGGTATTCCAAGACACCATACAGTACATTTACAATAATGGACAAATATTAAAATTCCACCCTCCAAACAATCAGATACAGCGTCAACAAATCCACAAAATATAAAAGCACTAGAGCTAAATTGCCAAGACACTCGAAAGGCACGGCAACTACTGCATGACATCAAACATTATACAGTCTAAGAACGGCATGTACAAAAGATAACAGCAAAGACGGCCTTGAAAAAGCTAAGCAGGAACAAAACATAAATGACATCCAAACTCTTATTGTGAAGAAAAAATGTGAAGGTACTTTACGCAGTTCGACAGGAGGCACTCACAGAGTCACTGTGACGTACCCCAGCAAATTTAACACATTCAAGGTGCATTTAAAGCAGAGGGAACAGCGCAGCAAGCTTTGTGACAAATCAAAACAGTTCCTGAGACAACATCAAATGCTCCTAGTCACACAGAAGCTGCTGGCACTGCTTCGGAATATTCCGGGCAAATATCTTCTACCATCATAGACTTAAAGTAGCCTTCAAGATACTGCTGCTTCACCGAGATGTTTCATACACACTGAGGTCCAGTACACTTGTCGTCGTAGATTAGAGCAGAGTTAGTGGGAACCAACATTAATGAACAGAAAAATAAATTCTGAGTGCCGTGCTGAAACTGCAATCCAATAGTGCGTAAAGTATGCCCCAACGGTGGCCTCCAGATGTGTTCCGATCACTTCAGGTTCTTTCAAAATGCAGCAGTGGTTGAGATTTGATCAGATGTAGTGCTTGGCGGCACAACTGCAATGATCCTGTGCAGTACGTTAACATTGCATGACCCGTGCACCGAGAAATAGCAATGCGGCATTAACAAGCTTGCAATGGAAGCAACTTTTTTTCAATATCAGATCCGTGCTTACAAAAAATAAAGGTTGATAAAATGCACTATGTTGGCGATTTAATGTTGAACATAGGCACACCAGCGGACACTACAAATCTGTGAGCTTACAGCTAAGTAATAGCGAAGCTGTGGTGACGCATAGCTTGGACTTTTGTATTGGTTGCGATTTACATAGGCTAGCCTGAGGCATTTCAAGCATCATCCACAACTGTGAACAAAAAAACAACGATCATTCCATTAGACCTTCTTCCAATGTTCTGCCTCATGAGGCACCCCTTTGTCTACCACGAATGGATACCATTACTACCACGCACCTTACAAAGCCATACAAATATGGCTAAGCACCCTAGAAACTTTGAAGACGTCTTAATCAATGTGGTTTGCACTTCTACTTAAAAAGGCAATGGAGGGCTGTCCTCTTCTTTCTTTTTTTCTTTTTCAAAAGAGTGGCTATTCCATAGATATCCAAGAATGAGTCGTCAAATCGAAGCGGCAGCACTAAGTTGATGTAGAGCAGCATTTGAAAAAAGTATCTAGTTACAATGCTCCTACATCAAATAAAATGTACGTTCTTGTTCGATGCAATGTAAAACATTTCAACAGCCATGCCTGAATAGATAGGACACTGTACAGGAGACAAATTTATATGAACTAATCATGTCTGACGGGCCATACGCTCTGGCACACCAAGCTTTTACATAGTCCTGAAAATGGAAGCCTCACACTAGTTCATCCTGCCTGGCACGTATGGAGTTCAGGATGCTTAGTACTGTGCTAGTACTACAACAAATAACAGGGCCCACTATTTCATCTATGGGACACAGCTTTGAGTGAGCAGCCCAGGGCTTTGCTAGTCAACACCCCAGAACAGGCTCTTTGAGTACAGCAAAGCCATGAGACGCTGAAAAATGACATGGTGCACAGCTGTGCAACTGGAGGACATTGTGGAAGTAGTAGAGCCCAGCGGATGATGAAGCTTGCAGTTAGAGAGATGTCGAGAGCGCGCTGTTCATTCTTCTTCGCTTGAGCTCGAACTGCTGCTGCTGCTGCTCCACCCTTTCCAGCTATGCTTGTACTTGTGCTTGAACATTTTCTTGGGCTTCAGCTGCAATTTATTCGAAAGACAATTTGTGCACTAATATTAAAGACAATGACTTGTCTAACTTAGACCATTACAGGCATGAACTGTGGACTGCTTAGGCTACATTGTCAAATCATTTACATCATAAACTAAATGAAGCGCCTTGCACAAACGCAGCCATGGGCTTGTTTGTGTCACTTTACTCCTTGCCACTGCTGTTCCTCCTCAAGTCGCTTAGCTGCGGGGTTTCTGCTCAAGGCGGCAGCTGTTCCATCGGGACCTCAGTAGTGCTGGAGTGGCTAGATACTGGTCTAGTAGTGTGCCAGCGGCGCGAGAGTCGATCCTTGACAATGTGCATATGTAATACCTTGTAGTAACCACACGCTTAATGCAGAGTGCTGATGTTGCTCTGCTAATGATCAGAAGGACTTGAAAGTACTAACACAGTGCATTTGTGCAAAATCACTGAAACCGTTTCAGCGTCCCTTTAAATAAAGGGCAGTTTCCCAGGAGACACGTCATCACTGCACATAGTAACTAGTCTCCGATTAACAAAAACCAAACAAACTTTGGCACTGTTTTTATTTCACCATGCTCTTCATAATAGGGTAAACGGAACTGCACACTTCACACAGCTTGCATGATATCTTTTAATGTCATGGTGTAGCACAAAGATGAAAGGCAATGGCACAGTAGGCATACAACAGAGGCACTACTAGCAACTCTAATGCAATAATAATCTCTCGAACCTGAAAAAAAAAAAAAAAGCGACATAGCTGCCACAACGAGATGCAGACCCCATACGGTCTCGTGATCAGCAAAGAAGCACTGCTGTCGGCACACCTTGCCTCACGTGTTTTTACTGGTGGTGAATAACCATGACCAACTACCATTACCATTAATGGCAAGCATTATATGTAAGGAATATGTTAACGACATGGATAAGTTTATTTGAAGCCTACACTGGGCTGGATGAATATGTACCACAAGCTAATTCATACTGTGGTATGCTACTTGCCTTTTTTGCTAAAGCTGCACCAGCAAGCGCTGTTGCACCAACAGCCAGTCCAGTTCCAAGGGTGCCAGCACCGATGGGAAGCGGCATGCTTGATTTGGGCTTGTATCCGTGAGACTGCACCACACACAGCACAAGAAGTTTGGATATGTGGGAAACTCAAAAACTCGCAAAAATATACGCATGGCAGAAGCCGAGCATGTGCCGTTCGTTCAGATATCGACTATTGTGGAAGTGCCTGGCAATTTTTGGCAAAGCTCCATTAAATTGCTCAGCATCTACTTTGTAAAAACTTAGTAAACATACTTGGATTTCCAGGCAACGGTAAAATTGGAAAAGAAAGAAAAGTGACATTGCTTGAAAGTTGCATGCCAGCAGAGCTAGGCTGACCAAAGCAGCACACTGCGAAAGCTTTGTTAGTATACATAATAGAGGAAGCAAATCTTAAGAACACTGAAATTTGCTGCTCAGATAGTGGTACGTTAACGGTACATGTGTCTCTGTCATTCAGTGCATCGTTTGACGTTTATCAAGCCTTCAGATGCATTTTTAAAAAATGCTGGCAAAATTTATAATTTACACTAGTCACAAACCTCTTTCTACAATGCCTACGTGTACATTACGGTTAATGTTTCGTGGGATGTTGTGCACATGCAGAAGCCTGCTTTGCATTGCTAAAAGGAATGTAACCATTCATATTTTGTGCTTGTCCAGACGGGGGGGCGTTTTTTTTCCCCAGGAGTGAAGTTTGTAAATGGCCTGTTGTGCTGTGACAGACACCTTAAATGACTGATGATGTCATGTGACTGGCAATGATAATGCAGCCCACCTACTTGGTGTACAGATACTGGCAGTTGCTGGAGAGTGCGTCCACTATCAACGTATAAAGCTGCATCCTGGAGCAACCTCAGTACACCCTAAATTTCACAGGAAATGGCAGCTTATGTTGCTAAGTAATAAGCATTTCTCTGTGTTGCATCGTGCCTACTGTTCAGTGCATTTGATGCATGTAAGGGAATTTTCTTTTTTCCGTAGGTAAAGAACAACAGCAGCAGCATAAGGGGGGGTATATACAAATACACCTCTCATTATGTTCAACAGCTGTCGCCTTTCTTGTTGATATCATCAAATGCAATGAGAGCAGCATGCAGGACCTTTACAAACAGTGCAGTGTTTGTCATTCTCCAAGTCTTGTCTGAAGCACTGTTTCATTCGCTTTCAATAATGCACAAACCAACCTAGCCGAGCACACTGTTGTGCACCTTAATGCTAAACAAATGAGAAATCAATTTCCTGACAAGCAGCATAACCGACAGAACCCTGCGGTCCACACATCGAAGTGACTTGCCGCGCATTAAAGCATTTGCGGCTGTTTACCTTGTGAGAAACAGAAAGTGGTGCAAACTGACGGGCAATCCGTGCGAGCATTGAAAGGGATCAGCTGACAGCAACAGCTGTCAGTCAACCCAAAACGAAGAAGAAAGAAGAGTGTTTAAAGGTGAACTGCAGTCAACTTTCACTTTGGAAAAGTTTGTTATGAGTGAGTATAGTGTGTGCCACTGAAGCAGTCTTGGAAAGTCTGCTCGCATAGATTTTCGAGTTAGCAGCCGTCAAACAGCACATAGGCAGATAATGTGCGCGCTTTCTGGTTGTAGCTTTAACATCAGGGGCAGTGCCATTAGGAGGGACAGATGTATTAGGAGGGACAGAGTGTAAAATTTTGTTGCAGTCCGCTTTTAAGTGTAACATAGAGAGCAAAGAGTACTGAAGAGTTGAAAAGCACAGCACCACCCAAATGTATTGAACAGGCTAGCGCATATGGCATGCGACTGTAGAGGCGACAAGAGTGAGTAGGATTAGAACAAGTCGTGCTTGGTGGCAGCCGGTCATCGCGTGACGTTAGTGTCGTGTCAGTCACAGCAGATATAGGTCAAGGCCGGCATTGTAGTGGCCACTGGTGTGGCGTACAGTCTGCAAATACATAGGTGAGCCACCTTGTGGTGAAGGCCCGAAGACAGGGCGGCTCCCGCCACAGCCGGCACCAAGCCCGCCTTGTGTCCCTGGCACGACAACACAATGGTCAAGCAGCGTAAAGACATCCAACCATCATTGCCCGTTCCTTTCCTAAAGCACTCGGAGAATAATGTGAGGCGGTGGTATGCTTGGAAACGACACAATTTATTAAGGCCGCACTTTAGGTTTCAACAAGTGAAGTGTGCAGTTCACCTGCACGTACTCAACAAAATTGCACACGCACCTCTACCGTCAAGCCTTGTAATAAAAGAAGTGTATTGACACAAACGAAAGCTTCGCTATATCTGATAATTCGTTATAAAGACACATGTTCTTAACACTATTTTAATAGCAACACTAGTCCTCATGCACTTTGTTATAGCCAATAGTTTGTTTTATCCGCATTCATTATGGTGACATCAAGTGCGCCATTTTTTATGGGTACAGCCAAACATCAATAGTATAACGAATGCTGATATAAAGAACTATTGGTTATAAAGACTTAAATGAAAAATAGAATTACCATTAAAACAGTGTTACTGAACATACACTTATAAGGAATTATCTGATATAACACAGCTATTTAAGTGTGAAACTGAATTTGTTATATGTAGTGAGGTTCCACTGTATAGTGGAAAAGTAGCCCACTTCATGTACACGGTGCTATATGTTCCCATATAATGATAGGTTATGGTAGTCTTAAAGCTTTACAAAATTCATTCTAAAGAGGTTTGAAAGATGTCATATTGCACTGAGTTTTAACACATGGTGCTCGCCGTGCATTGCATGGAAAGAAAGTAAAAAAAAATGCAATTTACTTCTTTAAAAATGTTTAAATGGGCCCTGAAACACTTTTTGCACATTTTTAGAAAAATGTTGCTGATCTGTGAAAGAGGCTTCTGTGAATGTGCAAAAAGAATGGCCTATGCAAGCGATCACTCATGTGAAGGATACCGCTAAAGGTGACAAAACTGCTCACATGCTGCCATAAAATACAGGTGCTTTAGCTAAAATGCACTAGCACAATGCACATGTGCATTAAGATATGGTCGAACATGCACACTTCCAAGTTTAAACCAAATGCAAGAGTCCTTGCTTGAAATCCTTACTTCGACCATGTTTTTTGTGATTGAAGAGAGTGCATCCTGTGGATAGAAATGAACATATACACCACGCGTGTCACGCTTTTGTTTCTTTTTCAAGACTCAGCAATAAATGTGGAATGCTAACGTTAATGATGATGCATTACGATGCAATATAAGTAACAGAGCATTCACATTATAGCAATACATACATATTCATAAGCTAATCACAAACAGCAAAACTATACGTAAAAGAGGGATGCCAAACCCAGTTCCAGCCTGTCAATCCTGAAGGCTCTGTAACATGGCGAATGATGTGGCGATAGAAGTAAACATGCCATTTAGCCAAACCGAGTTACAGACTGGCACTTGTGAAGGCTTTGTAACACGGCGAACATTGTGGTGATTGAAATAAAACATGCCACGTAATAAATTCTACCAGAACTGCATGACTGCTGAAAAACATTTATCCAGCCAAATTCCAGTTCTCACGGAATTACACAAAAAAAGAACGGTGGCTCAATTCCCAATTCCGTGTAATTACTTTCTTTAATGCTGTCAGAGACCAACCCAATCTTGTGCAGTCATTTGCAAAGCAAAAGGGTTCCTTTCCACAAGGAACAACGTAAAACTACTTATTTACCTTCATGTGTCTTTGTTATTAGTATTTAAAATATTCCTGTAAGGAGGCTAACCGTAACATTTTGCGGAGAAATTTACTGCAAGCACACGGCTTTTTGCTAAAACCTCCCCTCGCTGTCCACAGCTTCAAGCAAAGAAGCGAGTCGATCCTCGAGGATGATACTGTTTAAACTGTTCAAACATTGAATAAAATAAGTGTAATGAGCCAATAATAGCTAGCAACCCGCTGAGCAAGTGAGAACCTGAGCTGGGCATCACGCACTTCAGGAGGGAGATTACGTAAAAGACGACAGTGCAGTACTTGCCGTGAGTCAGTGAGCTACACTAATTAGACAATGAAACATTTACACATGCAATAAATATTACAGAAGACACAACAGAGGGAGTAGCAAAAACTGCCAAAAATGCAGAGGTGCCACACGTAGCAGTTATGTGCAGCAGGGCTGCCAACAAGGAAAATCGGAGTTTCTAGATGAAATGGTTTAAACTTTACCTTACCAACACAGATAATATCATAATACATTCTTCAAGTGAAACATCGTATGGTTAGGTGAAAGGAAACTGTAGCGGCGCTGTGTATTCAGAGAAATATAATCAAATTTCTTCTCTGGTGCCAACAATTGTGTGTGCGCGTTTTTCTTCCACTGCGCTCGACTTACTCTTGCCCCAAGCTCATCACTACATGACGGTGATTACGCAAAGTCCAATGTGCAACATTTGAGATGACCGCTGCAGTAAACCCAAGCCAAATGCAGGTGCGTAACCTCATTAAGAGGCACAAAGAGCTAATCAGTAACTGAGAAAGACTTTAATGAACTGTCGGGATTAACCTGGTTCTGAACACTGGGGCCACACATTTAAGCTTTGCCGGCTTACCATCTGCCCAGGGTGCATGGGCGGTGAATTTTTTTGTTCATTGCTTCATCACTTCTATCTTCACCATGAGATCAGTGATAACATGGCATCTACAACTCGCACTACTTTAGCAACACTGATTTCATTAGTACACAAGAAGATACATTCATGGTAAGCCTGCATATCCCACAAAATTTGTCATGTGCAAGACGTGCCACATGTGCTTTAATGTGGAAGTGCATAGCATGCACAGAAGAAAAAAAAATTCTTCAACTGCTCCGACACTGCCACGTGATCATGCAACTGTGAAACAGCAGGAAAGAGTAAAACACAAATGTAGCACATATATATTCAACCTATGAAAATTGGAGCTATGCTATACAGGGCCTAAAATTTCTGTCCAGCAAGATTTCCCTTTGAGTTGGCAGCCCTGAAGTGCAGTCAGTGACAAGTCAAGAGCACGGCAACAAATGCTTCTGAAAGGCGAGCAGTATTCACTTGCTAGACAATCGCAATCACTCACCTGTGCTGCTGCACCTTGCTTCCATTTTATAGAACACATCGAAAGCATTTGATCTCTTCCTGCACATTCAAGCTGGAGCCCGGCCAGCAAGCTGAGTTGGGCCTCCCCTTTCAAGCTGATTTGGCCCCATGCAGTGCTTTACCAGTTACTAAGTTACGGTAGCATGGAGGTGCCCCACTGCAGCGCAAGATTAAGATTGCATAACGGTGCAATAGAAGGAACAAAAGAGACGACACAGCAGTGAGAGAGGACACATCAGTGCACTGTGTCCCCTCTTCTGTTCCCTAGTTTCTTCTGCACTAATAACAAACTGTAATGTTATACCAACACGGCCAGTCCTATACTCTTCATAGTGCAAGCTTGGCACCATTCGACTTTCAAGAACTCCATAAGACTGATACTCAGGCGAGTTGTCTAAGGATTTAAGAGCATCTCCCACGCTCTTGACTTGTCAGTGGCTGCAGATCTGTAGAAAAACGGACAGTGTCACAACAAAGGTGTTTGCATGCACAAAGATCAGGAGTGACAGGAGTGTGTATCTACCATCCCGTGCTTGAGGACTGACGAGCCTGCAAGGGCAGCAGCGCCGGCTGCCAATCCGGCTCCCAAGCCGGTTCCCAAGCCGCCCAAGCCGGAGCTGTGCTTCTGGTCCGTTGGATGTTGCTACGGGGCCGGTCAAGCACACAGAGGAAATTGGGCAAACGTAACACAAGCAAGGCATACCGTACTTGCTTGAATGTAGGATGTCAGGGGAGTAGATTCGTCTTTCTGAGGAAATACTGTCAATAATCATATCACGTGGTCCCGATACAGTCTTCAACTTTGGGACCTCCTTATGTATACTAAACACATGCAATTTTTTTTTTTTTTGAAAACAGGTTTGTGGAGCGATCATACAGCAATAATTTTCTGCTCTCCTTTCACTTGAAAGAAATACATGAGTTACTGTCTTAGTGGTCGCATAATAAATAGTGTAATGATGACCTCCCAAAGGTGTTTCACTTTCATTCTAGCAAGTACGGCAGTCAACGTAAAAAAAGGGAACACACAGGAAATAGGCCACACACAGACAGTGCACAGAAAAAAAAAACAAACAAAAAAACCCCAGAAGCTTAGCACTACAGAATGACGCATAAAGTACTGTCGGTGTCAAATGAAACACAAACAGCAGAGCGCACTGCCTAAGCGTTAGTGATGGTACGGTGCACGCCGTCTGGTCATCACCCTTACAGGCACATACACCCAATTTGGCAGCACAGCCTGATCGCCTCTAAGTGCAACCTCTTTGCACAACCTCTTTGCACCTTAACTTTTCTAATGCTTGGGCCACGTGCTCCAGTGCTCGCCTTTCATTTTACACGGAGGGTGCCATGAGAAAAAAAAACAACAATGTGATAAAGTGCTGTGCTTATGCTTCTTAATGAACTTGTGGATGTGCCCAACCCGAGCATGTTGAAAAGCATACCACATTAAAAAGTGCTGCCTTAAAGGAAGAGCAGATATCAGGAAATAACTAACTAGCAATGTTCAAATAGTACTCAGCATCTATGCAGCTAGTACTACTGCAAACAGGGCCACAGTTGGTGGCTCTTCAGACTTGGTTACTGTACTGGCGTTAAGTGTCAATGGATCCCCACCATATACGTGCATGAAATAATGAATCAGCAGACATTCCAGCCAGCTTAGGGTGAAGCAACTGCTTTCAGAGATACAGAATGCATCCCCAATCTGTTGTGTCTGGTGTGAGAGACCAAATGTGGCAAAAGTGCTCGAATAAGACTTTTTGGTCCTCAATCCCGTTCTCATAGCAGACTCCTAGCTATGACCAGCAGACCAATCAGGTGGCAGTAAGATCGAGCATTTGGTGAAAGATATGAGATGCCTATGCTGAGATTCAGAGTTCTGAAAGTGTCATCCACGTCAGGCTAAAGCCGCCTGATTCAACACCACCACCCCCACCACCTTCTGATAGTGTCACACTAGACACAATTGTGGTAGCATCTCGCAGATACAGATGAACCCTTTTATAAGAGGCGCACACCAGGGAGCAGTTTCTGTCCCTATATGAGGAGTGTCTTATGAGCATGGCGCCAAGTCATTTTCTGATCAACCTTTATTTCGATATGGGAATACAAACGTGGTTATCATTTCTCTTTGTTTCCTCAATGAATCAACAGCACTTAGTAGACAACAGTGCTACAATTAGAGTTAAAACGTCTACTACAAGCCAGATTGTTCACCAGAATTTTAAGGATATTTTGTCATATTTTGGATATTTATACCTCAGTCACACGTCTGTCACGAAAGAGGTTCAACTAATGGGAAAGATAAGGTAACGAACCATGTGAGCCCAAACCAACTGTCTCTTATATCAGTGTCTCTAACAAAGGGGTTCAGCGGTAACATAAACCCTTAAACATAATTTCTTGAATGTACCTGAACTTCCTGACAGACTATAGCAGAGGCGTGAACCAGACTAACGGTAATGTAAACCCTTAAACATAATTTCTTGAATGTACCTGAACTTCCAGCAGACCATAGCAGAGGTGTGAACCAGACTAACGGTAATGTAAACCATTAAACAGGGTGTCTAGCAAATTGGAGAATTCAATTTCCCTGACTTTTCCAGGTTTGCCCTGACCATTTTAGCTAAAATTCCCTGACCTACACAACAGACACCACTTTGTGGAAATGGTCCGTGAAGCATATAAAAAGGGTATACAGAAAACACATTTCATTGTAGAGGAAAACATTTATTGCAACTGCCCTCATAATCAATTAGGGTTTGAGAGAGTTCATCTCGTCTTGAAAAATGGAAGCTTCAAGTTGCGCTTCACTGAGCAGCCTTTGCTTTTTTTCTTGTAGCTCTTCAATTAGAGCTGCAGGCGCAGATCCAGCGCTACTGCTAGGGGAGGCGTCCGTCAGGCTCTTAAAAAATGACAATAGCTTTGGCTGGAAAGCACTTTTAAGAAAATTCAATGCAGCAATGTGATTCTTGCTAGAGGTATGACTTAAAACAGCTCTGTGACCCATGTTGCTCAGCGAAAACGTTTTCCGGCAAACTGCACACATGGCTTCGTGCGGATCATTTTCCACAGGCCTAATCCAACTTGCATAGTCGGAGACACTTGGGTTCGCCCAGTCCGCATTAAAGAAACACTTCTTGCCTCTTGACATCTTCGTGAAAAATATCTTGCAGCGCGCGACACCGAAACGCAGCACTGATAAGCAGCGCGCGACACTGATACTCGCGTCGGAAATGCTGCAGGTCCGACGGATTTCTTCTCTCCAGAATATGTCGTCACAGAAATATACGGATATGTTCACCTCAAATCACAGAAGCACCTAGTCGCGGACAATGTCGCACACCACAATTCGCACTACGCAGGAACTCCGGGAAAACGTCCGCGAAAACGCAAAGCTCACAATTCACACAGATTCAGTCGTAGTAGAGCCTAGTCGCACTGTACAACCACAGGCTGTGGTGCAACAAAGGGACGTCGCCATGCTGGATTTATTGCGTGCGGCTTGTCGTGGCTCGGCTCGATATGCTACGTTACCCTGCCTCTGCGGCCAGAACGCGCAAACTAATTTTAGTAGAGGTCAGTGCGTGCAAACGATGGCTCAAAAATAGGTGACGCCGAAAACATGCCGTCTTCCACTTCGATTACTTAATTTTGGCTCTTGACGTCGTAAGAGAGCATTGCCTTCAATAGTCGCTACCAAAATGCATCGCCTCCAAGATTGGCTACCAAAATATATCGCCTCCAAGATTTGCTACCAAAGTGCATCGCCTTGAAGATTTGCTACCAAAATGCATTGCCTTCAAGATTCCCTACATAAAAAAAATAAAGCAAACTGAGCGTGGAATTTGGACACCTCCTATCGTCCTTCTATGGAAATTTCATTCCCCTGACGCTAGCGTTTCGCCCAAAGCGATCGGCTGTGCGAGTCATTAGTACTGTGGGCAGGCCCCAAGACAGTTTTCCCTGACGTGTCTCGCTTGATTGACGAATTCCCTGACAATTTCCTGACATTTCCCGGTGGCTAAAAATTCCCTGACTTTTCCCGGTTTTCCCGGTCGCTAGACACCCTGTTAAACATAATTATGTACCTCAACTTCCAACAGACCATAGTAGAGGTGTGAACCAGACTAACGGTAATGTAAACCCTTAAACATAATTTCTTGAATGTACCTGAACTTCCGACAGACTATAGTAGAGGCGTGAACCAGACTAAAGGCCAAACCTCATACGCGCGAAAATGCACGCGAAAGCGACGGGCGACGCGATGAGCGACGAAAGTGGCTGTTCGCGCGACGTGTCGCGTAGTCAAAATCGCATGAACACTCGGTTTTGGAAATCTAGAATCGGTCGCCCGTCGCCCGGAAGTGCCATGCTCATCTAGCCAATAGGAGAAAGCCGGAACAGAATGTACATCAATGACGCACTGCCGGTTGCCGCCATGTGCTTGATATTCATATACGCAGGAAAAACATTATTACAAGGCTATAAAAAATATTTTGTATACTTTGCGTAGTAAAACACGCTACTCTACTTTTCAAGCCGTGGTCAACGCACCAGTTGCGCTACAAAATCGACGCCTTCATGCCAGCAACACTGGATATCGCTCGCCGAAGTTTTCGCGTGAATGAAGTTTGGTTATGCAAACGACAGCTCGCGCGACGGTAGCATGCTTCGCGTCGCCCGTCGCTGTCGCGTGCATTTTCGCGCATATGGGGTTTGGCCTTAAATGGCACATCTTGCTTTGCTGCTCATGGCTACCGGTAAGGTAGGGCTCGTAGGCTTGACTGGGACAATGGACACCAACTTAAGGGGAAGTGACAGTGCATGATACTTAAGCGGCTGGCAGTGAAAATCATGCCATTGTTATATACTAGCTACGGCCAATTCCTGCAGGATTTGAATGCATTAACACAAGCGACTACAATGATGTTTATTTCATGTCCCCTCACACCCAGTAAGCTAGGTCACAGCTGTTAAGCTTCCAAGCTAAACCACTAGGGGGCACCAAATGTTAGGTGCTTATGTAATAGCAATCGCCGTGAGTGAAAAGTAGTCCTGAGGGTAACCACTCGCAAAGCACAACTCCCGGAAGAGGTGCAGGCAGTGGTATGTACGAAACGCCATCACAACGAAGAGCTCAGGTTGTTAAGAGTACTAACTCGGTTATACACGTCACTTCGCGGTAAACATCGCCCACCACATCCCTGACAATATGACAGTAATACTGCACTCACAACATACTGCACCCCGGAGCCGTGCGCGGGGTAACCCGCAGTGGGGTAGCCTGCTCCAGGATACGCAGGCTGCACACCAGCTGGAGGTGGGTAGTAGGCACCGCCCGGTGGAGGAGGGTAGCCTGCCTGAGTAGGGTACGGTGCACCAAACCTCGCGTCGCCGTAGGGTGATACCCGCCCGGATGGAGGTGCCATTGGCATTGGCATCGACATAGGCATCTGCAGAGGGAAACAGTTCGTAGATGTCTCTTGGGAGATGAGATCACGCCAAAGACACCATGACATAAGGAGGCAGGCTTCACTTATCTAGCCAACCAACTTTCTGGCCAACGTACCCATCATGTTTAAAAGTAAGGATCAATAAGTTCTTAATTTTCTTTGTGAAGTATGGTGTTTGTACCTTACAGAGTTAGGAAGTTCATCATTGTCACTCCACGGCTAAGCTTATCCCATGTGCACAAATTGTAACACTGTAGGTGCTACTCGATAAGACAAGATGTAATCCTTACCATGGGAGCCTGTCATGGAAGGAAAAGATATGGCTCAACATTAAGCATCATGTGCACTACTTGAACGCAATAATGCAGCTCATCCTTTGATGCAAGCACAAAACTTAACAGCAACACCAAGAGGTAACAGAAGCATTGCAGTTAACCCTCAATATAACAAAATTCTTGTAATAATGAAGTACTTAGATTTTTACAATAACATAGCAGCCACTCATGCAGAGCAGTGCCTCTCCCTTCCGCGGTTGTTAAGGGAGGGGGGGGCAAAGGGAGGCCCAAGGGAGCAGGCTAACATGTTCTTTATGCTGCGTTACTCAAGCCATCATTTTCTTCAGCAGTGCTGGAAGCAAACTGTTGCACCACCATAAAGCGATGCAAGAGGTAGGGTGACATAACGACGAAGCACATACTTCTTCAGCATTCTTCAGCAACAACTGCTATGAGAGAGATCTTAATTTATAGAGGTTTGGCCGCTTACCGACGGCACTCCTTCGAACTGAACCAAGCTGATTGTCGTGTCCCCGTCCATGGTGAGGTGGGTGACTCGGTGAATTGGAATGCGGTGCTGGAACTCGGCGTAGTGCCTGCCGTTGATGGCAATCTGCAAGGGAACAGCTCAGCTGCATGACTATCTAAAATGCTATAGGCAATACCATTCATTTCGTTTATCTGTTCTCCTATGCAAGTACCCTGCCTGGCAGGCAAATTACATTAATTGATTGAATGCTTTCAAGATACTATTTTCAAAATTTCCCATACACATGTATAACATAAGCATACACATGTATACACATAAAACCAATGATTTACTTCAATAAAATCTGTTGCCTGTCATGTGTAGCAGAGCTACCAAATTCTACCAGCTGTAGAAAGTGGTATTTTGAATTAGGGTATCAAAATATCAACAATTTCTGGAAATTCACAACCTAACAAAAAAAAAAAAAAAAAAAGAAAAGGTGCTAAAGTGCAGTTTACGAATTTATAACTCTGAATCAAAAACATGCTGTCTTCACAAACCAAACTTATACTTGGTTTTGTTTTCCTTTATGCCTTTGTGCACTTTATGTGCTTTGTAAACATAAATCCATAACTTAGGCTGGTATTTGCAAGCAAGCATTATAGTTGCTTTTCGTGCTTCCTGCATTTTTGTGCCCTCGGTGTATCTAAACCGTACGGGAGTTTTAAGATTTGTTTTGCTGTCAGCTTTTGTGAAAATCGACACCAACCTGCTGTCACCAGAGATCATGACAAGAGCTCACAAAATACCATCAGCCGATACTATAGAAATTCAAGATGAGGCCTCAACACACCCACCTAATACACGATATTACAACTTAACCTTTGCAATGAAGCCAAGTTGTTCTTACAAGTGGCATCACTTACTCCCTTCACATACATAAAGGTGCTGCCTTCAGTGTCTGTGTTGTTTCAACAAAGGATGGCTTTCACAAGCAACATCGCAGTCAGTAATAAGAACAGGCACGAAAAGTAATTATGCCCTGCAGTAGCTGCTTTTTGTATGAGGAGAATATAACCTTTTATTAATGTTTGCTTGCAATCTTGAAAAAGCATCAAAATCCCACTCTAATGATTTAAAGGAACCCTGAAACGGTTCTGGTGACTTTGTACAAATTTACTGCGCCGGAAGCTCAAGTGCTTCTGATAATTAGCAGACCAATATAAACAATCTGGATGACAAAGTATAATTTACTACAGTGTTTTAATATGCACATAATTAAAGATCGATGCGACTCATCGTAAAGAGTTTCCAACTGCCCCTGCCCATAGGTCGTGCAATGGGCATGCAACGACTGATGTGACTCGCTTTCCCCCATCGATGTCGTGAGCACCAGAGAAAATGTTCACAGCTAGCCACCAGTATTGTCACACTATATGGCAGTGCACACTCGGTGTCGCTGGCACACCAAATCTCACAGATCGGTTATTTTCCGAGGCTTCGGTAATAATCGGCTGCCTGCCATCACAGCGGCTGCCATAGGAGGCGCAGCCGACACCAGCGTGCACCGTTCAGCTAAGCAAGTTGAAGAGGAACAGCAGTGGTAAGGAGGAAAGCAACTCAAACAAACCCATAGATGCCTTGGTGCGAGGCGCTTCACTTATTTGATGGTGTGAACGATTCGACGATGACATAGTCTAATGAATGAAACAATGTCAGAAGACCATTTCGGGAACCCTTTAAACCCTTAACTACCAGCCAAGTTACCTTGTATTCATGTTCGACAAGCACCAGGATCTCAAAGCCCTGGCCTGCGACGAGTGGGAATGGGTCACCGTGTGACTCCTCGGGTCCCCACTGCTGCGCCTGGATCGAGTTGCGGACAATGCGTGGGGGCGGCGAGAAGACGGGGCTCAGGTGAAGTGCAATGTCGTCGCGTGGGTGCACGTTTGGTCCGCACTGTAGGTTGATGGCGAAACTGCAAGAGAGTTCACATGGCAAATGAGTTCTGCGGAAACCCGCAAGGTGGAGTAACGTTTGTGAAAGGAAAATTAGCACCCAACCTTCTTGTAGCATGAGGCTACAAGGAAATCCGTACGGATTTCTCAGAAATGAAAGCTTCCTAGTTACTGAAAAATTTGTCCTGGTTAGGGGTTCGAACCCGGGAGCAATGCCTGTCTGGGGCGCTCGCTCTGCCAATCGAGCTAACCAGGAGGCTAGCGACTGACAGCGCGAGGGCGAATCCATCGGCAACTTGAAGCACAAAGGTGGATAGGTGGATGCTAATTTTCCCTTTCGTGCAAGAGATTTGAGACTGAGGTGCTCAGCAACCACACTCTAGCCATATATAGCTGCTCCCTTTGGGGCCTGTAGTAGGATACAGATTTAAAAAGCATGTTTCATAGTAACTGATTGGATTTTACATACCAGACCAGCCGTGATAGTGGGGCATGCCCTGTAATGGAGGTCTCCTGAGTAACTTGAACACCTGGGGTTTTAACGTGCACCTAAATCTAAGTACATGGGCGTCTTTTGCACTTTGCCTCCATCACAATACAGCTGGCATGGCGGGATTTGATCCCGTGACTTTGAGCTTCACAAGCCATCACCTAGCCTCTAAGGTGACACAACGGTTGGCCACAAAGGCAGACAGAATGCACTGGTCAATGTAACTCCACCAGACGATCGCCGATGCAAACAAAGTTGATGTCATGCGGCCTTTTCAAAATGGTGTGCTTTGCTCCTATGGTGTTCCTGGACATTTTCATTGGCAGAAGTGACGAGTTATGAAACAGGCTCAGACAAAAATGTAGACTATTGTGCTCACCTCTTCAAAAAGCTGCAGCGCAGTTAACCTTGTTTCTGAGCCCATTTTTGCCCATGATACTTCACAGCCAACGGAGTCGAAACTCAATTGGCAGTACATGCCACAAACAACGCTTGCCGTTTTTTTTTTTCTTTTTTATTGAAGGTGTTTCAGCTCAATAAAGAATTAGACTTCCCATGTCTCGCTTTAATAAAAGCGTGGAAACATGCAAATGCATGCACTTATAATTTTATTCTAGCAGTTATTACTCTATTTTGGTTGTTTGGAAAGTCCGAACTATTAAACGGCAGTTACGAGGATGTGGGAGGAGGGGCTTCACTGCAGACTACAGTTATATCCGACTACACTACATTTATGTCACAACAACAGTAACCGCCATATATCTTGCATGTTTTTCTTCAAATGTACGCTCATGATTGCTCTAGAAGTAGACCACATAGCAATATTATGCAAACATCACATTACACAAACCATCACCGAGACTCTTTTTCCAACTCATAATTGCTCTAGAAGTAGAGCACGTAGCAATATTACGTAAACTTCACCTATTAGAAGGTCTAAACTAGTTACACATAATTCATTAGTACAGTTTAACCTCGCTAAAGAGAAGTGTATCTGACATGAAAGAATACATACATTATATGCAATATTCGATATAAGAGTATATTCATTGCAAGCTGATAATAGCGAGAAACGTTTTGGAATAAAGTCATGTTCAATATTTCGTACTAGTTAATAATTGACAAACAGAGTAAACTACAAGAGGAAAGTGAGAACAAATGCAATCATGCTCTTTTTTATTAACCAAAGAACACAAGTTTGCTGGAAGGTAGAGGCCTGAACAAGCGAAATGTCGCCAACAAATGAGGAGTGCGAACAAATGAGGTGCGATACCGAAAGGTCGTGGCATTGTGTAATGCAGGATCGCATGTAGTCTACCTCTGCGCAGAAGACACCACTCACAACACGCACTTGCGGAAGAAAACTTGCGACAGAAAAGCAGGCAAATCTTTTCTTTAACAGCTCATTATGATTGGTATGTTGTAGCTACAACCACATCAACACTCTGCACTACATTGAAGCAAACGTACACAAAGTACTATAGCCAAATTAGTCCTGCAGGCATGGGCAATTACTTAAGACATGTGGCGCTGTCTGCTCAAAGGGAATTGACGCGCGTAATTTCTGGAGAACTGGAGCACTACAGGACTGTGGAAGCACAGGAGAGACAAGTATTAAACACGGGAGGATAGAATGGTGCCTATACCATCTTGCAGTGTGGTGTGGAGTGCCTTGGATGCGAATAAGCGTCCCAACAGTGAGCACGCCGCCTGGAATGGGTCCGACGTACGGAAGGGGCTGTAAACACGCAAGTCATATATGTCATGGATCCGTAGTCATTCTGGCTACACAAAGCTACACGTTTAGACCAGACACGAGCAATCAATGACTATCACACACTTTTAAGACTACGTGATAACTACCACATGGTAATGGTAGTTAAATGAATTCTCCAGCAGCTATCCAATGAACGTATGTAATCATACTTTCTAAAAAAATACATACACTCGATTTTCGTTTCGTATGACTGGTAGCTACAAACAAAACATGTAATGGTCGTTCTTATTTGGTATGACGTAAACTATGCAGGTCTTCCTTCGCTATTAAGAACGCAAAACTACCAGCTCACCTCCAACACGAATTATACAACGCTAAGCTCTACCTAGACAAAAACTGCGACCGCGAACCAATGAACACGAAGTGCATATACGGTTGTCGCCGTACCACACGAGCACAAACGTTGTCACACGGCAGGAACAGCCCCCAACATTTTTTGTTTCCCACATTGCGTCACTTTCGGGTTCCCGGTTGCTCCGACAAGATGTTTAACACCGTGGTAGTGTAACACCTTGAAGTCAATACCCCGAACGGGGTGAATGGCCGCGTAGCGATAGAATGCCAACAACGGCGATGCCAGCAAGACAGTTTACTGATTAGCGCGGGTTAGTTCGCAAACACACTGTGTACTACAGTCCACTTGCGTTGACATATTGCGCCTGATACACAAATGTGTTTCATGAAGGCTAGGCATCAAAGCACGTAGATCATTTCAGTTGACGCTTTGTCAAATCAGCAACGCGAGACACAGCAGTCAGTGCATATTAAGAGTTCTGGAAATTAGAGCGTGTATGAGAGGCTGTTCCCGATGCCCACTCAAGCAAACACGTATGTAGAGCATTCCATATATAGGCAACACCGACTTGTCGGCATTTCTTACCGGATTGTAGATGGGGGTAGTCATTTTCAGTATCCCTATTGGTCGACTACAATACCGGCGGACACTACTACAACACGAAACTTGCGATGTAGAGGTAGAGGCGCGTCATTCTACGTCAAAGCCGACAGCTTACACCACACTTGCACCCGAAACCGTAAGTTGAAACTCACATCCGGTACCACACTTCCGCCAACTTCATTGTTGGCAGGCAATTCTCCAGGTATAGCGGTACTTAGCGCTCTTGTATTGCTTGTATTCTCAGTTTTGTTTCCCTAGGCTTCCCTCTCTTCCCTTTCCTGAGTTTACTGTAGTACAGTGATTTATTTTTACAATGCAATGCGTTATTGAATTCACATTATTTGCGAGTTTAGAAGTGAACGTTCTAAGAGAGAGCAACATCAGTCGCATGCACCTGAGGAAGCGTCAGTGCTATTGCTACGTTTTAGCGCGATTTTCGAACCTTGCTTTTTGCGTGTTGGACCAGATCCGCAGTTGCACGACAGCACAGGCTTCGCTACAAGCAAAACAACTCTGCAACAGAGAAACAAGCACCTCAGGAGCTGGAAAATTCCCTAAGAAAACAACAAAGCATAGCTTCTTTCACAGAACACACACACACACACACACACACACACACACACACACACACACACACACACACACACACACACACACACACACACACACACACACACACACACACACACACACACACACACACAGTCTTCATCTCCTGCCTTTATTGTACAAGGAAAAGCCCCACAGGTCGCGCTTCCGAATACATATATATTTTTTTCAATTGGCTCCGCAAAATTTTCTTTTTGGGAACACTTCTTATTTCTTCATGGTGCAATTGGCTTTAAGCCCGATATACCCTCTGGTGGCGCGGGCTACCTCCACTTTGTTTTAATTTTTTTCCATGCCAGGGTGACGAACTTAACACACACACACGATACCGAACGATTCAAAACGGTTCCCTGTTTCTTCACGCCTCTTCCCAAGGAACCCTCTTGCTTGCAGAGATTCGTACCCTCTCTCCCCTCCCAATCAAAAAAAAAAAGAATATTCCTGCTAGACGAGCCTCAACCAATAACCTCATAAAACTCCCACTCCCCCCCCCCCCCCCCCAAAAAAAAAAGAAATAAAAAAGCGAAATTCTGAATGCACTTTTGCTTGTTTGGCTACAGATAAGGAAAATCTTCCTCAGTTCAAGTACTGAGTGTGGCTTCTGCACTGTTGTCCGCGATATACAAAGGGACACATCGATAAAAAGCGCACCCTGAACATATAACGATGCTGTTGCGGGGAGGAAACTGAGTGCAGGAGGTAATCTCTTGAAAGAGCAAGGACGCTAGTACCGTACCACAGAATCGCTGCCCGTGGCAATTTTCGTGTTGTTGCAAGGGCCACATTTAGCTACAGAGCGTCTATATAATGTCGACATTTACCGTCGTATACGGAAGAGAACGACATTAATAGTAATGAAAAAAATATAGGTAAAACCAGTGTGCGCGTCTAAACACTAACAATAATAATTGACTTAGGAGCTTCAACTTCCTCAAAAAGCAAAAAAAGTGCGTTTTTAAAAACATTATCTCCGATCTTTAAGCACCTATTTTCACTTTACCTTTTCTAAGGTAGTGAAGATAGGTGTGGCAAACCTATTTTAAAATGCCCTGTCAAAATCATGCCCACATCGCATGATGGAAGCCGCACAACATGGGATGTTAAAAAAAGGCGGTTTCACGTACCTGAGCACGTGCACGTACGTGAAAGACTCCCAGAGAAATTTATCTTTCCACTGCAACCTTACACCGATCGAAGTAATAGGAAAATAGTTATACATACATCAACACGATATCTCATAATTTTAAGAGGGTAGCACACAGTTTGCGAGTGCCAGTGCTTTTGTCTGCACCCCCCAAATATTTCATCTGTGCAGATATTATTATTATTATTATTGTTGTTGTTGTTGTTGTTTGTGCATGTCTGTGTGTATGATGGGGGGCGTCCGAGCTTACTTTATGCTACGTCCGTTCGTGCGTGTTTGTATGTGTGTATTGAGACTATTTTATTGAGACTTTTATTCTTCCTCGGTGGTCTTTATTTTGTATATGTGCGTTTATTGTTCTCAGTTTCAATGATGACGGCATAGGCGGCTCTAACGTAGCCTATTTTCCCACGTTTTCATATTTAAATAAAAAAGAGAAACTGTATTATTTTTTTCAACGTATGGGCGGCGCCATTTTGGGATTTTGCACAAGCGATTACTTGTCTCTCAATCTCGTGACGTCAAATCAACAAGAAACACGCAACCCTTTCATGATTCGGTTGAAGATGTAGTGTACGTTTAAGCTGTGGCTCAGAACTGTGAATGTCAAATTAGTAGGTGGCTATAAATGTCGGGATTAGGGAATTCGCTACAGTAATGTTACAAAATACCATCAGAGCTTTCTTACATCGCACAGCGTAAAATGCGCACGTCAACCACTATTTGGTAATGCCGAAATAATCAGCGATGACGGAAGCACAATAGTGCTGAAGTATTTCACAGTTCAAGCGAGCGGTGTGTTGGCTTTTACAAGTGACTAAAGAGCGCCTGCGAAGGCGAAGGAGAACGATTGATTGATTGATTTCTGGAGTTTTACGTGCCAAAACCAGCTCTGCTTAGAGAGACGCCGTAGTGGAGGGCTCCGGAAATTTCGACCACTTGGGGTTCTTTAACGTGTACTGACATCGCACAGTACACGGGCCTCAACATTTCGCCTCCATCGAAAATGCAGCCGCCGCGGCCAGGATTCGATCCCGCGACGTTCGGATCAGCAGCCGAGTGCCTCATAGCCACTAGATCACACTGGCGGAGCAGGATGTGAGGCAGACCAAACAGAAAAGACTCCGTGGGATTGCTGTTGGTTTTTCTGCGCAACGATCGCTTCCATCGACTTCCGATAACAAAACAGCCGGGCAGCTTGGTTTCTGTTTGTCTTTCAGGGCGCACGTACGCGACAGCCTATAGAGACGGTGATAACACCTTTCCCGTTGACAAAAGAAAAAGAAAAGTTATAGCTATAGGACACGCGCGCTATAGCTGGTCCCATGACAATAGCGGCTTACGTCGGCGTGTGGACGCAGTCTGCTGAAAACCGGCGTAATCTGGAGTACTGCCCGGCGTATCTCTTCGCCTAACTCTATTGTCTGGCACAATATGCGCGTGCGTACGAATTGGCGCGATGACTTGTATACCTTTTCCTTCCGACCGCAAGAAAAATATTGTGCATCGACCCTTCGTAGATCCGTATCTGCATGTATTCGGAATGTCCGAGAGCTCTTTATCGATATGCACTCGTGTCTGGATGGAGCTGCCTGCAAGCGGACCACCCGATAACCTCATTATCGGTGCATATACTGTGGAAATGAGGCGGGGAGAGAACAGTGAATACGTGGGCACGTTATGTTCGTCAGTGAACTGTCTTCCAATCTGCGTGCCGTGGTCCTGCGTGTAGATAAAGGGTGTTAGGAAATCTGGGAGCACCGTGTGAAATCGGAGGGGGCCGTGATAAGAGAACGCCACAGAGCACACACACGACAGACAGGCAATTTCGTCACTGCGAGAGTCGAAAAGTCAAGAGCCCTAGAACTCTTACAAACAACAACGGTTCGGGGCTGGCACGCAACAGTGCCGTCACCCGGTTGCCGCCGAATGAACGGAAGACCCGGGGGCGCAAAAAAAGTGTGACGCTTAGATCACGTGACCACGTTTCCCGCCACGGCACTCAATTGGCTACCTATCCCTTGTGCACTCGCGCACCAGAGAACGGTTCGAGCTGCTCGAATAGTCATATAAAGCTTCGCTCCTTAAGCGTTGTCTGCAGAAGACGGCCCTCGGGATCAGACGACGGCGGACAGCGATTCGGACCTTACAGTTTTCCTTGCGAGGCTGCTTGGAGGTGACGGAGCGTTCTAAGCGTACGGACCGTCGATTGTTCGGTATGACGGACCACGTCTATCAAATCCGTTCCCTGGGCGTCGGGAGCGAAGGAATTCCGGACCAGTACGCGGACGGAAGAGCGGCCAAGGTATGGGAACTGTACATCGGAGAACGCGAGAAGAGAACGGAACACTACAAGGAGTTCCTCACCAACAAACTGCGGGATCTCGGGTGTCACCACATCCTCGATGTCGCCTGTGGTACTGGGTACGTAAGAAAGATTCACCCGTTGGCAGACTTATCTGTTTGTGTTTTGTTTGCGTATTACGGCGCTAGTGCCTACAGCAACGTTATGCTTGTTGTGGGGCGCCTGCCGTTCGCTTCCAGCAAACCGGAAGCCGGAGTTGTCCGTAATGTGCCACAAATTCTGATACAAAATTCTGCTTATGTTTGAAGAATGGGCGTGTTGGTAAGGCATGATGAGTAGAATAGCGCTACTGAACGACGGGACACAAGGAAGGCATACACACGTGTCTCGTGTCCCGTCGTTCAGTAGCGCTACTCTCCTTATCACAAAATTCCAAAATTCCACAAATTCTGATATATAAAGAAAACTGATATACAAGGGAGGCCAGTGTTCAAGTCAATAGTTCTATCGAATAGTTATGGCATCAGAATACTTATGGTTTAAGAAAGAAAGAAAGAAAGAAAGAAAGAAATACTTATTGAAATATCAAGGTTCCCTTAAATTTTTCTTCGTCTGAGCACATTATCACACATGGACACATCTGGACGCATGGTCCGCAGGTGGTCGAAATTGCCGGATCCCTCCACTACGGCGTCTCTCTTAATCAGAGCTGGCTTTGGGATGTTAAACCCCAGAAATCAATCAATTGATTAACTGCACTCATGCCATGCTCTGCATTCTGATGAAGGTCGGCTTGCGACCGAAACGTCAATAAATCGCTTAACACGCCCGTCTTCTTCCCTCACTTTGTGTACTTGCCTGCATCCAGAACCATTTTTTCCCCATGTATGTATATGTATACATATATAGCGCGGTCATCATCGTATATAACAGACCACTCTTATATGTGCCTCGATTGATCGCAGCATTGACTCCGTGCTATTGTTGGAAGAGGGCTTCAAAGTCACGAGCGTGGACGCCAGCGACCGCATGCTCAAGTATGCACTGAAGATCCGCTGGAACCGCAGGAAGGAAAAGGTCTTCGACGACTGGGGTGAGTCTCCATCCTGAAGCAGAGCACTAAGTCGGGCTGTAAGTTGGTTGACATACATCGTAAAACTTTTTTAACTGCGCTAGCACACACGGACAAAGAAGAGGCAGATAAGACGTGTGCAGTCTCGCAACTGACTGTTTTAATGGGCGAAAGTGATATATATACAAACGAACATGAACAAGAACAGGTGTCCTTCACTTCTTAATAAACTAAGATTTTGTAACGACACAGGGACCGTAGCACTCGAGAGCTGTTTGAGGAGTATAAGATTAGAACTACAAGTGGGCGTGTAAGCGAACCTTCGGTGTCTCTTTCCGATTGTGAGATAGTGTTTTTACAGTCTACCTGGTGGCAACGTATCTATGTTTGGATGGGCAATGAGTTGTTTTCATGTTCATCTGTATGTGTGCCATTTTCACCCATTAAACACTCAGGTGCGAGTCTGCGCACCTCTTGTCTGCCTCTTTGGGAGGGTGTTACCCATTGTGTTACCTGAAAGTTGGATGGTGTGGATACAGAGTTATAGGTTAGCTAGAAATTTTAGATGCGAAGCCGCTTATGGTCGGGGCTATGTCACTCCCTCCCTCCCTCCATCCAGGGAATTGGCAAATTGCCAATTCCCTGTTGCATGCAGTGCAAACGTATTTGGCTGGCTGGCATGTTTACAAGAAGCCTCCAAAGACCGATTGGCAGCGCACCTTCTGGCTATGTTTAGAGAAGTGTTGCATGGCCTCTTTAAAATGTGAATTGTGTTTGCACGTTTCTGCGTATGCAGTGATCGAGGAGGCCAACTGGCTCACGCTACCAGACGACCTGGTCAAGCCGGCGTCCGGCGGCTTCGACGCGGTCATCTGCCTCGGCAACTCGTTCAGTCACTTGCCGGACTCCCGGGACGCACCCGGAAGCACGCACCGACGCGCCATCGCCAACTTCCGGGAGATGCTCAAGCCCGGCGGATACTTGGTCATCGACCACCGGAACTACGATCACATCCTTGACCACGGGACTACGCCCACGCACAGCATCTACTACAACGTGAGCACGCGCCATTGACTGTTTGCAGAAAATAGGCTCCGAATTCGGCTTCCCGTTTGTGCCCGCTGACGTAGCCCGCTAAATATTGCCTGCGAGAAAGACCATACAAGAAAGGTGATGTTCACTGAAGTGTCGTCAATGGCGCTATAACCCCCAGCATTTGGTGCACTTTTACTTGACTAAGGTGGACTTTTTGGTTGACAGAGGTAGACTTCAGGTTAACCGTTTGGACTGGGCTTATTACCCACACCACACATCAAGTGCTGCAGGTATGATCGAACCACATGAGATTCCTTTCTTTGTTTCTTTTGTGAGGCTCACTCTCGAATATCCCTGGCTCCTACACGCATATCCAATGCAGTACACAGCTACATCCGTTTAATTAATACTTTATTAATTGCCCCTGCAGTTAACTGACTATTGTCTGTACTGAACTTATGCTCTCGGATATCATATCTACCACATAGAGCACATAAACGTCCTTGATATTTGTGTTTTTTTTCTGTTTGGACTTTATTTTTAATGTTTATGAACAGCCCCACTCTGTGCATTGTATTAGAAGAGTTGCATTTACATACAGGAATTTAAGATGACGGGTCGCTGAAGAAGTTAAAGCCGCACACATGCCAAGCCATCGGTTGCGCTACATCTTCACACTGTTTGATACTGCTACCGTGGCGAACTTCCTTCGTAGCTGCCATTCCAGTGTAGACAAATCGCCAAATCAAAACGCCGCGTGCCGCTCTCATGTACTGAAAGCGCCTATTTTCGCCGCTGCGCAACACCGAACTCATCAGGATTGTGTATAGACAGGGCGCTGACTTGCGCTTCAAGCTCATCGTCTTCCTCACCACCGTAAGAAACGTTTGCACCTCTTGGGGCGCATCGTGCCCCGAGCACGTGTGCAGCGCGATGCAGCAAGCGATGTGTGCACCAATTCACCTTTCCAGTGCAAGTGTTTGAGTTCCCCTTGGTAGCAGTATCAGACAGTATCAAAATGTAACGTAACCGATGACACGACACGTCTGTGGCTTTAGCGGCTGCGTACAAAACACACACACACACACACACACACACACACACACACACAAAGGTCGGGCTCCGACCGAAACGTTGACTTAATAAACCGTCGTTCTCTATGAGGCGCATCGTCAATTCTGTTATATATATATATATATATATATATATATATATATATATATTGTTGTACTATGTTTATATACTTCTGTGGCTTTCAGTACGCTCCAGCTGCTCGAAGCAGCGTCATGTCTTACTAGTTCCTCCCGAAATGTTGTCACCTGTTCGCGCTTCATTTCATAAATGCTGTCTTAAGCGCTTGCACTCACTTGTTTCCTCTGACTAATGTTGCATCACGCTGATCATACTCATGTCGCTAAGTTCACGATACCGAATATTTCTGGAAACGCATCGGGATATATTTCTTGGCGTATACACAGTCGCGAGCATATGTATCCAGTGCGCTTGTCAGCTCAAGATGACTTGACCTGGCGAGGGTCCCTTTAGGATAGCTCTACAGACGACGGTTCTTGTTCGCGGGCCAAAGGTACGCCTCAGAGTGTGCAAATGTTTGTTAGAGTGGCCCACCTCTTGAACCTATTCGGACAAAACGGCTCTGCAAAAGGTGTGCGCCTTCTGTTTGCAGAGTAAACACATCAAGGACATCCAGACGTCCATACTCTACGTCGACAGAAAGCCGTCGATGGTGATCTTGGACTACGTCATGGACGTGTCCTCGTTGAACAGCAAGTTCGACTGCACCGACACCGAGTACAGCAAGAAAGGAAGGTTCTCCGGGGAGCCCATCAAGTAAGCGCAATTTATAAATGTGTCACTGTTCCATTGATCTTTTTAAACCTTTCTCTAAACATAAAAGAAAGATGCGGTAAATTTACTCGAATTACATCGCTACTGAACATTTTGCCCAGGGGGACGTCATTTGCAAGAAAAAATGTCCTGTAGTTAGGGGCGAATTTCAAGGTTAAAGCATTGGTCGGCGACCCTAATCCTTGACTTAGGTAACATTGGGACATCCGCATGATGCAAGAATACCCTGCGTTTTCAACGTTCTTTTGCAATGCCCTCGATTTTAAACGCCCTGCTGTTCATTATTATATTTTCATTGATTATCGTGATATTGACATGCCTCTTTAGTATAAAAGACCTGTGGCATGACACCATCTATCTCTCATATGGAGCTCTTGATGTGCCTTTGTCCGAAATTTATATTTTATTGTGTTTTAATTTCGTAAAGCATTTTGTCAGGCGTTCTAAAGCCGGAGGTGAACGAGAGGCGTTACGCAAGCAACAAAGAGTGTTCCCTCGTCGCTAGTGTCACTAAACAAAAGTCCAATTAAAATGTCACGGACACAAAATATCTCCACGCGCTAAATAAAGGTTCGTTGTAACAGAGGAGATAATTAAATTCTATTTTGTTGTCTTTTTGCACGAGACGGGGTTATAAGGGCCCAAGTGTGCAGCCATGTATAGAACCCATCTGCAGAAACGCCCATTTACTATATGCTTTTATCACTGCATCCTTTAACAAGATATGCGCAACATGCGAAAGGCATTTTTTGTATGTTTTCCATTTTGTGTTTTTCGTGTACTTATACAGTACTGTATCTGCTGTTGCTGATCCAATATTTAGAGCTGTTGTTCCCTTTGCTCGTGCATTTCTGCTAGTGTCTTGTGCACTCTGTGCCACAGTTCGATTTAACAGACTCCTTTGCCCATGTTTCAGCAACTTCCGCCTGTCGTACTACCCGCACAGGCTGTCGGCCTTTAACGAGCTTCTCGAAGACGTCTTTGGCAAGGAGGCTCAACACGAGATCTACGGAGACTTCAAGCCACTGAGCACAGATTACACTCCCGCCTTTTACATTCACATAATTAAGAACGTCTGATGCGGGCAGCTACATTATATAGATGCATTGACTAAGCTTAGTCAGTGAGGAGTGCCTGCACAATGTGATTGCTATTATATAGCAGATATAACAATACTCTTTTGTGATCCGCATACAAAGTGTGCATAAAAGTGAACGAATGAAATTTTGGCTTCAATCCGGTGTAGAATAAGAACATGAACATTTAAAAGCTGGCAAAGTGGCATGAGGGAGAAGTATCGAAGAACCTAGTGTTGCTAGACGGAGAAACGTAGCAATATTGGCATGTAAGTGTACACTTCTTTGGTAAACAGTTTGCAAGAGAAGATTGCATCAGCAGTTGGCATCACGTATAAGATGGATGTATAGATGGAACAACTTGAACAAGGCTCCTCTTCGGAACGATTAGGAACACACAGGGGGCCGTTCCCACGTCTGAACAGGAAGACCACGCCTCTCTGCTGCGTCGCGGGCCCGTTGAACTGCCCGTAGCTGTTATTCGTCTAATGAATTTATCAAACACTTGTATCTGGGGCGGAGGCGCTGCCCGCGGCCACGCAGAAACTTAAGCAGACAAAAGGCCTTGACACACAGATTATACTTCACATCAGGGCGTACCCTAACTCCGCCCGCACTATTGCGCAAGGTCTGTCCATTGATACGGCCGATTAATGCAAGTCCATTACGTTCGGATATAGCCAAACTAGACCATACGCTCCAGCGGTACCTCGCGGCGCCAAAGGCATCATGTCGTCCAAACGGGAGGCTACTGTCATTAGCACCGCCCTATGACAGCTACGGTAAATAAAGAAAAAGAAAAGAAAAACGAACGGCTTCCTATTCCTGCAAAGGTAGGCAGGCATTCAGATGTCCAACCCACACGGGGGGAGGGACGGGGGTGTGTGTGCACAATGATGGTGTGTACAGTTCTACATTGTTACAGTCGCAAAAGTGCCCAGAACAATAGCTTGCCCAAACACGTACGCCATGTAGCAGTGCACAGCCAGCAGCGATAATGCAGTGTTCTGTGCGCTGGAGGCCGCTTGCGGAAGGCTTATCTCTTTCTGTTTGGGCATGAGATAAGGGACGCGCAAGTTCCGGTAGTCTCTTTACAAACATGGCATCCTTTACGTTTCAGCGTCCTTTGGTATGGACAACCTTCATCGCTGCAGTGATTGCGGAACCCTTCGGACAACGCTACAACGTTTGAGTGCAGGGCGCCTAGCTTACTTGAGCTGTTTACAGAAGGGACACTTGAGCCAGTTTGTGCGTCCGCCGCGGTGAGTGGCGGTGCGGTACATGGTTGTGGTGGCTGGCAGATGACACGAACGACGCAGGTTCGATCCTGACAGCGGCGGTCGCATTTTCGAACGAGGCGAAAATGCCTGTGGCTTCTACAGACCATATTGGGCAGAGAGTACTATCTTTGGCAGCGCTGTCAACAGCTTTTGAAACAGAGTATGCAGAGATTATGAGGACACTCTGTATAGTGGAAGGCGCCGGTTTAATTCTGACCACCTGAGGTTGCTTGGCGTGCACCTAAATACAAGCACACAGTTTTCCTTTTTCTTTTTTTGGATTTCGCCCTTGTCGAAATGCAGCCACCGTGGCCCGTAATATTCGATGCCGCGACCTCGAGCTACGCGAGCAAACACCTTGCTGCTAAGGTACCGCGGCGGGCAAGTTTGATAACCACTGTTGCTCTAAAATATGGGCGTGGGCGGGCCATGTAATGCGAAGACAACCGTTGGTCATTAAGGGTAACAGCTTGTGGATTCCTAGAGAAGGCAAGCGTAGCAGGGGGCGGCAGAAAGTTAGGTGGGCGGATGAGATCAGGAAGTTTGCGGGGATAAATTGGGCACAGTTAGCACAGGACAGGGGTAAGTGGAAATCTATGGGAGAGGCCTTTGCCCTGAAGTGGGCGTAGACAGGATGGTAATGTTGCTCTAAAATGAGGAGGGCCCGTCTCACTTTTAACCGCTGCGCTGTACCGACGGGGCAGCAGGTTCCCATCGCCTCATTACACCGTACCCATTAGCGACGACCCTGACTGTGTGAGTGGCGACGATGGCAAAATCGTGGGCGGCAGAAACACACTTAAGCCTCGCGCTGTGACCCATTCACACGAGCGAAACCACTGAAGCCTGACTGCAACAGCGCTGGCCAGAGATGGCAGTTACTTCTAAAAAGTAATTAAATTACATTACCATTTACTTTCCTAGGATTCCTTGAAATGTAATTAAGCTACGTTACAAAAATGCCGCTGGTCTAAAGTAATGACATTGCATTGCCACTACTTTGAAATTACTTTAACAAAACTTCCTCCTTTGTGTCCTACTTCGCGTACTACAGTTTGTTTACACAACATTTACATTCTTCTGGAACATGCAAGAGGTACCATGTGCACGAGGAAGATGCGCTGCAGTGGCAACGACTATTCGAACGCTTTATGCGGGCTGAATCGCAGGGAGCGGAACTTTGTTCCTCTGATGTTATATACAGTGCATTAGCATACTGCCTAGATACTCGTACCCACAAAGCACGAATAATTAGGTCAAATCGAGAGCAGCGAAAGTTCCGAGAGGCCAGTGCTCGACGAGTTGCGAGCGTGGGTTAGTTTACATACCTGTCGATTCGGTCCCTCGTTTTTCATACGATGTTCATTGTGAACAGCATCTATGCCGTAAGGGTATATTACGAACACGTGCAGTAAAAGCCGCTGATGAGTTCTAACGCGTATGTTGCTAGGTGCCGAGCGGCTGTCTCGACTACTGACACTGCATGCAACCTATAGTAGTCTAGACGTACAAAGAGAAATGAATTCGTCAATAAACAGTAAAAGCGCGCGTCACCAAAGCGGGCACTGATAGCTTCACGTTCCACAAATGCTCGCACCTTGACTCCAAAGATCTACGCCACGCGCATGAAAATAGTAATCTTAGAAAGCCCGAAGCAGAAAGATAAATGCCAAAATTTAACGATAATGCAAAGTTTCGCTCATTTACACGTGCAGTTGACAGCCGGACCAATGGTTGTCTCTATCGAATGAAAAAGCGGCACTTTTTCTCCGGGTTCATCTTGGTTCCCTTGGGGCATTGGAAAGCTTTTGCAAAAGCTTTCGAATTCCTCGCCACCTTGTTGCAGTCCAAATCACGGCCGCGCTCATCCCCGGAGGTTGGGCACAGGACGTAGCATAGCGTCATGAAGAAGGCCTTGTCTTCCGAGAGGTCCGCGCCCAGCCCAAGTGGCTCGCTGCCGTCTCGGACGTGGGCCCGCTTCATGGCCGTGTAGGCGATCGCGTAAGCCGGAACTTCGGGGAAGAGGCCCCGCTCCGACGTGTCGTTTACCAGGCACCGTTCCCGTTCGCGATATTCGAACATGGTGGCATTGGACAGGATGCTGTCCACCTTGGTTCCATTGGGCGCCCACGTCACACCTTCGCTGTCGAAGGCGCGAACGAGGCGAGTCGCCACGAGGAACAGGAGGCCGCCGTAGAGCATGGCCTTCGCTCCGTTCGGGTAGTACAGGGGCGCCGCGATTGTGCCCGTCGCTAGTCTGACAGCGTTCGAGATGTAGTCGTAGAAAACGTATCCCGGTAGACTGTTCCAAGGCAGCCTCATCGCCTCCTCGTACTGGCCGGTCATTTGCACCATGCTCACGGCCAGCCTGGTCATCATCCACTGGGCCGCGAAGCTCGTCTTGTTGTCGGGGAAAGTGCCGTACACGCTCTGGAGCGTGGATTCATTCAGCACCGCGTCCGGAGGCCACAGCGACTTCTTCACGGCGGCGATCTTCTCGCTCAGTCTGGCCTTGCTCTCGTCGTCCATCCAGTCCGAGACGTTGACCCTCTCGAGCGCCGTCGAAGTCAAGTCTTCGAGGCCGTCGTTGACTGTCTTGACGTCGCGCGCCGTGAAGCGGGAGACGACGTCGAGCGCCAGGACAAGAACCTTGTACTGACGCCTCCACCTGATGGCCGCAGAACACGGGCAAGTACGCCGCGGCTTTGTTCGCATTGCCGTAGTGGTCCACCAGCATGCGGTAGTCCGCCACGGGTGCGTAGTACTGGACGACTAGCCACGTGAGGTGCATGTTGATCTGCGCCTCGTTGTACTTCTGCAGAAGCTCGCTGATCGTCATCAGCAGGCGGACGTCGTTGACGGCGATCTCGTCGTCGGGGCTGACATTCCGCCCCAGGGGGATGGACTGCTGGAAGCCCTCGATCCAATTGTGAGCCGAGGCGTTCGGGACATGGGCCGAGAGCTCGGCCAAGGGAAACACCGCCGGCTTGGGGATCGGGGATTTGCCCACTGAGGTCAGAGTCTCCAGTATGTACTCCTCCATGTCCCGGACCTCGGCAATGGCAGTTTCGTTGAGGGCGGGTCTCGTGGCCCTGTCGGGGTACATGTGGGAGAGAAACTGTCCCCAGTACTTGGTGTAGGCCGACTTCGCGATTCTGTGGTGGTAGAGCAGGATCGGAACGAGCAGGCTCGGCCGAATTTGAAACCGAAACCTCGTCGTGGTCGGCGAAGAGCTGTCCGACACTTGCACAGTCACCGACATCCAGAACGGGGACTGCCACAAGTACGCCAGCTTGATGATGAACTGCAGCGGTGGCTCGTACGAGCGTGGCGGTTCGGGCCAATTCAGCCCTTGATCCTGGAGGAAATGGAGGAAGAGCGGCAAGTCGGCCGCGTCGCGCGGGTACTGTTCCAGACACATCTGGTGCATCGCGAGCGCCTTCTTGCCGATGCCAATCTTGGTCGTGCCACTGGTGAGGATGTCGCGAAGTCTTTGGTACCAGGAGAGCCGCAGCCCGTCCAGGACAGTCTTGAAGATCTCGCTGTGCTCGGAGGACGAGCGCGCGGCCGAGCAAACGAACGCCTTGAAGTCGTCGCAGGGACTCAGCTTCGTGTTTAGGTGCTGGGTGAGCAGCTTGGCGTGCGCGCGGCAGTCCTCCGTGTTGCAGACGAGTGCGCGGCCCTCGGCACGCCGGTGCGTGACGGAAAGGAAGACGACGACGCTGAGGAGCGCGAACATGGCCAGGCAGGCTGCCGCAAGCGCGCAACGGCAGTTCTTTGAATCCTCCGGCTTTGGCGACGAGGGCGGTGACCACGCATTGCCCCTTGACTGCAACGAGCATCAGAGCGTGCTGGTGAATAAGTTTGTCACACCTTGACTGACCTTTTCATTTTTTGTTGTTCTTTTTGAATGTGTTCGCACTAGGTTTTACCGTTAAACGCAGGACACCAGCTTCTGTCGGCATATAGTTTCTCGGCGTATAGTTTATGAAGTGTTAAGCGACGGTTATGAATTCTCTCTGCAGGGAAAGTGCTAGGCGAAGTGGGGCGATACTAAGTATTACTCCTAATAGGTAGCCTCACTTCGTTTATGTAAAAGTGAAACTGAAACTACGGCGGCTGGAATACACATTGTGCTCAGTGGCGCACCGACGGGGGGTGGGGGGGTTTCGTGGGTTGTAACCCCGCCCCCCACCCTGAAGCCGACCTAACCCCCCTCCCACTCCGTAACTGCTCCTACGTCCTAGAAGAATGTGGAGCTAATGTCAGCAAAACGCCGAAAAAAATAATAAAAATAATCATCATCATTGATGTCACTATTATTTGGCATTTTATTTACTTTTTTTACACACGCAACAACTGTGTAACCGCTTGGCCGGCCCTTCATGAAAAATCGAAAATTCCTGCAGTTTATTATTTTTTTTTGTGCAGTGCGGGTGTTCTCGCAACACGCAGATACTAATTTCACAACACATGCTTGTAGCTTGTCCGTAGAAGCACATTACTCTTCACATATTTGTTTTGGATGGCAAGTAACGGGAGCAACATGTGCACCTTCTCATCCATTTTCAACGGGAACACGTCTGGTCAGTTGGTGGGTCAGGTACGTGACATTAAACGAAAAACAATGGTAACAGTCGTGTCGCCGCGGATAAGTTAGTGGTAATTGCTGGGGTTTACGTGCCAAAACCACGACATATCATTATGAAGCACGATGTAGTGGAGGGGTCTCCGGAAATCGTGACCACCTGGGGTTCATTAACGTGCACTGACGACACACAGTACACGATCCTCTGCCACTTCCGCCTCCAACGAAAATGCGACCGTGGAGGCCAGGGTCGAATCCACGTCTTTCAGGTCACCAGTCAAGGACCACGACCACTAGACAAGCCTCGTAACCGTAGACACCTGCATTCCACGTGCGCTGTTTCCTGCCGTAACGAGGTATTCGATGCGCCAGTGGTTACGAGGCTTGCGAGAATAGGTGTGCTAGCGAACCTCCTCTTTACGTGAAAGAACTTCAGTTCCTGGGGTAGATAAGAACTGCTGGGAAGGTGCGCGATACTGTCGCGAGTGCTTGCGCACATGTCCGTTGCTATAGGAGCGGCTATTCTCGTCTTTTCAGTAAATCAGTTGTTAGCCCGTCGTAGTCTAGCCTCCTTCTAATGGTGTCCTGTCGCAAGTGCAGTTTTAGTTCAGTTTGCACTGTAGTACCAACTAAACCTTTCATCTCACTTTTCTTCCTCGACGATTTCTGGGGTATATAACGTCCCGAAATTATACGATATGATTTATGAGAGACGCTGTAGCGGAGGGCTCCGAAAATGTCGACCACCAGGGGTTCTTTAACGTGCACTGACATCGCACAACACAAGGGTCTCAACATTTCGCCTCCATCGAAATGCAGCCGCCGCGGTTGGAATTCGATCCCGTGACCCTCGGGTGAGCAGCCGAAAGCCATAGCCACTAGACCACCGTGGCACGGCCACCTTACTTCCTCGATCAACCATTTTTGTATTGAAGCACATTCCTCTATAAAAGAGCGAATTGTCACAGATGCAGAAGAAAGAAAAAAAAAAAAGCAGATGCACTCACCGTCTTGGGTTTAGTGAACGGAAGGATCGGCCGCGTACGCACAAGTATGCGTCGGAAAGGCGCCATGGGCTTCGCGTTTGCTGTGGCGTTGCGCTGCTTGCAAGCAGGGTTGCCGCTGGGGACCTGCGCACGCCACAGAGCATAAAAGAATAAATTTCATTTTCCATTTGAAGAGGGAGGGACCTGGATCGAGAGAGGGAAGTCTATGTAGACGTCAGTCTACCAGTCGTGGTATAGGCCTACGCAGGCTCCTTAGCCCACCTCAGGACTCGGTCCTGTACAGCGGGATCGGAACTGCCCCAGGACAGTCTGCCGCAGCTCTTGGATACTAATTAATCACAAGATTGCTGCTGATACCAGTGGTGCCGACGCAGTCTGCTGATCCTGGGCCGCAAGGGGTGCCACGTAAAAACCTGCTTTCCCGTATGAGCTAGCGCGACAGACTAGGTTATATGGCACTGAGGCAGCTCAGTTGATGGTATTCAGTGGTTGTCGATTAATGAATTAAGGAAGTTGGCAGTAGCGCGTACGAACTTAAGCGTTGGAAGCGAAAGCGCCTGTCCACACGGCTATGACATGTAGCGCTCAGTCAAGCATTCAGTGAGAAGACGTACCTCTCGCATCAGTCTTACTTCGCCAGCCAGCCACAGAAGCAAACAAAACGTCATGCAACCTTTTCGAAATGGCGTCGGAGGTCACTAATGCCTCGTTCAGATAAAGAACTATAGCTGATTCCTAGTTCCGCTATAACAAACAACGGAAATCATACAAATTGTACATAACGTTGTTTTGGTTGCGTGTAATGTCGGAAGTGAGTACTGTTTGCATTCTCACGAAGCAGCGGTGACTGGCAATTATGAGGGCGTGGGAGGGGCTTCACTGTAGGCTTAAGCTGTATCCAACAGTATAGAACCACCGTGGACAGGTGGTAAAGTGCTTGCTTCGGGTCTGCCTTCGATTGCTAACCAGACCGCCAAACTTCCTTTTGAAAACCACGAATTGTCCTTTCTTGTAGGAGCCCACCTCAGAAATATGACAAAGTTGGAGCCGTTTCTTACATTAGGACGCCACTACACGGCATCGTGCGGTGACGTCATTCCGCTATCTTACGTTAAGGTATAATCACGACATCACCGTGATGTCATGTGACGACGTCACCAATTTGTTACGACTTATGGTGCCATTAGCGTTCCTGCCGCATGCGGAGTTTTTAGATTCACGAGCAAAGTAACGCTTTCGAACCTTCGATTTCGCTGTAATTGCCTGGCTTGGTTAGTCGACATCTGATAGATACACAGGACCCGCCACGGTAGCTTAGCGGTCAGGTGTCGGCTTGCTAAACTTGATGTCACGGGATCGAATTCCGGCCACGGCGGGCTCATTTCGATGGGGGCGAAGTGCAGAAAGACACCCGCGCACTTAGACATATAGGTGGGCGTTAAATAATCAGAGGTGCTGCAAATTGTCTCGGAGCACTCCATTACGCGGCATGCTTCAAAATCATATTGTGGTTTTGGCACGTAAAACACAGGCAGCATGCGGGACGGAGGATTAGATCGAGTTTGATTGATTTCTGGGGTTTTACGTCCCAAAACTACGATTTCATTATGAGAGACGCCGTAGTGGAGGGCTCCGCAAATTTCGACCACTTATGGAGGATTATAGGAGTAAAAAAAAAAAGAGCGAGAGTAGAGGCGATGTGCCAGATCAGAGAAACGTCTCTCTTTCTGTTGGAGGTTACAGAGTCCCTGAAGATTCTTGGCGACGAAATAAGCGTGTATAACCACCGTTGAGAGCTATTTATTATATGTTCATTAAGCTCAATCAGGTGTTCTCATGTGGCCTGAATGATAGCGTCACGCGATATAATCTAGCCATTTCGCGCGTGGGCGAGCTATCTTGTGTCCAATGTTTACGAAACGACCGCGAGTCCACAAGGACGTTGGCGGCTGGAACTAGAGAGACAGACAGATAAAAAATGAAGGAAACAGGTAGACAGACAGACAGACAGACAGACAGACTAGATAGATAGATAGATAGATAGATAGATAGATAGATAGATAGATAGATAGATAGATAGATACTTTCGCTACATTGAACGTGACCAAAATAAGAAAGATTTTCTTTCATGATCTTTGCTTCGAAGGAACGTTCGTATTTAATCTGATTTGTTGGTTCGTGTTGCCGTCTGGGGTAAATCCGGCAATTTGCTAAGAAAAATGGCTCTAAGGAATCTAGCCGTCTTCATGTTTTCGAGAGGTACACGAATCCATCCACCACTATAGGAAAAACCACGGAGTTAACACAACAGATTTTCAATGTATAGAACGTAACGTCTCTTGTCTCTCACAACCTTCAGAGCCCGTTCGTTTCGCTTTCTTCTATAGCTTTCTGTGCAGGATTTCTTTCGTGCAACTGCCATCCTAGTCTGCATTCCGAGACTTAGAAATCTTGCAACGTTCTACAACCTCTATTACATTGTCGTTGTTTATCCGAGTCACCTGTTCTACACCCGTTCTCATAACTGCACTCTCTTTACATTAAAATAGTCCAGCTTCACACTTCCTTCTTTTAGATTCACAATGCGAGTGTTTAGTGGACAGTGTTCTCTCAAGCGCTCGCTTAGAGGCCTCGGAACCATGTCTACCCCAAGAAAAAAGAAATGAATGCCCAGGAGTCATTCGCTATCGCTTAAGAGACGCGCAGGCGAAAGCGAACTTCCAAGACTTCCAAGCGAACCACCAAGCGAAGTACCAAGACATTTGGCAGTTGAACCCAGAGGCATGTGGCTTTGCATCCGACCCTTTGGAAGTCGAAAATCATGAGGCGTTTGGTGTAAAGGTTATCACTGAACCGAGTGTGGCTCCCGCGTATCCGATGTGGGTGTGGTGCACACGCGAACTACGCTTGCACCACAATGGAGGTATGAGACACAGTTGTCAACCCAGCTCAATTTAGAGAAGCGCCGCCAACCACTGACCATCGCTACCTGGCTGGACACTACGTATTCAAAGCCACGCCTCTGGTGGCCGCAGTGCTGTTTCTGGGCATTATGCGCACGCGAGTTTTCGATCCTTTGTACCACATTTTTGCATCGTATTTTCTGTACACTATCTTTTCTGCAACCGTTATGTCACTGGCGCCTTCACATGGGACATGCAAATTAAGGCTGTCGCCTTAAGCAAATCTTCAATATCAGATGAGTTTTTTTATCAGTAACGATCGTATTTGGAGATAACGTTTACTCGTTCCTACCTGCTGGATGCGACCAGTAGCTCCAGGCGCCGCCGTGTGCGACGAGATCGGTCGGCCCATTGTTCCTTTGGTTTGGGCAAGCGCGCCGGGTCCTTTCCCCGGCTCTACTTGTACCGCGGGGGCAGCAGGGAGTGCGTTACCACGAGCAGGTGCCTGCACTTGGTCTCGATCCTTGGCCAATGCCGGCGCGACACCGGCACTGGTCGACTGGATCCCAGCGACCGCGGAGGAGAGCGAATCCACACCGCTCGGCATCGCAGCCGACTCCCCCAGTGTCGTCGTGCTGCCTTGTGGCCGAGCGCCCTGTGCTCCGCCATCACTCGGTGCTGCCACCTGGGAAAGGTTGGTTGAGATCTCTTGAATGAGGAATCTCGACTAATATGGCACGTAGGACTTGTTGGTATTTCGTGACAGCATCTCATGGTAAGGCACGAAGCGAAGCCCACGCGCGCGCACACACACACACACACACACACACACACACACACACACACACACACACACACACACACACACCATGGTGGCCGCCACGGCGGTCTAGTGGTTATGGCACTCGACTGCTGATCCGAAGGTCGTGGGATCGAATCCCGACCGCGGTGGCTGCATTTTGATAGAGGCGAAACGTTGAGGCCCGTGTGCTGTGCGATGTCAGTGCACGTTAAAGAACCCCAGGTGGTCAAAATTTCCGGAGCCCTCCACTACGGCGTCTTTCATATTCAGATCGTGGTTCTGGGACGTAAAACCCCAGAAATCAATCGATCACGCACATACATCACTCATGACCTAAACAGTTGTATTAATTATAGGTATTGCATAGATGTTGTACAGTTTCTTTTGCAGTTGCATGAGCGTGACGAACCAGTTGTGAGCACATGTCTCTATGCTGTTATTGATGCTTTTGTCCCCCCTTATGTAATACGCTAAAAAGGACCCTTAAGGGTCAAGAAATGATGACGATGATGATGACATGTGCTGTTGATTTAGAAAATAAACCGTATTGTCGAAAGCCAGTGCTGAGTTTGTGTTCCTGTGTCATTCGCTTTGTGCCGTCTTGGTTGCACCATACCATTGGATGTGAGCGAGGAGACCACTGGCAGCGAGTAAGAAGCAATAATCGGAGGACGCTCAACCTTCGCCTTTATAGCGCTCCACTCCTAAGGCTATGCGCTGTACCGGGTCCTGTCTGGAGGGCCATGGAAGCCACGGAAGCGTGGCACCATGTCGCTGCAACATGGGGTTCTCTAAACATGCACAGAACATCGCGCGGTACACGAACTTCTGCCATTGCTGTCCTCCACCTAAAACGAGACAGCCACGGCCGGGCTGAAACCCACGTCCTTCCAATCAGCGGGAATGAGCGGGGGGATGCTGACATGATGCGTAATAAAGAAGGAAAGGAATCCTGAGCGGCTCATACCCACTTTAGATATGCGAGTATAAGCCAGGGATACACGGGAATGAGCCGAACCTGATTGAATTCACTTAATGCCGATGCGAGCCAACGAAAAGAGGCGCTGGCGCATCGCTTCCACGGACAAAACAACGCCTGCAGCAATTTTACTACGGTGGGCCAATCCGGAAGGGGCCGTAGGGCCTTGTGCAGTGGTCACATGTGAAAAATATGTGAATTAAGTGAACCAACCGAAAATAAAAGATAACAGTGAGAATTCAAGAGAACTAGAGAAACGTCAAGATGGGCTAGAGGTAACTTGATGTCAGTCAGACGTTAACTACGCGATTGAAATGTTAAAGAGGGTCAAGGTGCCCTAAGTGAAGGAAAAGGTGTAACGCATTTAATGGCTAGCTCGTGACCAAAAGTGCGCCCGTCTGTCGGGTCGCGTCGAGAGAACTCCATAGTGCGGTAGACCAATATTCCACTACCACAGCTACACTGGTCACCCTTCTTCACAGAGTGGAAGGCCACAGAAAATTTCGGTGTTTGTATAATCTAGCCTTTGTCAGCATATTCGGTGTTTTTGTGGTCGTCACGCCAATACTCCCAGAACAGAAGAACCCTTGGTGGCTTCTATGGAGTGGCAGAATAAACTATAATGCATTGGCGGGTAAACAGTTTCTTAGCGGTTCTGGTATTTCAATCCGGACCTCCACCTTCCGGAATCGAGTGTCTTAACCACTGCACTTTACACAGATATTCTTGCGAGATGTGAATGTATCTGAACCACATCAATTACTTGGATTCTCTACTACTTAGCTGCAAATAAATAAATAAATAAATAAATAAATTGTGGTTGATCCATCTGTTATAGGAATCGGCATAACACGAATGTGAAACCTGTCTTCGCACATAAACGGTAATCTGGCAAATCTAGGGTAGGGAAATGGCATGGATACTCTGGGTATGTGAACCCGTTGCTTGTAGACATCAGCGGCACCTCGACACTGCGCAGGAGTCCTCGACAGCTGCACGCAAGCGAAAGCTCTAAATTGAACGCGCCAGCGCCCTGCGCAAACCTGCTATGAACCAGGAGCGTCCGCAAACGGTGAAACATTACGAGCGAAACCGAAGTGTTTGTCAGCGGATCGTTGTGATAGCACACTTCGCTGTGCGAAAAGCGCACCATTTGTTTGTCGGCGGCCGTATTTGCGTTACTGGAGTAGAGAGCATCGCAACGCAACCGGCTATCATATACGTCACACAAGACAAATTATGTAGCGCCGCGCGGCGGAAGGAACGCGCCGGCAGGACGCCGAAGCTTGCACAGCGATAGAGGCGCCACACAACTGAAGCTCTAACTGCCGGCGCGCATTATAGAACGAGAATTTACGACTTCGCTCCATCGTTTCTATAAATGGTGGTACCACCGCTGAGATCGAAGAGTGCAGTGAAAACGAGGGGATGTTATTTTAAGAGCAATTTTGGTCGCTAAATACCCTTGCTTTAACCGCACGTCAATTAGAGGCAAATTGCAAAGCAGTATAGTAAGCATATAACGCCGCTTTTCTCTTCCGTGCAGCAACTGTGGTGTGGTGGTAGCGCTTCTACCGTCGCACCCTGGCTGGTTGTGGGTTCGAATCCCGCCCGAGTAGCATGTTTTCTATCCTGAATGTGCGTTTATTTTTCAGACATCTACTTCCGTTACGAAAGTACGTCACAGACTTCTTGGTGCACCCCGGCATAAAACACTTTCGTGTTAAAGAAAGAAGGAAGCAAGAAAGTACGAACTCAGGAACACCCGCGCCAAGCGTCGCTTTCATCCATTTTCTCCACGGGGCAAAGGCTTCAAAATTTTCTTATTTCCCGAAGTAGAATGCGTTCTTACCGTAGCGGGGACACCGGAGTCGGGTACAGGAGGCGGTCCAAGCGAATCTTCTCGATACGGGTACCCACCGCTGACCGGAAGCACAGGCTCCACGGCGCTTGCGAGAGACGACGGCTGCGCGCTGACGCTCGTTCCCGTAGATCCAGACTGCCCGGAGGGTGGCCGTTGTGACGAGGGACTCGCAACGCCACTCATAGAGTACGGGCTCACTTGGCTGGAGGCAAACTTGGATGACGCCGCGGTAGCGCTGCCCGTCGCCGACTTCTTCCGGTGACGGCGACGTTTCTCGGTTTTCTTGCCCTCTTCTTTGGACATACTGTGTTCTGGAAAATGAGTGAATTCCACGTATAAATGGAGGACCGCATGCTTCTTGTCAGCCAGATGTGCGCAATCATAGGATTGTGCAGGGTTCTTTATAAGGGACAGAGAGGGGCAACCACCTCGTCCAGAAAGCGCTCCGCAAGATCCGATCAGTGTCAGATTTACCTAAAGATGTTCTGCCGTATAGTGGTGATAACAGAGTAAAAGGCAAGGATTGATTGATTTCAGGGAGTTCTTGAAGACCATGCTATAATTATGAGAGACGCCGTAGTGGGGAGCTTTGGAAATTTCGTGCGCCTGAGATTCTTTAACGTGCACTGACATCGCAAAGTATGCCTCGACATTTCGCCTCTATCGAAATGCAGCCGCCGCGGCCATAAAAGGCTCGGAGAAGCGCTAATGTTGTCATAACGAATTTAGGGTAGACCTCCAAGACCTTCAGCTGGAGAATGCCGTAACCGACTCGTTCAAAAGCTGGCCTCCGAGATGGCAATATTTAATTCCTTAAGCCAGTCATTGCAGTCACTTCAAACGTTGCACTTCGGCAGGGCAGGCATTGGCAAATGCTTGGTCTCAGTCGCAAGCACCTGTCCAAGACCACAGCAGTACAGCACAGGTTATTGAAGGAAGGCATAATACTAAGCCTACCATATCTAGCGGCTCGAGTTCGATGGCGCGGTAATGTGGGGACGTGCTGAACAGACATATCGGATTCTAACGACGTAGGCATAGGGCCAGGGCTTCTATTCTGGACGATGTCGAATTTCGCCGTCTCGTCCAGCCCGGTTCGGCCAGAGGGCTGCTATGGCCTCCCTTCCTGATAGGCTCAAAACGCCGCCATTACAGAATTTGACATTCTACAGTGTCTACAATGTAGTGCCCTCGGTCCTTGGTCGCTAGCAGCATCGCATACACGAATATACTAAGAAAACCATAGCTGGCGCTGTAAAACGTGAACCGTTCGTACCTTTTAGGTAATCCTGGTGATACCCCGAGGTGCGCAAGACGGCTGGCGGAAACGGGACGTGACCTGCTTTCAGCTTCTTCTACGCTCGTGACATGCAGTGCTTGCGCGAGCTGCTCGTGCTCGTGCTGATAATGATGATGATTAATTCTTAACGGTGCATAGTAACGTGTGCATAAATCCCTGCCTGCTTTGCTATCTTATAACATCGTAAAGTTCGAGTAAAGCTCGCACGGCACCCGACAGATAACGCACAAGCAGACAAGCCATTCACATTTACTTGCGTTTTCTCTGCTTTGTCCTGCTCCGGGCGCTGCTTATATACACACACGTTGTGATGATCTGTCATCAACTGGCCCAAAAGTCAGCTTTACTGAACTTAGCATCCAACACCTGTCAAGATGGACCTTGTAAAAAACTATTGCAGTGCAGAGTTGCGCCTACTGCTCTTTGTTAATTTTTTTCCTCACCAAAAGCTGTATCTCCTTTCCTTATTATTATTATTATTATTATTATTATTATTATTATTATTATTATTACCAGAAATACAAACGTTTCTTGCTCCCTTTGTCTGCTCCCCACTCCTACGTCACACTTCACAGCCCACCCCCTGAAAATTCTTCGTGTGGTTCAATGAGACCAGGGGCTAACCAGGAGGAGGAGGTGGTGGTTGAATGGGAGGGGACAACACATTCACCATTACCAATAGTTGTTGTTGTTGTTGTGGTCCTCAATAGCAACAATAATCGTCGTTGTCGCCATCATCATGCTCCTCAACGTGACCTGAGGTTGCCATTCCCGTTTGACTCAATACCTTATTGAACACAACTCCTGCAGCCCGAGTCTTGGCCTATTCCCCTTGTGGGCAAGCGCCATACAGATAATCATCATCAATCATCATCATCAGTAACGCGAGCTGGCGTTTCGTGCGCATGCAGTTCTAACGACGTGTCCTGCTTCGGATGACACAGGACGGAAGACGTTCCATCGGAACGTTACTGTGTCATCAGCGATCTTTAGACATCCTTGCCCGCAAGTCTACCGGACGGCATCGTTCCATATCTGTAAGTAATGCACGCTTTGGCTGCATCTATTACAAGGAGTCAGATGAGGATTCGGGGAGCCCTCGAGGATAAGGTAGGTACGGGAAAAGGGAGAAGTTGGCCGGGCCTTTTCTATTCTCCCGGCAGTAGATTTAGAGGACCGCATTTGTGTCATTCGAAGCGCCCTTTACCTCAACGGCGCATAATAATTAATTCGATCATCCAATCATTTAACATGTTGACGACACACAATGAACAGATTTATTCAGACATGAATGACCGAGTCAGTCATTGTGAACTAGCTGAGTATTGAGGGAAGCGAATTATTCAGTAGATTGATTTCTGTGGTTTTACGTCCCAAAACCACGATTTGATAATGAGAGACGCCATCGTGGAGGTCTCCGGAAATATCGACCACCTGGGGTTCTTCAACGTGCACTGACATCGCACAGTGCTCGAGACTCAACATTTCGCCTCCATCGAAATGCAATCGCTGCGGCTGAGATTCGATCCCGCGACCAGCATAGTGCCATAGCCGCTAGACCACCATGACGAGGCAGTGAATTATTCAAGGTTCATTTGGCATATTGGTTGCAGCAGTTCAAAACTCCTGTAGTTGAAAAGACACCGAAGCGAAATACAAGTTTCTTGTATCAGTAAATTGCTTTTCTTTGCAGTACCAAAAATGACTGCTCTTGAGAGGAGATCATGTCTTTTAAGCTAGAAAGCGCGCAAGTAGAAAATAGAGGTAACGGCGCTGCTCCGATGGTTCCGCATTAGTTCTCGCGACTTCATAAATCCTTGAGGACCTCTGCTAAGGCCTAGATATTAAGTTATCGGTAAAGAATGTGCGGACTGCGTTATGAGGAAGCCAGTTGCGTCAAATAGCTGTTTCATAAAGTGTTACTGAGCCAACGCAACCAGAATAAAACGGTGAAATAAAATGAGAGTTTGTGACGTCATGTACTCTCAGTTTTGGCTCGAAATGCACCAATGAAACTTTGGCCGCCATTTTACACCGTAAGCTGTTGCGGCCTCGTTACAATGGCCGGAATTGGTCGTGATGGTGCATGCCACTGCCTGTAGGCGCAAACGCTATTGCTCACAATTGGGGAAAAAGATTCTAAGCCTGCGCAGAGGACAGCGCAGTGGCAGCGTAAGCTAGATGCTGCTGTGGTGCCCTCTCGTTCTTCTTTTTCTTCCATTTCCGCTTCTCCTGTCCCTCTTTTTGATCATGATAATGATGACAACGATGATGTTCCTGAACAAATACGGCGGTCACCCACCAAGGGGAATTGGCGAAGAGTTTTCCCGAGAATTACGTTTTGTTTTGAAATCTCCTTACACTTCAATTCTCTTCGTTTTCTGTTTCCCCTTTTTTGTCTTCGTTGTCAGTCTTCTTCGTCTTCCTCTTATTATTATTATTAGTCGACTTCAACTTCGTCGTATACGCCGTCTTCGTATTCGTCATCGTCTTTCCTTCTTCCTCTTCGACCTCATCTTCTGATGATAATGATTATGATGGTGATTGTGGTTCGGTTAGGAAAGGACGCTAATTTCTGCAGCCCATGTAGGGAGCACGGCTAAAGGTCCGTGGGGGTGGGGAAAAGGGAGTGAAAGAGATAGAGAGGAGAGAAAGGCCGTAGTGGAGGGCTCCGGAAATTTAGAGCACCTGGGGTTCTTTAACGTGCACTGACAACACAGTACACGGGCCTCTGGCATTTTCGCCTCCATCGAAAATGCGACCGCCGCAGCCGGGATCTTCTCCATCTTCATGGTCGTAGTGGCCGTCTACACCTTCCTTTTTCTTCGTCGTCACATCTTTTCTCTTCTTCATTGTTTTCGTCTGCTTCCTCTTGGTCCTCCTCCGTCCCCACAAAGTTCCTGATCTCATCTGCCCGGTAACGTTCAAGTGCCGCCCCATTCCACTCTTACACTTCCTATATAGGGGCCCACTCTGTCACCCTTAATGGCCAACGGTTATCTCCCCTTGACATTATGTGTCCTACTGACGCCCACTTCTTCCTGATGTCGTCAACACGCCCTTGTTCCCTGACCTTCTCTTCTTGTTCTTTAACTTTCATCCATAGGTTTCCTCTCCATAACTCGCAGCGTTTAAGTTGAGCCCTTTTCGTGAGCCTCCAAGTTCCTGCACAGTATGTAAGTACCGACAAGATGCAGCTGCTGTACACTTTTCTCCAAAAGGAGAATGGTAAGCTGCCATTCCTAAGCTGGAACAATGGGCTACATTTATATTGTGCTCGGGTACAGGTCGAGAAAAAAAGCGGCTTTTGCCCGTCGAAGAACTCCTCCCCCCCTTCCCCCCCTCCCCCCACCCCCCTCCGGCCAATGGTGCCGCTCTGCCAACGTGACGTCGAGATAGGCCCTCACCGCGCAGCGCTCACATTTCTCTTGAGCGCGGCGCGGAGGTGGTCTGCCGCGACGTCACGTTGACAGAGCGGCACCATTGGCTGGAAGGGGGGTCCTTTGACGGGCAAAAGCCACTTTTTAGGGGCGAAGCTCCTTAAGCTTTGGATCTGTCCGTCCGTTGTTCCTAGTAGCGCGTTACCTTCAAAGAAATGAATGATGCTACGTGTGGGAGGCGCGCCCTCGGCGCGCGAGCTCTCTCACTCTTCCATCTGCTGTCTTGTGAGAGAGAGAGAGAGACAGAGAGAGCGAAAGGCGCGCGTTGACTATGGAAACGCTCTTTCTTCGATGAACGCTGTACCAGCTCGCAAAGAAGGAGAACGCCCCCTCACCCGCGAGAGACAAGCTTGACGCAGGCAGCGTCTTCTAGCGAGTTTCTTGATTGAAAAATACCGACTGCTCGCGCTGGCGAACCGTTCACCGGCCACCCATATATATATATATATATATATATATATATATATATATATATATATATATATATATATATATATATATATATATATATATATATATATATATAGGCGCTGGATCTTGACTTGCAATGAAGTGCCGGTGGGAGATTTCACTTGTGCGTAGTTGAACCATAAGGATTCGTAGCGTGCGCGTTAACTAAATTAATCCGGAACTCGGCACGATCTACGATGAACATCCGGAGCTTCGCCCACTCATAATCAATCACTCCGTGGATATGCTGTGAATTTTTTTTCTTGACATGTACCCGAGTATAGTTGTCGCAACATACTGGCACGGGCAAAGGAATATAAGCGGACAAACATCGCGCTCTGGTGTGTTACCTTCTTATTCCTTTGCGTGTGTCACAATAGCTCGACTACCAAGATGCTATTCATGACCTGAGAATCCCGACCAAATGCACTCCACCCCCTTCTTCTTCTGTTTAGCGTGAAGAGACTTGATCTTACGTGGCCACCCATCGAGTTTGAACTCCAGGACGACCACTGAACGAAGAACTGCGAGTCATGGGTGAGTGAAGATTGGCATTCTGTGGGGTTCTCGTCCTAATACTTCTACAGTGTGAAGAATATAACTATCCTGTACTTAGGCTGAAAAAAAAAAACCTGTTATCTTCACACAGCTCAACCACAATACTACTACGGCGAGAGTAAGGCCCAATCTTGAAATTATTGCATAGCGAGATACTGCTAATCATAACTGGGCGTTCTGATCCAGTTACTGCGTTTTAATCACTCGCGTGTATAACTCGAGGTTATTCCCAGGTATAACCGTTGTTTCTTGCTTTCAGCCGCGTACGCGTACGGACCATGTAAGTGATTACCGCTTATTTGGAAGAACGAGGGTGTTTGATGGCCGCTCATTCAGTTGATGAGATTCTAAACTATAATTCGACAATAATTAAAAAAAAATCCGTGCACTCGAAAGCGATGGCCGAGTGCTCAGAAGAAAATAGCGGTGTAGAACATTCAGTGTAAACGTGAGAGATGGCTATCCTTAATGGCTGTAGTGATGGTGCTTGTTGTGCCGCCAACACATTTCAGCGAAGGTCCATGCAAATGTTTTTTTTTTAGCTGCTCAGCATTGGAGAAAGAGGAAATGTCAATATGGTTTTGCAAATAATTTTCTATGTAACGTTCGTCAGAGAGCTTACGCAGCAGAAACGAATCTATGTTGCCTGAATCGCAAACATGAAGTTGGTACTTGTTCTGCGTTAGACGTGGTCCATTCAAAGGATAAATATCACACCGTTCTTCAAAGGGTTCGCGGGACTTGACGCTTCTTATTTTTATGATGATCATTTCTTTTCTTTGTGCTTCTTTTCAGCCGGCTTCTCTCATCTGGCTCCAAGTGAGTGGCCTTGTAGCTAACTGCGCAATGCATGCCTATGAGTGCGCAAGGTTCTTCATTAGGGGTTGTCTGGCTCCAGGAGGTGTCTCAGCAGTTTCCAGGAGGTGACGGAGCTTAATTGATCGTCTATTCTATCGCAGATGCCACTCCAGTCTTGTCTGTTTAGTGTTTGGGCATGGCTCTCAATTTCCTTGTTGAGAACTGCTATTCTCCTTCTCAGGTTATGGTTTCCCCTTTTTTTTGGGCCAGCCCAGTTTCTGCCCTTTTTTTTTTCTTTTGCCACAGTTGTCTCATGTGGCTATCAACCCAGTCTTGTTCCTCATCTAATTCTATTTCTTCTTCAGCCTCTTTGCACGCCTGCTTGATGCCATTGGTCCATTCAGCTATGTCGGGGATGTCACCACAACCCCCTCCGTTATCGCTTTCTCTCTCTCTCTCTCCATTAGGGGGAGAAGAATATTACTGCAGCGTCCCCCCCCCTTCCCCCTTCCTACATTTCAAGGATTCGACATGATGATTCCGAAACATTTCGGTGCAACATTAAGCGCACATTTCATGGCGTCCCTTTGAAACCCTAGCATTCTTGCGCTCCTGAAACAACCATGAGACACCACAGGCCGACACAGGCACTGTGGACGCTTCAGTTTCGTCAATTGAAAACATTTTAAACGTAAACGTACTCTTAACTTTCGCTGGCTCTAAGGTAATAGATTTAATCTCGCTTCTTTTTTTTATGCAAGGTACCCACCACTCGACGCACACGGGTAAGCATTCCAAGGTACTACGTGTAACTCTCTCTCGTTGTGCACTTGCTATTAGTCGCTGGAGTCTTGGCTTCAAGGGCTTTTGTTTCCGGCAGCACGCCCACCACTGCTTGCCGTATGTGAACCTTAACCTACGATTGCTATAGCGGTATTAAAAACATAACTAAGGCAGTGAGGAAATACTCAGATCTCCAACTAGGGAGAGGAACTGAACAACAAAATTAGCTTCTAACTTCAAGAAACTTCTGAAGATACTTCAGATTTATATTATGATAAAACATACGTAGTAGAACAATGAAAACAAATAGAAATGAACAGCTGGAATTCTTTGATCAGTAGGTTACGAATACGAGAGTGGCAACTTGAACACTTGCATTGGAGGTGAAATCCCAGCTTACAAACGGTTCCAAGGTAACATGACACTCATTAAGCTTTCGGTAATTTCCACTCTTTCATAATTAGTTTATTTTAACTTTACAGCGGCCGCACAGCGTACTGCTGAAGGTGATCTGGTTAGATATACATAACGTGGAGATACATAACGTGGCATCAACCGCACAAGTGTCTATTTTCTTTGATATCCCTACCTAAAATTTTCATATTCCTCATATGACAAAAATACAGTTATATATGGGAACGCATATGGTTAGAATGTATTTCCTCATATGGCCGTACTATCCCGACCGCGATGGCTGCATTTCGGTGGAAGCGAAGCGTTGAGGCCCGTGTGCTGTGCGACGTCAGTGCACGTTACAGAAACCCAGGTGGCCGAAATTTCTGGAGACATCCACAACGGCATCTCTCATATCAGGGCTGGCTTTGGGACGTAAAACCCCACAAACAAATCAATCAAATCACATGGTCTTACGAGGTTATTGGATTAGTGTCATATGAAAATTTTCTGATATCTGTGTGCCACCGCCGTTGCAGTCTATATAGGAACGCATTTCATGGATCACGTTTCTTTTTCTTGGTTACAGGCACCTTCTATGACGGACACTCGGGTAAGCATTGCTTTATGTCTTTTGACACTGAGGTGGCCTATTTTCCGCTTTTTTCGGTCACAGGTCCACATGTTCTTGTAGCAAGTCTTGCGTGCCGAACGTTGCGCTTCGATCGCCACTTAGAGGGAAAACCGACATCCACTCGTCTGTAGCGCAAGGCTGCAGAGGTGTAACCGACGGGTATTTAACAGATAAATAAATATACCTGGTTACCTATAAATCTTTCCTCGGCCGGCATTCGAGCCAGGGACCAATGCTTTTCCGGTGGGGTCGCTCTGCCTTTGTAGCTTTGTGCTACAACCAAATGTATGACTATGTCCGCATTATAAAAACCTTTGTCAATTCAGTGGGATTCAGTAAGATTTTAATGAACGAGAAGGCTTGTTTACTTCATTATCCCACACACGCTTGTTATCGCCCGACAACACACATTTAAAGTGTAATTTCATTTTCACGTAGTCTGTTGCGGGGGCGAAAGTATAAGCAACCACTTCTTTTTAGTGTACCAGTGTCGGTCACTTCTAGGAACACATGATTCGTATGTCTCATTAATTTGTTTGCATTTCGGGCCGCTTCTATTCGACGCATTCGGGTAGGCATTTATTTTTACCTTGTAACTTTCACGGTTGTACTTTTTTTTCTTTGTGATGCTGGAGTCACAAAGTATAATTATGTGTGCAGGATGGCACAGGTTGCAATGTCTGAACATAGCTTAGGAGTAGAGCTCCAGATCGTCAAGGCGATGATACAGCTGTGATTGTAAAATCAATGCCAGGATTTCGAAAATTCGTAAGAGAAACAAAGACATGGCGTGCACGTAGAACTGTCGAGAGATATTTAGTCAGTGAAGTGTCACAAAGCGCAACATAACGAAGGAAAGAAAAGTTGGTAGCAATTATCTCAAACATTTATGAACCCTTGTCCCATCAGCGAAAAGGGGCAAGTGAAGCCTGGCGTGCTTCTTTCTTTCTTCTTTCTTTCTTTCTTTCTTTCTTTCTTTCTTTCTTTCTTTCTTTCTTTCTTTCTTTCTTTCTTTCTTTCTTTCTTTCTTTCTTTCTTTCTTTCTTTCTTTCTTTCTTTCTTTCCTTCTTTCTTTCTTTCTTTCTTTCTTTCTTTCTTTCTTTCTTTCTTTCTTTCTTAAACGTGTCATGGCCCGATGCCGGCGCGAGTGCAAGAGAAGAAAGAAGTGTGCACGCTTCACTTTACTTCTATTTCCTTGTAAACCCCACTCAATGGCGGTATTACGTAAGGGGTGGGGTTACAATCGTAAAGTTCACACTTACGATTATGGTTGTTTTCGCGCACACAACAACTACACGAAATTGGGAAGCGTATAACAAGCTTCGCTTGAAGAAAAGAAAAAAGAAAGAAAGAAAGGACGGTTTGTGCAAGAAACGCAGTACACAGGAAGGAAGGATGATGAGTCCTGTCTTTCGCTCTCTCTCTCCATGCGTGGTGCGTTTTTTTGAACAACGCATGCTTTCTGAAGAAGCGATGTAATTATAACCGAGAGTGCTGCTCTTATATCTACACTGCGGCGTCGACCAATGCAGAAAAGTGATTGCGACGTGTCGCTGCGTTGTTGTTTCTTGCAGGATTCGAGACAGATAAATCCTCTGGTAAGCAGAACTCCGACATTCGTGGTGCATGGTCCGTGAACCATAATTCCGTGCTTTTGTCCCAACATTTTGCGAAGATAAATGCTTTGTTTCAAACAGCACTACACTGCCGGAAGACTTTAAGTCTGCCAAGGACTCCCTGTGCTAGAATTAGAATCAATACAGGGTGTGAATACAAGCTATCAACACAAGTTACCAACGAATAGTGCGGCACATGAAGATCTCAATGGTTTTATAGAAAAATGCGGAAATAGTATTGAAGACAACGCATGAATGAGAGAAAAGTTACAGAGACCCCTTACATTTAATGAAGGGCGTTGTAGGGTCATGTCTGTGCATATAACCTATATTTTCGTCTGCGCTATTTCGACGAGCACGCATCGTCATCTCGTCACATGACATCATCACTCAGCAATATGGTCTTGCAAATGAAGTTCCTTACGTGCTCATGTTACTAACGACGTTATCACTTAGTCATGTACTCGAAATGAGAGGACTCAATTTTTGAATTTCACATGACCTGTGAAGTCACATCAAATCGAGCTTTATGGTACGGTAACAAAAATATGCTTACGAAATTCTTGGACCAATAGCCTGCGTTTATTATGTCGCATGACTTCATCACTCGGCCATGTGACCTTGCAACTTAATTTTCTTACATGGTCATAAGACTATTGACGCGATCACTTGGGGATGTGCTCGAATATGGAGCAGCCAATTTTCGAATGTCACGTGACTACGTAACATGACGTCAGAACATGGCGACTTTGCAACTTTGCAACATGACCTCGCAACTTAAGCGCCTTATGACTATCTCAAGTCAAATGAACACAGGGTTGTAGCTGAACTTTAGTGAACTTAGTTTCCGAATGCCACGTGACACTGTCACATGACGCCGTTACTCGGTTACGTTTTCGAATTCGGTCAACTGAATTTTCGAGATGGGGTGCCGGTATCCAGGTGACGTGATCAGCGACCGCACGCTTTCACGATAAATGCAACACGTCCGTTAAACGTGAAGTAAAAGAAGGATATTTCCTTTTAAATGGCAGGAGGTCCGGAAGAAGTGAATTAGTACTTTGAGGTTAACGACGCGCGTGAAAATAGTGTTTGTTCCTCCAGTGAGAACTTCTGGATCTCTAGCTTTTACTTTTTCATTGCGCGAGTACGGAATTAAGTTAGCCGACAATCGGCGCATTGCCAATGTAATACTGTGTTTGCTGTCATCCGACGAGCAATATCTGCTGATAACCTATATAGCTTTAGTAAAAGGGGAAATGTGCAGAATACATGGTGAATAAAAAAGAAACGAAAGAAAAGGACGAAAGTTCGAATCGATGGCAAGAAAGACAAAAATTTGGATCCGTAGCGGTGACTCAACGTGATGCATTCGTGTGGCGAGTCGACAACGGATATCCTTGGTGCAGTGTGTAGACTATACTTCAGGTACTTAATTTAATACTTAATTTTTCTTCAGGTTATGCCACAAGACAGAGACACGCCTTAACAATAACGCCTTTCTCTACTCATAATAACGCTTTCAAGTATTCATCTTTCCCAAGAACGATTACAGATTGGAACAAACTAACTAACGAAGCTGTGTCACAACCATCCTTAAACCTTTTTTGCAAGATACCTCGAGTGATGTTTTCGAGAAATTTTGGTGTTATGATGTTTCTTTTCTTTTTACATACTTTGCTTTCTTCTGTGTACCACCGTGTCGAGTTGCCAAAGTGTACACCTCCTTTGCTTGCATTTCTTCCTACTTATGTATGCCAACATGGAAAACTCATCGCATGTGTCCCCACTCTGCTAAAACCTCATTGGGTTGCAGTATTCAGAAATAAATAAATAAATAAATAAATAAATAAATAAATAAATAAATAAATAAGGTGCATGGCACGTCTGTCGCGTTAATGTGTCGCGCCTCGTAGAATATGCGGCGAATTTGGACACAGTTACATCGACAAGGTTGAACATTCTTAAAAGGGGCTCACGGCGTACTTTGCGTTTGCGGCCCACTTTGCACGGCTGAATACTGTTGCGTTTCGTTTTGTTAAACGATGCACACTACTGCTTAAACTGCGATAGAAAATCCATGCACGTGGTCAAAAATGTACTCCCCTACATTTTTTTCGTACATTATAGGTCACACTGGGCCCGGGTAAGTGTGGGAGTCCTTCTCAATTTATGACGTGCGCATTTGCAGAGTCATCGCACCTTGCATTTCACGAATTTATCGTTCTGCTATAAAAGAATGCACCATATATACATCATTGAGAAGCTGAGAAAAAAAAAAACATGCAGGTTGATTTTTTACAGTGCGCACGCACTGATTTCGCAAGGGGGCCTATATCGTACCAAGGATTACTATTCCATGTTGGTCATCCTCGGCTGGTCAACTCTTTGATGGATAGGCAGAGCTGAGCAATCTCTGGCCAATCCCCCCCAAAGAAACCTGATTGGTCAGTGCTACCTCGACAAGCAGGAACTGTCCGATCAGGAATTGATTTGATTGATTTCTGAGGTTTTACTTCCCAAGACCACAGTGTGGTGCCCTGGTGGAGGGCTTCGGAAATTTCGACCACCTGGGGTTCTTTAACGTGCACTGACATCGCTCAGTACTCGGGCTTCAAGATTCCGCCTTCATCTAAATGCAGTCGCCGGGGCCGGGATTCGATCCCGCGACCTTCGAATGAACAGCCGAGGGCCATAACCAGTCGACCACAGTTGCGAGGCATTGTCCACTCAGGAAGGACAAACATGGTATACCGTGGTACGCGGTATAGAACTCGCGGACGAATGCCGTGTGCAGTGCTTGTCGGAAAAGAATGCTTGAAAGCAGGAGTACGAGACTGTTGGGCTTTCTCTGTGTGGGTATAGACAGATTGCAACAATGTGGCAGAGGACCAGCACGGACAAGCTAATGAAGTGAATTGAAGAACTTGTACAAGTTCTGCCGCATGAAGAAGCCTTCGTTTAAACAATCTCTGCAGCACCTTTCCAGCTTTCCAAGAATGACTTGCCCTAAATATGTTTCGATGCACCAAGTGTGAGTTATTCCTAGTTGTCCTTGAAACTAAATTCTATATTGTCTACTGCGTGCAGTGTATTAATATTTGGCTTACGAATTCACAGAGACCTTGACAACGGCTCGGCAGAATTTTGTCACTACGTTAAGAAAGTATTGTAGGACCAGCTTAAGGGACCTACCTACATTATAGATTACTATAACGAGCAGACTTCACCAATCAACGTATAATTCTGTAATTTTTTTATAGCGCTAGCAGATAGTGACATTCTGTTTCTTGATCAGAAACTCCTACTCACCTCCAGATGGGGGTTGTTGCGAAAATAAAAAGAAATCTGGTAAAACAAAATTACACAAAAACATGAATATTAAAGCTGTATGAAGTGAGAGCAATATCAGATCACACAGTCTGTGTGAAAAAGAGCCGTGTAGCTACCAAGGTAAATAATTAAAATTAATTAAGCGGCGGTAGGTGGACACTGCACTGGATATTAGGGTATGAGCCACACGCAGTAAATAAATAATTAAATAAATAAATAAATAAATAAATAAATAAATAAATAAATAAATAAATCACGTGCGGTTCACACCCGCACTGGATTTATGTGAACCAATCCATCAAAACTTAAGGTCTACAGCAGTGAACAAAACGTCCAATTGTACCAAACGCTGGCACTGTTCAGGACAGCTGAATGAACATTAAAAAGTTGCCATAGAACTCTTTTTTCTTTTGTGTTTATTTATGTAGAACGGAGGTGTGCTCACTGGCCATTCTTCGCCAGCAGGTAACTCAGGTGTCGCTTTAACAACTCAACTGCCGGCAAACATAAACCTGTGATGTTCTGTTGAAACGGAAAAAACGGAGCGCTAAAAAAAAATAAACACAGAAGAAGAAGCAGGGGGGACACAGGACACATTTTTCTTTTTTCGTTTGCTTTTTTGTACATCGTTTTCCCGCGCTCTGTTTTTTTTTTCTGTTTTAAGCATGAATCGACTCGTCCAAGGATATGTTCTTCTATGATGATCGTCTGAGGCCCCGCTACGGTGGTCTAGTGGTTATGGCGCTCGGCTGCAGATCCGAAGGTCGCGGGATCGAATCCCGGCCGCGGCGGCTGCATTTCTACGGAGGCGAAATGTTGAGGCCCGTGTGCTGTGCGATGTCAGTGCACGTTAAAGATACCCAGGTGGTCTACGGCGTCTCTCATAATCAGAGCTGGTTTTGGGACGTTAAACCCCACAAATCAATCAATCATGATCGTCTGAGTCCCTCAGGAAATTTTATCTCTTCGCGAAAACGTACGCAGGGATTACCACATCTCCACCATCACGTTCGGCATCGTCGCCGTCATCATGATAATGGTGATCGTCGCTGTGGTCTCCTTCTTGCTGGTCGGGGAGGGTGAGTGTGCGCTGCAGCACTTCTAGCAACTGCATCCGAGGCGTCCAGCCATGTCCCCGATATGGGAGATCGAAATTATCATTCTAAGCTACCATGACACGTGAATTCGGCCTTTCATGCCAATGCATCGCGCGCAAAGAGATCACCAGGAGTGGTTTGAGAAGGAAAATAGACAAAGAAAGAAAGAAAAGAAAATGTTGGAGGATGCTTAAAGGGCAACTCCGGCGGTTTTTTCACCATGTTCCGATACCAATGTTTTCTAATGGTACTGATAGTCCTGTAACCGCCAGGGTGGTTCACTTTCCTCAGAAACGCACCAATAATTTTAAATAAGCAACTGAAAGTCGTGTTCAAACCAAAACCGAAACGGGTAAATGCTTCGTGGAGCGTGTGCGGTAACTTCACAATCTTCCAGTCAACAGAAATATGGAACTGGCGCCAAAGAAATACCAGTGGCAAGGTCATCCGACGATACATTGAGTTATGCCAGCTTTTCTGATCTTGACAGCGACTATTTGAGCGCTGAAGTATCGCCGTTTTGCCTTTGAAGGCCCGCTGTCTCGGGTAGGCAGCGTGGAGGGGATGACGTCAAAAATACAGTGGGGCCTGCGTGAGAATCCGCTAAAAACTTTTAAAATTCATTTACAGAAAAAACTAAATGACCTACATCCGCCTGGCTTGGCATACATTATTACAGTATCGATGAGAATATATATTGTAAATATTATTGAAATCAGTGGACACTGAAAAATCGCCAGAGTTGCCCTTTAGGTTTCGCCTTTAAGAGTGGAACGCAATAGCGTCATTGGGCATCGTTCGCATTACCAACCTTTAAGAGACTGATATTTATCGTGCATTAAAATTACAGTCCGAGCTATCACGTGTGTAGATGTTAGTTAAGTCGTAGTTCACGATTTTCCTCACGGATTGTACCTTGAGCAATTCATTTCTGCTCGCCAACTCTCCGATGCCATGACATAGGGCCTGCGTGGTCGGGTGCTTCGGTAAACGCGGCGGCAGCTGGCGTTCATCATTTCCGCTGTAGACGCAGGCGTCGAATTTCCTGCGACACGAACTCCTTAATGCTATGTTAAATGACACTGGGATGGACACTTCAATATGAGGCGCCCTCCATCTCCCGCCATACTTGAGGGAACGCGGAAGCTAGCCAAAGCAAAACGGGAGTGTGTATGGCACGGCGTTGAAAGCTATAGTCTCCTGAAGGCATTGTGAAGGACAGCACAACTTCTTCTAAGCTGTCTACTAATAAATCTATTTAAAAAATTATTTCGGCACAACGAATCCCAGGATGCACGTTACAAGTTCCGGTGATCAGCCAATATGTGTGACGGCGTTCCGTGAGGGACCCTTTAAGAATCGCGATTCTTATTTATTAGAGTGCCTGTATGCAGTTTCACGCAGCCATCCTTCTTCAGTAGGACAGACTGTGTGGCTGTAGTTGGTTTCGCACCATGAAAATGTGAACTTAGCTCGACTGAAACAAACACACAAGAAGAGACGAAGCGCCTGTACACGTCCGCTTAGTCTCCTGTTGTGTTTGTGTGTGTGTGTTCCACCTGCGTTAAGTTCAACTTTTCACATTCGTAGTTAGGTGATGTCATTGCAATGCCTTGTAGCACAATACAAAATGGTGCTCGAACGCAGTGTCGGACGACTCGGAAGACTTGGGACTGGACTCCGTAGTCGAAGGAAAACCAGGCGGCAGCTCAGGGGACGGAGGGGAGATCCCCTTGCCTCCTGAGTTGCCCATCGCACCCGTCCTGGTCACTCTGCCAACCCCGGGACCAATACGGAGTGAGTGAGGAACCCCTTTTCAAGCGACACTTGCATAGTCTATAGACCGTGTCGGCGTAGTCAGCGTTGCGGTTGTCACTCCAAAACTCCCAGAAAGATGAATGCCTGGCACCTTGGAAAAATTTTGCTGCCGGTCCTGGGATTTAAATTCGGGACCCCACCCTCAGAAGGCAAGCGTCTCAGCGACTAGACTTCAGAGCCAAGCTTGATTGAACTATATGAACAATACGATTGCTTTGTATTTTCTAACACCGTGCTTAGGACCCTCTGAGAGCAACACAGAAACAGCACCAGGAAAGAGAAAGGGAACAAAAAAAAAAAGAAAACAAGGAAAGAAAGATTACCTGTATTGCCTCGCGAGTGGCTCATACCGGATTTGGATATGCATGTGGGTACGAGTCGCGCGCGACTGTAATCACCTAATGTCTATACCTGAGTCAACGAAAACTCACGGAACTGCAAAAATTGAAGAGATAGAGCTTTAGTGAGTCGGGTGGGTTAATGACAAGCTTTGCCTGTCCTCCCTTCTGTCGACATGCGAAGGGCCCTTGACTTTTTTGGTCACTGTGTCATCATATAAAAAAACGCATTTTCGATGGAGACGATAATGGTGCAGGCTCTTGTACTGTGCCTAATTAGGTCACGTACTTCATTCCAAGTAATCTCTTGTAAAGGGTCCTATACGTGTTAGTAAACGATGATGATGACTACCAGCTCGTTAGCGCGGGCTCACGTTGGTCATCGTTGTGTAAGTGGTGAGTTTTCTTGGCTAGTGTTGACTTCCCTTTCGAAACGTTCCGTACCGCCTTCTAGTACGTTCACATGTTTCAGTAAGAAGCACACATGAATTCCGTATAGCTGCCGTATACTTCCCGTACTTGGTTGTAGTTTTATACGGCAGCATATGGAATTAATGGAACGACCATACGAAACGTTCCAGTAAGGGTGTACTGGCTACTACCAACTAAACATGGCCAGATGACGACTAGTGTGGGCTAGTGTTGACTAGTACTGGCTAATGTTCTCTGAGGTTAAAGAAAATGTTTGCTACTGTAGCCTATCCAATGTTATAACATCACAAATGCAATCATTCAACCTCAATACAATATGTCAACAGATTTTTTAACTAGTACCACGTTGAGGTCATACGGTTGTCTAATGAAATGTGTGCCTTTGCTGTTTCTCTTTGCGTTTCGGGCGACGGCACAACCATGATTCACTTTACCAGGAATTACGCCACGGCCTTTCACGTCGCCTCCGAGACCACCGGCAACCCTACCACCACCACCACCCTCGGAAAGTAAGTCCGCTTCTTTGCGTACACATTCTTTTCCAGTTTATAAACTGGTAATAGCCGGTTATAAAACTTCCGCCGTGTTAGTACAGTGGTTAACCTGAAATACCCGACCACGGCTGTCGAATTTTCGATGGACGCGAAAATGTCGGAGGCTCGCGTACCGTGGTTACCGGAGCACTCCTCTATTGCGTGCCTCATAACCACATCGCCGTTTTGGCACGTAGTGCCCCAGCAGTTACTAGAGGTATGACATTTAGTACAAATAAGCACAAATATAATAGAGAGAGAGAGAGAGAGAGAGAGAGAGAGAGAGAGAGAGGGGAAAGGAAGGACAGGAAGGTTAACCAGACGGGACGCCCAGTTGGCTACTCTGTCGTGGGGAAGGGGAAATGGGAATGAAAGAGGGAAAGTAGTGAAGAGAGTTGAGGGACACATAAACATCACCGTCACTTGTCAGGGCACTGTTCCAATCGGTCACCAAGTTTGATGTGTGATGTGCGCGTGAAAAATGTGAATGAAGGGAAAAAAGAACGAAAACGACCGAAGACGCTAGCGACCAGAAAACAACCATGAATGAAAGACGAAAAGGACGAAGAACAACGAAAGGTGGGGCGTTGCAAAATGAAATAGAATACCAAAACAAAGCAGCCAACCACAAAGATCCGCGGTGTTCTCAGCGGCCAATAGCTGGTGAACACGGGAACACAGCGGTGGCCAATCAAAGAGTAACGAATAAGCAGAAGCGAAAGAAAAGCGAGCGGCATCGGATTATACGAGGAGTTCCAGGAGGGAGAGTTCCAGAAAGGCAGCGGAAGGCAGCAGATCGTCCACCGGGCCGGGCGTTGAAGACGGCAGTCGGGTTCCGGACCCGAGCCACAAGGGCTTCACCCGACCGGGACCTCTTGCTGACCCGAGTCCAACCATCGGAACCCCAGTGGCTTGCAAGCTCCAGGCAAGGACCTGCTGAATCCTGTGTCCGTAGGCGTAGCGGGAACAGTCGGGCTACGGGTCCGAGTTCCACGCTGAGATGCCCGACCAGGATGCCGCTACCACCTGATCGAGCCGCCTAGCTGCCCACGTCCTTCGTCGCCACCAAACATCTGGCATGGTGATCTTCGCAAGCCTGCTGCGCTTCGATCACCTCATCTTTCCGAGCCGGCTGCACTTCGCTCACTTCTTCACTCAAGCTCATCGACGATTTGGTGAGCCATGCACTTCTCGCGCGTCGCCTTCGCACATCACTGTCGGACCCTTGGATATTAAACTGTCAGGACTCTCGTAGCGCATTAGAGACTTTATTAGGACGTACTGCTGTTTCTATTCTGTTATGCTTTCGTTTCTCTCTCAAGTGCTTGTCGTTTAGTTTCTCTCTATTTGCAACAGTTTAATTAAAAGCTTGTGTGTGTGTGTGTGTGTCGTGTTGTGTGAAAAACGGCTTTGTCCTCAATTAGACTCTCGGAGGCTTCGCCTGAGAGAGTCGTCCGAAAACGAATCTGTTAAAAGAACCTGCGTATCATCACACCAAATCATGTTTTTCGAAGAAATTGCAGCAATGCCCTGACAGCAACTCGCCTTGAAGACTGTAGTCCAGTGCCCTGAAATCTTGTCTTGGGCGGTTGTCCAGGTCAGCGTGACTGAAGGGGCTGCTCTTTCGGCGTTGAAACGGGCGCATTCGCAGAGAAGGTGTGCGATTGTTTTTCTGCACCCACAATGTTCACATAAGGGGCTATCAGCCATTCCAATGGTGAAGGAATACGCATTGCAGAAGGCTACTCCAACCCACAAACATAAATATAAACCCACAAACATAATTTCGTTCGAGAACACTGAGGTGCTCCCGTCTTCTTGACAAATACCATTCTGGTGTTTTTATCTCAATGGGTACTGCTCTGCTCCCTTCTGTAAATGTGGCGTCCGCAACTGCATTATAGTACATTCTAAGGTGTAACGGGAACTATCGGAAATGAATGAATGACGTCACGACCTTCACCACGGCCCTACACTCTCGCCACGCAGAGTCGGACGCGGAGCTTGTGTGCACGGTCGGATCGCTCGCGACGGACCCCAACTTCCTGCCTACAGACGGCCTGTGCGATTACCTCTTCTACTGCAACGTGCTCTTTCTGAAAGGCAAGCTTATGGGCGTCGAGCTCAACGGCAGCTGGACCGTGTTCGTGGATTCCATAGGGCGCTACAGCAGCACGGAAGGCGGAATCGGCTTTGACGTACGGTCAGTGCAGGCGCCTGTCCTGGGGCTGGTACAAGACTTATTATTGTACGCTGCATTTCTTGTGACAACACTTAAAGCTGCCTTCTGCCTTTATATATATATATATATATCCCGATAGCCAGGAAGAACTTTTTGATATATATATATATATATATATATATATATATATATATATATATATATATATCCTAACGAACCAACAAACAAAGAAGCCCAGGAAAGCACAGGGGATGTTATTGTAGTTTCTTAATTGCAGTTTGGTCATTGCGGAATAAGTAGATACTAACTGAAGGGCACTAAAAAACACACCTGCCTTCGGTGGGGACCGAACCCACGACCTTCGGATAAAGCGTCCGATGCTCTACCAGTTGATCTATGAAATCGCTCGTTCTCCCCTCAACATTATTGCTTATTTATGTGCGTATTTTCCTAGGAACTTTACATATATGTGGCAGTGAAGCGCAAGTGCTAGCAGCAGCTGCAACTACTCTACTTCTACTAATAATAATCACTGTAGTAGTCAGCGTTTATGTCTGTAGAGCGCGTGCAGGAGGAACCGAGAACGACCACGTCTGCTGTGTGCAACTGCCTTTGATTGATTTTATGTTCCCGACGAGCCAACCGCGGAAGGCCCATTGCCGTTCCTGCAGATGTGAGCCATTACTTGGTGGAATCGAAATTCGACCAAGAAGTAGGGATAGATTGGCACGAAAACTGTCGGAAGCTTTCTTTATCATTCAGAGATTGGAGATGTGCACCATCAGCACCACTTCGCTCTCCTTGCGTGACAGTGAAATTAGATTGTTAAGCAGGAGATAGTAGGCACTCTCTAATCTGCACAAATGTATGCGCATGCGCTCACATTTTTCATCTGTCCTGTCAGGTTCAACGAGTGCTGTTTTCAATAAACTTAGTTGGAGTACAGCGCCCGTCCTGTCCAGTCTCTCTGCGTCCGTGTGTTTTTGTTTGCGCTGCTTAGTTTGAAATTAGAAGAATGCAAGACCAACTAGCCCCGCAACGTGTTATGCTAGCGCGGAAGGCGAGACGCAGGCAAGCCATGCGAGAGGGCAAGTCACCAAGCATGTTTACACAAAGGGGTGACAGGAGCCGTGCGGTTCCAATTATTTTTCTGCTGCGCGCGATTGGCGGTAGCAGGTGCCACCACATGTCCATCTTCCTGCTGGATGGCATCGATGGAAAAAAAAAAAAACCGACTCTGAATAAATACCGAAAGGGCAAAAACGAAATAAAGAGGGAGGCATTTTGTGATAATTCAAGAGGAAGCGCTTTACTGTTTGAAGCGAGATCGGGCTGCCTTAGAACGCGTATTTATAAAGCGAAATTCAGTAAAGAAGAAGAAAAATGCACATGCTGTGAGGAAGATAGGGAAACGACGGAGCATGTTCTGATTGAATGCGGAAATATCCACCCAAGTGTACGTTTGGGCAGTACCCTACATGATTGGGTTTTAGGGAGAGCAATGGAAAGCTGAACATACCCGCGATTGAAATAAGTAAGAGACGGTTAGAATACCGGTGGCAGAAAACCAGAGAGAACGGACAAAAATAATTACAGGGAGAAATAAGGACTTTCTGCCATAAGAGGCAGAGAACTGGGCTATGAATTTCAGTTTTTTGCTATAGTATGATCGATTTAATTGAAGTAGATTTAAAAGGTATGGGGACAACTTAAAGAGAGAAGGCAAACAAAAAGAAAAGTTCTTAAATTTTTTTACGAGCTTGGTGGCGCACATGTCACCGCCCCGTTACAAAGGGGACGCTCATAGCATCCGTCCGTCCGTCCGTCCGTCCGTCCGTCCGTCCGTCATCCATCCATCCGTCCATCCATCCATCCATCCATCCATCCATCCATCCATCCATCCATCCATCCTGAGGCAATGTTTGAAAGGAGTGGGTCGATGCTCTTAATAGGCTCGCTGCTGCCTTGTTCTTTCCAGGTACCTGAGCCAGCAGACCTTGGAAAACACGGCTCTCCAACGCCTGCTGGACACTTTGGCGTCAAGTAACCTGAAGCACTATGGCCTGTTCAACATCCTGACGCAGGCCAACAGGCTCCTTGGTCTCATGGACAAGGTGATACAACTGATTGATGTGAGTGCGCCTTTACCAGGTCTATGGGTCGCTGGCCTGATTCCGCTTATTTCTACGTCTGATTATCTCGTGATTCTTAGTTATATAGGGACATTAAAGCGAAAAACTGTTTTTCTTCTACTAGTAAACCGCTTTTTCACATTACCAATGGTACTGTACTCACGCGCAGAACAAGCCCGGTAAGCTGGAAAGAGCGCAAAATAAAAATACCAGTGGCGAGGCCTGTTCAAAGGTTAACGCATTAACCCGTGGCGTTACAATACATGACAGCGTCTACTTAAGCCTACATTATAGTTTATGTGTAAGAGAGATATACATCGCGCTCCAAGAAACCCAGAGGCTTAAAGTGGCGCATTTCAAAAATCTGACTGAGCCAACCTGGCGGGAGTCATCTCCTCAACGTTTCGGCGCGGAATTCGAAGATGGAACTTTGACCTAGATTTTTCTCTCGTAATATCGAACATGAAATGACGAAAATGGCGACATTATAGTTACCGGACAATAATCTTATTACTCTAGACATCTTCGTTCATTCGCCTTGGTGTGTTTTTAAGGGTGTAAGCAATGCTCCTAGATCCAACAGAAGTCTAACAAGCTCTCAAGGGGGTGTTGATCTCGCCGGCGGACCTTAAAAAATGTGGAATAAGACCCAGCCTGTATTCGTAGTACCCTGCATCATATTTGAACATGGTCTTCGAATGAAACTAAGACGGCGTCAAGGCTTCTGTGATAATATTGGGCTGCATGGAGCGGACAATTCGCAATATCCCGCCAAAAAACAGCCCAGGGTCATTCCCTAGCTCTCTCTCTCTCGCAATCTATTCATATATCCAACCTCTATTAAATGGAGGCATGTAGCGCCTTTTGAACATATTCTGGAAATGTTGACAAGCTGCAGTGAGAACGTCTGTGATATGGCGAGTCAAATGTTACTTCGCTGTGTCTAGAAGGCAGTTCGGAACATTGCGTCAGAGACAGCCTAATGTCGTTCCCTCTCTCTCCCTTTCTCTCTCTCTCTCTCTCTCTCTCTCTCTATATATATATATATATATATATATATATATAGAGGCGGGCATGATGGCGAGGAGTGGCCGTTGGCGTTACGTAAAGTCAAGTAGATCCTCCTCCGAACAGTACAAACGGAAGATTTATTTGATGCGACGTTTCGACCGGAGTCCGGTCTTCTTCAGGCTATATATATATATATATATATATATATATATATATATATATATATATATATATATATATATATATATATATATATATATATATATATATATATATATATATATATGTAGCCTCCGTGGATCCACATGTCACACAGAGGCCATGTGCGGCGATGTGTGAGTGCCGCGGTCGCCACGTAGTGTCGCAACGTGCCAGCGTCAAGAGCGCCGCGCATGGCAGGACTAAAGGTGGAAAGGAGGCGCAGTCAACACATTCAATGGAGAAAAGAAGAGTTAGAATACTATGCTTAAGGTAATTACGAGTGACGACACAGTGTCGTCACCTAGCAACCACCTATTATGTGTTCCAGCGTACTCGCGGCGAAGTGTGTGTGTGTGTGTGTGTGTGTGTGTGAGAGAGAGAGAGAGAGAGAAATCGCGGGCCTCCTGCGATGACCCGACGTATATTATGCTTCACTGCTTGGAAAAATTTGGATGGCAGAAGCTCTGTGAAGCAATAGATTGCAATAACGGCGTAGTCTTGTATAGCCATTTACAAAGGCGTTGCTGAATTCTCTTGAGAACCCAATACCCTGTAACTAACTTTCGGGATAAGATCATTAGTATTAGGTCTGCGTTCACGGACATTAGAGCGATCAGGTAGGCCGTATATGGTCTCCCATCTCAATGACTCATGGGGAGCGCGGAGGGTGCCTGCGCGATCAGCTGCGGAAGCGCGGCATAGCCGATCGCGGAGGCCATGGGAGATCCGATAGTTAAGGAGAAACACATGTATACATTGCGCAGTTTTACGGAAGAGGGAAAATAGATGTTCGAAAACATATGTTCTTTCTTTTTCGAATGGCCTGTTTCACAGGGGCTGAAAAGCATTCAAGGCAACGACTCCAAGAGGAAGACTATGATTGCGATAGGCGTGTTCAATTACGCCGATGCAGACGCCTGGAGCTTGTACAGCAACCAGTTCAGAAGAGCCGTCGGGTAAGTGAAACAAAAATGAACAAACAAAATAATGTTTTTGGCCACATGACGTGTGGTGTTTGTCGTGTGCTGCGCAGTATATACGGAACCCCAGCTCCCACCACTGTTACTAATGCTATATATATATATATAGATATATATATATATATTATATATATATTATATATATATATATATAATATATATATATATATATATATATATATATATATATGCGTGTGTATACATTATGTGTAATGCGTGTGTGTGCATTATGTAAATTACCTGACTGAAAGGCTAATTGTCGCACTAACGGCGTGCTCTTTTCGTATATAAGGCGATGTCAACTGGGCGATCGAGTTGAGTTGTCAGCTTTGAAACGATCCATCTAGAGTACGTCGCAGGGATCCGTAGAATATCGCCAACACTTGCATCTCTGCAGAAGGACCAAGGCGGATACGGTGATCGCGCTCAGCTCCACGAGCTCGATCGAGAGCGGCAAGGAATGCCACTCCGCCCCGCCCTCTGTGTACGACGCTACGCAACTACCGGAGCCGGCCAGGTCGAGAGCGAGAGCCTACCCCGACTTCGTGAGTGTTCGAAAGCTCACGCTGAGTGTCCACTTAAAGGAGTACTGACACGAATTCTTTACGTTCTCGTATTGTTGCTGTGAGTGAAAGCACTGGCACGTAGAACTCCAAAAATAGTATCATGGTGCCCCGCAACGAAATAAATATATTTTTAATACGACTCCCTTAAAAGCCCACTTTCGGTTTCGATTTCGAGGGGGCGGTCTCCTAGTGACGTGTCAACAGAATCGGACGTACGTTTAAGCCACGTAGGGACAGCAATTCGTGATAGCGTCGCTGCAGCTCATGTCGTCTGGGGTCAGTTACACGTGTGGCACGCAAACAACGACAATTTCACCGTGGTCCAGCGACTTTCACAGCGATTTCAGTGATTTTTAAGAGACTGTGCTCATACGTCATCGTAGTGTCCATTGCGCTGGGGCTGGCTTGCAGTTCTGTTCGACGAAAACTTTAAAACCAAACTAAAATATTTTGCCCGTGTTTCCTGGATTTCGTGTGCGGAGGGCGTTAAAAATACATGGCTAGAAAACGAAAAATGTGTGTTTTGCGCCGCCACAAAATCGTGTCAGTACTCATTTAAGGCTCACGCTTATAGAAGGGCAGAAGCGGGAGCCCGTGCTCTCGATGGATACGTAATAGATTTTGTGGCGCTATAGAATACCACGGGGACATTGTTTCCTGCTCGGCATCTACACGATTGAGTACCGGATGGGGGGATGGGGGTTGCTGCGAAAGAGAGAGCTTTGGAAATATAGAAATATACAAAAAAATCACCAAGTTCAGAGTTGTACCAGGTAAGTATAAGAGCACATAGAGTACAGAAAATAATCGAGCAGCCATCAGGGTAATTAATGAGGTTGTGTCTGGACATCGAATTTGATAAAAAGAAAGAAAGAAGGAAAGAAAGAAAGAAAGCAGGAGATCGCGTGTGGCTCACACAGTCATTGGATATGTGGATACGAGCCGGTCCACCTAAAGTTTAATCTATTGTCAATCCAAATTAACCACAAGTCTACCCCGGCGAACGAAAAGTGCGCAAAACTCAATGGGCTAGCGCCATTCCAGACGCCGAAGTGGAACATAAAGTTCACCCTTGCATATGTTCCTTGATTCCATATAAAAATACAGTCACATATACAATGAGTAAGCATATTTTCTCTTTGTATTTAAGAAGAGTTATTCGAATGAGCTAGAGCTAGAAGGTGGAGGAAATGTACTTCATTTTATTACAGTGCCAAGTAATCGTCGACGGTCTACCTACATTTTGGTTCTGGTTAGGTCATTGCAAAAGTTTTTTTAAAACTGTTTTCCACGTTCGATTGCGGGAAATATTTCGTAGTGCCGAACGCAGCATACGCCCGTTTTCGAACATTTATTTACTGTATCTAAATGGTAGGATTGCTGCGTCTTCCATTACAGTAATGATCACGTGAGAACAAAAACTGACATGCGTGCCTTAGTGATTAAGGAAAATAAAAAGTCCTTCTCATGTTATAATTTTGGAACGCTGGCAAGTAAAGATTAATTAGCATTTGGGTCTTATTTATTCACTTTTTTTCCCACGGGATTTCCTCTAAGCCACTCTAACTTTTCTTAATTTTATTGGACAAGTGTCAACTAAGTGGACAACTGTAGTTATTTGTATGACCATTTATTATTTGTATAACCACCCCTTATGTGATACCCCTCTGGGGTCTTTAAAGTAAATAAATGAAATGAAATGAAATTATTGCACTTTAATTTATCTTTGGTTCACTTTACCCACATTTAATCACTTGGCATTATTCCGAGCGCCGTATGACGGGTGTGTCACTTGATGCGACCTTTCGTACCGTTCGCGTTCACGGCGCCAACGGCGTGAACACGACACACGGTTTCCCTCAGCCTCCGAGATCACAACCCCAGCACACGAATCGGACGCCGCAAAATCAAGGGGGTGTGACAGTTGCGGCTCCGCTGTAATGTATTTGGTCGGCGTCCCAAGGTGCCAAAATTTGAGTAATTTTCCAGCGAGGAAGACGTGTGTCGAATTGTTTACCTTTTATTTATTGTTTATTTGTTACATGCTGCCGGCCTACTTTAGAGGCCTTGGGCTGGAGTGGGAACAGGGATAACCATAAAACATGCTCTGTACAGTGAAGCAAAAATGGAATCGTATATATAAAAAAAAACCGCAGAGGACATGCACATACACGTCAATGCATAGACACTAGGCTTAAAGAAAAAACACAAAAAAGAAACAGCGATGCAATGACCATCATAGTATTAAAAAAAAAGAAATCGTGGAACAACTCTGTGCAGAAATGTATTGTATATCATGATTGATTCGTAAGGTTTAAGGTCCCAAAACCAGCTCTGATTATGAGAGACGCCGTAGTGGAGGTCTCCGGAAATTTCGACCACCTGGGATTCTTTAACGTGCACTGACATCGCACAGCACACGGGCCTCAACATTTCGCCTCCATCGAAATGCAGCCGCCGCGGTGTATTGTATATCATGCAAACAAAAGAAAGAAAAGCAACAAATACAAAAAAAGAAAAAAAAGAGAAAAAAATGGCAGATCCCACGTGCTGTGGGAATCAAGGAAATGCGAAGCACGCATCAGGAACGTAAAATGGATCTGCATTGTTGTCTCGCTATACCGATTTTGGTACATATGAAGTTAACTGAAACGGCCGCAAGAGCACCAAGACTGTGGCATGTAAACCATGCCGCTCATGACAAGCATGTTATGATTCTATATAATGTTACGACCTGTCATTTATGTTCGTCATGCTGTGCCATACCAATTTTAGCATACATCCCATCAACGAAAAGGCCAGGAGAGCACCAAGACCGCGGCACGTAAATCATGCCACCCATGACGTGCATGTCATGATTTTCATGTTATGACCTGTCGTTTATGTTCGTCCTGCAGTCATGTTGTGGCGTACCAATTTTTATTTTTATTTTTAAGTAAGTTTTATGCTATTGTATTATGGTTATTTGGTGCTGCGTACAACTTGACAATTAGTACATGGTGTAGCGCTGTCTGTTGATTTCACGTAGCAAAGCCACGTCATGCCGAACGGCCTTTAGCTTTGCTTCGTTTTTCTGCATGTTTTTTGTTTTCAGAAATAAAATCTGTTCATTCATTCATTCATTCAATTTTCGTATACATCCCATTAACGAAACGGCCAGGAGAGCACAAAGTCGTAGGCGGCATATAGATAGATACGCTCAATGTCGCCGAAGTTCGCTAAGAAATGCTTCGCATTTAAAATAGCAACATTTCTTCAAGCATTCAAAAGATATGCTACAACGTGCCTGACGCCCTTCATGCGAGGCGGATGCCATGGCACTTCATTTACTGACGCCCGCAGGAATGAATCAATGTATTTTAGCGGCGCCATCTTGCGTGAACACAGCTCGATACATTTACGAGGTATATGACATTTAACGCGAGCTTATGCAATTCTTGCGCAGAAAACTCACGCGACGCTGGTGTCGGAGGACGTCGCGTACGGGAACTCCCAGACCCAATTGGGCCTTTCTTTCGAGCTGGGAACCCTGATATACACGTTGAACCAGACTCGAACGCAGCCCGACAGAGCGGTCTACGACACCTGCACATCGTTGCAGCTTGTCAACGCAGGCGCAAGGGTGAGTCCAAACGGTGTGATCTTATATCTATGGTCTGTTTCTCTAGTTCCGTGCAGCAGAGCCAAGGCTACGAGGCCATCGAGCGCAGAATTCTTACGAGGCGAGACGAAATGCCATTGTTCGGACACGCACACCCCGCTTCACCTTCCTCCTTCCAAAGCTGCAGCTGCCACTGCAGCGCCCGCCATTGGCAGATGGCAAGCCGCGGAAGGACACAGTTTAACATGTGTTCCTCCTCTGGATTGGTCGAAAGAGGCTGTAGCTTCCACAGTGCTGCACGGAACTTCTGAAACAGACTATATGTGCAATGCTTGATCACACTTTTCTCTAGATTATTTTTATCATAGGGCTTAAGTTGCCGGAAGCACAATATTTTTAGCATTTTTCACGGCAGACAAAGCTTCTCCTTGCGGTAGGACGCTACGTATTAGGCACTCAAAAGCCAACTCAGGTGTTTTTTTTTTTTTTACCTTGTCACGGCAATGGCGATTCCTGAGGCGCTCTTGCCTTTGATAGTAGAAACTCTCAGCCAATGCGAAAATGATTATTAATGAGCAAGAAGTGCGAAATCGAAACCGAAATCCAACCCATCAGTGACGTCAAGTTAGCCAATCCGCTTCTTGCACGGCGCGACCGCGCGTGCGCCCTTCCCCTGGCGGTAACGTCGCGAAGGTTGGCCTGCGCACGCAAATCTCGGAGGCCATGGTATGGTACCCTTGCTCTTCCCTCTCTTTGCCTAAGGTGACGTCAACACAAAATGTGGTCAACAATCGTACGGAGCCAGGTGGCCTGCTTGAGGCAATTAATAAATGTTCGTTTGTGAACCATCCACGCATCTTTCGAGCCTGTAATCCTGCAGAAATGACACAAGTGTGCCAAGAAACTCAACCAGTGAATTTCCTTGAGATTCATTAATCTCGAAAAAAAAAAAACGCCGGAGTTTGGGCCTTTAACAACGCCCAGTGAACAAGCAACGTTCCTAGACCTGTCTACGAGGCGTTGGTATAACCGAGATTTGCTATGTTGGCTGGTGAGGAGCCCATTAAAGGAGCACTGACACGAATTTGCGGCGGCGCAAGATATACATTTTTCGTTTTCTAGTCACGCATTGTTAACGCCTTCCGCACATGGAAGCCAGGAAACATGTACAAGATATTTTAGTTTGGTTTTAAAGTTTTCGTCGAACAGCACTGCAAGCCAGCCCCAGCGCGATGAACACTACGATGACGTATGAGCACAGTCTCTTACAAATCGCTCGAATCGCTGTCAGATATGCCGGACGACCGTGAAATTGTCGTTGTTTGCGTGCCCCACGTGTAACTGACCACACACGACAGAGTTGCAGCGACGCTATCACGAACTGCTGTCCCTACATGGCTTAAACGTACGTCCGACTCTGTTGACACGTCACTAGGAAACCGCCCCTTCGAAATCGAAACCGAAAGTGGGCGTTCCGAGGCACCATGATACTCTTTTTGGGGTTCTCCCCGCCAGTGCTTTCACTTGCAGCACCAATACGAAAATGTCGAAAATTCATGTGAGTGCACCTCTAAAGGAGAACTCCGTCGGTTTTTTTCGCCGCATTCTGACATTGCTGTTTTCCAATGGCAGTGACGGTCCTGTTGCAGCCAGGGTGGTTTAGTTTGCGCGGAAGCTCGCCAATAATTTTAAATAACCGTCTGAACGATGTGTTCAAACCAAAACCGACACGGGTAGACGCTTCGTGCTGCGTATGCGATGACGTCACAGCCTCCCCGCCGTCAGTATTATGGAGCTGGGGACAGAAAAATGAGAGTGGCAGTGTCACAGGACGATATATGGGGTTATGCTAGCCTTTCTGAACTTGACAGGGATGATTTGAGCGCTGAAGTATCACCGTTTTGCTCAACGTTACTTTCTAGTAACGTAGGTTTTGCTCTTGGCTGCCGTCTGCTCGGGTAGGCAGCGTTGAAGGTAATGACGTCAAAAACACAGGGTGGCCCGCACGGGAATCCGCTAAAAAATTTAAAAATTCAGTTTCAGTAAAATTAAGTGACGTGCAACTGCCTGGATCGGCATATATTATTACTGTACCGATGAGAACATATACAGAAAATTTCATTGAGATTCGCGGATGCTAAATAAATCGCTGGAGTTGCTCCAACCCCGGCGATTTTTCATTGTCAACTGATGTCAATTAAATTTTCAGTATATGTTCTCCTCAGTACAACAATAATCTGGGCCAAGCCAGGCGGTCGCAAGTAATGTAGTGTTCATCAAAATGAATTTAAAAAATTCCCCCGCGAGCCACCCCCCCCCCCCCCCCGCGATTCCCCCGCGAGCCAGCCTGTGTTTTTGACGTCATTACCTGCAACGCTGCCTACCCGAGCAGACGGGAAGTCTGAAGCAAAAGGGCGATACTTCAGCACTCAGATCATCGCTGTCAAGTTCAGAAAAGCTAGGATAACTCCATACATCGTTGGATGACATCACCACTGTCATTTTTCTGGCACCAGCTCCATATTTCTGATGGCGGGGAGGCTGTGACGTCATCGCATACGCTGCACAAAGCGTCTACCCGTTTCGGTTTCGGTTTGAATACATCGTTTATTCGGTTATTTAAAATTGTTGGCGAGTTTTTGAGCAAGTTGAATGACCCCAGCTGCTTCAGGGCTATCAATACTATAGCAAAACAGTGACATCAGAATATGGTGGTAAAACCGCCGGAGTTGCTCTTTAAAGGGGCCCTGAAACGCATTTTACGCACATTGAGTTTATTGTACCTTTGCATTGTGTGGGACTTGATGATGACCGAAACACCCGTGAAAGCGGCAAAATCGAAACGTATTGTATTTTAATTTTACCTGAAATCGGTTTCTACGCTGACTCCAGTGCCATACATCAACAGTTTCTCCGAGCGGATACGACATCATCATGCTGGCTTTGCTGCAGGTTCTGATTGGCCGGGAACATTAGGGAATAGAAAAATGCATCACACATGCTTAAAATGCATCGAATATAAGAAGTGTCAAATTGAGAAAGTATTTTATGCTTGCTAAAGCTACTAACAGGTACAAATTTGTGCATTGCAATTTCATTTCGCTTGTAACTGACACAAGGAGCGCTGTGCGGCCCGTGTGGTTGTTGTGGTAGGAAGGCCGCAGAGGGCAGCACGGTTCCGGTTCTGCAAGATGTAAGCCGCGTTTTGATTGGAAGCAGCGTGCACGTCTCGAGATGCCGATATCTGTCATCTGCTTTTATTTCGAATTTTTAAGTTGAATAGCTTGAGTTTGCCTGCATCAATCTCGAAAATTCTTTGTGCATTTACCTAAGGACAGTACAAAGAACCCGTTTCGATGCAAAACTCAGCCAGTAAAATATGGTTTCAGGGCCCCTTTAAATGAAGAGATGGTATGCCGGACTTTCGCTAACTCTTCGTTCCAGGATTGCGTAGGCTTGGGAAGTGTGACGCTGTTGCCCGGTGGTGTCGAAGTGGGCCTCCCATTTTCGAGGCCAAAGAGTGTCGAGCTTTTTGAAGACGAATACTCCCTGGAGGACAAGGTCAGTTCTTCGAGAATCGGCAATTTATTTTTGTGTTTTCTTTCAGCGTGTGATCGCTCGTACAGAAAGCTTGACTGGACAGCTTGAGTGCTGAGAGTTCAGTTGAGAGGAGGTAGCCAGCATTACTCTACGCCAGCCAGCATTTTACCAACGCTTAGACAGGACGTGCCAGCAGTGCTCATCCTTTAGCAATACTACCAAGATTTATCCAGGACTAGCCCTCACTTATCTATCTATCTATCTATCTATCTATCTATCTATCTATCTATCTATCTATCTATCTATCTATCTATCTATCTATCTATCTATCTATCTATCTATCTAAAACCCCTTCCTTTGTCTGCCCTCTCCACAGGTTTCCGCGCTGTCACGTGACTTCAAACTGCGCTCGAATATGGCGTGGCTCATAATGAACGTCAACCTCGGGGACTTCACGGGAACGTGTTACGAGGAGCCATTCCAGCTGCTGGAATGGCTGCACGAGCACCTCAAGGCCCTGTGACAGCGAACTCGAGATATGCGGACGCGGGGATGTCGGCATAAATCCAATCAGGCATTGAGGTTCGATCGTCGGACGAAGGGCATCTTTCTGGTCATAGCACTTTTTCGCTGTGCCGTTAAGAACGCTGTGCCGTTAGTAATGCGCGTATATAGACTGAGCGTTTGTTTTTTGGCAAAGCTGATGGTCAGTATAGTTGCGAATTTCATTGCAGTGACTAAGTTTTCTTTCGGACGATTCGCATTATTTCTTCACATCACTCTTTTTTTGGTATTTTATTACGGTTGTATTTCGCGTTTCTTACAGTGCGGTCTTACTAAGGTGATGTGGATGTTCTTATATTTACGGCATAATGTGCTATATATTGAAATTTACACCCTTCTTCTACAAACTCTGTTTCACATGCGAATGTAAATTTCATACCTTTGTTACGGAGTAGAGCAAAGACGACAACATGATTGGTTGATTTGTGGGGTTTAACGCCCCAAAAACAGCTCTGATTATGAGGGACGCCGTAGTGAAGGGCTCCGGGAATCTCGACCACTTGGGGTTCTTTATAACGTGCACTGACATCGCACAGCACACGGGCCTCAACATTTCGCCTCCATCGAAATGCAGCCGCCGCGGCCGGGATTCGATCCCGCGACCTTCGCATCAGCAGCCGAGTGCCATAACCACTAGACCACCGCGGCGGGGCGGACGACAACATGCAAAAGCAGACACGCCGGGCATGCAAAATTTGTAGAAAGGTCGACACCGTTCCCAAAGCAGCATGCAGGATAAGCGCGGCCAGGTACCAAGAAGTACCAAGTACCAACAAGTACCAAGTACCAAGAAAGTGACATAGGCGCTCCTCGCTGACAAACCAATATATATATATATATATATATATATATATATATATATATATATATATATATATATATATATATATATATATATATATATATATATATATATATATCTGGGTGGCCGGTGAACGGTTCTCCAGCGCGAGCAGTCGGTATTTTTCAATCAAGAAACTCGCTAGAAGACGCTGCCTGCGTCAAGCTTGTCTCTCGCGGGTGAGGGCGCGTTCTCCTTCTTTGCGAGCTGGTAGCGCGTTCATCGAAGAAAGAGCGCTTGCCATAGTCAACGCGCGCCTTTCGCTCTCTCTCTCCTCTCTCTCTCACAAGACAGCAGATTGAAGAGTGAGAGAGCTCGCGCGCCTCCCACGCGCGCCCCTAGCGCGTTCCTAGTAGGTAACGCGCTACTAGGAGGGCGCGCGTGGGAGGCGCGCGAGCTCTCTCACTAGTAGGTAACGCGTCCGCCGCGGTGGTGTAGTGGTTACGGTACTCGGCTGCCACCCAAAATACGCGGGTTCGATCCCGGCCGCGGCGGTCGCATTTTCGATGGAGGCGAAAATGCCAGAGGCCCGTGTACTGTGCGTTGTCAGTGCACGTTAAAGAACCCCTGGTGGTCTAAATTTCCGGAGCCCTCCACTACGGCCTTTCTCTCCTCTCTATCTCTTTCACTCCCTTTCCCCCACCCCCACGGACGCTTAGCCGTGCTCCCTACATGGGCTGCAGAAATTAGCGTCCTTTCCTAACCGAGCCACAATCAATCAATCGATAGTAGGGTAACGCGCTACTACAACGGACGGACAGACCCAAACCTTAAGGAGCTGCGCCCCTAAAAGTGCTCGTGTTAGTATGTACAGGCCGCAGGTCAGCAGGCTCTTGGATTGACTCCCAGGCTCGGACTCCACACGGCCTCCGAGTCAAATTACCTCAGTCTTGCTCTTAGATCATTGTCTATACTGCCAGCATCGTTTCGCTCACGTTGGCTCGATCATCTCCACAAGGTTAACATACTACATTTTTGAACTATTGAAGGCTCCCAATCATTTATCCCCAAAACCTCAAGGGACTGGAATTACTTACCTGCCCCCATAGCGGATGTAAGTGATCCAACTGCTTTTACGAATGCCACATCAAACATACTACAGTATTTCTGTAGCACTTGTTTCTTGTATGTACTGTTTGTTATTTATAACTATTCCTGTTGTGTTAACTATTTTGTGTGTTCGCATTTTCTATGTACGCCCCTCCCCTTTATAATGTATTTATACCCTTCGGGTACAGGAAATAAATAAATAAATAAATAAACTGTGGCTGAGCGGCATGCTGGAGTTTTACGCTCGAGTGACCCACGTCGAGTACACTTTGACAAGGTGAGTGAATGAAATTTTGACTAGTTTAATTTCAAGTATGCCCGAATCTGTGGAACTGTTGTGAAACTGATTCCTAGTGAGCCTAGCTGAAATCGGCAGTGTCATGGTGCATAACTGAAGAAGGCAAGCGGTGCAGGTGACGAAGAGAAGACTAGCACTGTTAGAGCAGTAAAAAACCCACCAAAGCCCGTGGAATGAGAATTAAGCGCTCGTCTTGTCTTCTATCATTGTTGTTTGTAGTTCGCACTGTTTACTTTCTTCAAAGATGTACAAGCTTGTACACATATATTTTACACGGCGTTCACGTAGCCTCCTGGTACTAACAGGTCGTAAAGAACAACGCATCTGGCAGCGGTAAACAGCATGCTGTCGAAAGGACTGTCGGTACGCTGCAAAATTTCCCGTGGTCCGGGAATATATGACGTACCCTTCCGAACGGTTCAACAACGAGCAAACGTGTTCTATAGCACAACACGTTCATTACTGGTACATGTATGAAGTTATATAAGTTTGCGTTGACTTTCTATGGGAGAATATATCCGCATGGTTTAGCCATGTAGGATTGTACCTTAACGCTGCGGCCGATGAAAAACAACGGATGGGGTCATGAGGTCCTCATGGAACCTACTAGCCGTGAAAACGTGAAGAAATTTAGAACAATGACTTATACTTCGAGAACTCGATTGTTGCTGACATTGATTTCCTCTTTTTTTTTTTAAGATTGAACTTGAAATTGCGCAATGTCTCAGTTTTGAAATTGAAGCAGGAACTTCGGCCTCGTAACGTCAGAAGGTCAATTTCTTTTATTAACAGTGAAGACGTTTTGCTTTTCCTAGTTTGTCGTGTCATGAAATGTGACCTTGAAATGACCTTGCCTTGCAACCAAGCGGCGCTACACCTACCAGCATTATCTTGTATGCCCGCGACGTCATGCTACATCACGTAACATGACGTCCCAACGACACGCGACCGGAAGAAGAAGATGGTGACGAAGAAGGCGGGGGAGTTGATAGAGAAGAGGAGGAAGATGATGATATTGATGGTAAGGATGAAAATAGAGATGAGAAATTAGTAGAAAAAGAAGACTATTATGAAGAAGGAAACGATGATGACGATGAGGAAGACACGCACCATCCAAGTGCCCATCAAGTTTGACTAACTACTACCGTCCGATTCTTGGCCTATCCCCCACAGTGGGTGAGCGCCATAAAAGAGGCTCATCATCATCATCATCATCATCATCAAGTGTCCATCAGCTTCGCTGCTTCGCGGGCCTTGCGCCGCTCGGGCGAAAATCGCTAGATTTTTTTTTTCGTATTATCGTCAAACTCGCTACATCAAATGTTCTGAAGCTCTTTGCGTTAAATACTTGGCTTCCTTAGAACACAATGCATGTCTTTCCCGCCAATAAACAGTTATGTAGGCTTTAGCGGGCGCCGTCAAAAATCTATGACGTCACGAGTATTATAGTGCTGAAACGCCAAAGCGGCGTCACCGCCTGTTTGCACGTTTTCTAGCTTACTGAGGGCCTTCTCGCAAGCGCGGTGTTTTTGGTATTGCGAAAAGCTGACCTACTACTGCGAAAAAAATTGCGAGAAAGATGACATTCGTGAGAACGCATCAGCGCCGCAGCTGGTATGAAAAATGTCACCTGCCCAATGAAAGCCGACAAGAACACTATACAAGAAGTCACGTGACAAACTTGTTACATCAAACTTACGCAAATCGCGTACGCTTGACGTCACCAAACGAATGCCCATAGAGCGTCCGGGATAGCGCGCGATATGCCGCGACCATGTCCCTGACTGCAAGTGCTTTAAGCTGTCGCATGTATCTTTGGCTACACTTGTTTGCCGACCAGGCTGCTTACTCCAAGAGATGGGAGGCCAAATCATGCAGTATTTGGCTGGTAGCCCATTCCCGTTCGGCAGCTCTAGCATGGTCCTCAGGACTTGGGTGTGTCAGCTGTGCCCTCCAATGGTCTTTTGTTGGCTATCGAGCCCGTGTCTTTCTGGTGAGCAGTCGGCTCGGTATAACGGCTAGTAGGTTCCATGAGAACCTCATGACCCCATCTCAGTTGTAAAACGTGCTAAAGCCAGGGTACCATCATCATCGAAAGCTCCACGAGGAGCCCTGGCAAGCACGCGGCACGTTCGCGAGCTTAGAAGAAGAAAGAACCGCGTTCCAGTGCTGCACGAACGTCGTTCCAGTCAGCTCTAATCTCTGGACGCTCCGGGATTTCCAGAATTACAAGGTATGTCTGTCCGATGAGAATCCTCAGCAGTATATAACGTAGCGGGGTCCATCTTTGATCCTTAAGGGCCAGCAAACAGGCCTCGACCTTTTGTTTCACAACTTTCAGTTCGCTCTCTTCGTACAGAAGGCCGCGGCGATCACTTTTTGCTAGTATCTTTGAGCTGCGCTCCGCGAAGGCGCCCTATTTTAAAAAGCAATTCACACGCCGCTCTCTGGCGCTTGTGAAGTGACGTCATATCTCCCACTGGGGAAATTGACGTAGCACTGAGTTCTGCTATTCCTCTAAGCCACAGGTCTGAACCGGCACTACAAAGGTGCGCCTTGGCCCTGCAGTGGTGTGGTACACCGATGAGGAACAACGATTCGCTGACGTGATATGACGTAGTCGAAGTGGGCGTAGCAACGTCTACGGGCTGCTGCATTCGTCAGTATTAGCGACGGAGAAGGGTAGAGATTGATTGATTGATTTCTGGGGTTTTACATCCCAAAACCAGCTATGATTATGAGAGACGCCGTAGTGGAGGGCTCGGGAAATCTTGACCACCTGGGGTTCTTTAACGTGCACTGACATCGCACAGTACACGGGCCTCAACATTTCGCCTCCATCAAAATGCAGCAGCGGCGGCCGGGATTCGATCCCGCGACCTTCGGATCAGCAGCCTTGTACCATAGCCACTAGACCACCGCGGCGGGGCAGAAGGATAGACAGGCCTAGCGAGAAACCGAAACCCACAGAAGCGGCCGTGAAAAAATTGTTCTATCCCCTGTAACATCCCCATATTACGGCGCTTCGAAATATTCTTGCGCCACTGTGCTCACATAGTTCAAGTGCGTACTTACCTCCTGAACACAAATTTTGGACCTCAGGTTTGTTTGCTGGCCCTTTGAATGTTGAGCTCGTCATTACGCCGTATGACTCGCATCACGCCACTTAAATCTCTCCCTTCGCTTGCATAAGGCCGAACGCTTTCGTTTGTACACAGACGTAGATTGTTACTAAAACGGCAACGATGCCACGTACTGGGAACGCCTTGCCACACGGTCACGAAATCTTCCAGGCATGCGCAGACGATGCAGCACAGTGGCAGCTTAAGCGAGACTGTACTGCGTGACCTGTCAGTCTTTCCTTTCAGTCTTACTTTATTCCTGCTTGCGACACTAACGTTTCAAAAAAAGAAAAAAAAAATGTGGTACGAAAGCGCTGCAGGAGCGGGCAGCCGTACGCTAAGAGCTAGGCAAGTTCCCAATGTATGAAAACTGCGATTTGCCTGCATTTCTCGTCAGAGTAGTGTCGTCTTGCGGTTCTTCTCCGGAGCTTTATATTATGTGGAGACGTACATGAACTTACACGTAGTTGTTATCGGAGCACGATCCTCTGCGAACAGTGCAAATATATAAGATATGAGCACTTTCATGTGCCCGAACTCACACATATTGTTTGTATTAGTCGCACTTGATCTTTTCCCTCAAAGGGGAAAAATGTTTGCAAAAAAAAAACAAGCCTCCCTCCACTTTGGGACTTACGAATCAGTACCGCCTTAGGACTTCGCGGTACTGAATCGCTTTGTCAACCAGACTCATTCCCTGCTCTACGACAACGCAGGCGGTCACTGGATGAGATGAAAAAAGAGGTGTCTTTCTCGATCTAAAAATTACTTCCCCTGAAACTGTTTCTAGAGAAGGGCTCGGATTTTTGCACAGGAATGCCGTGGGCACACTTCCAAACAAGCCGGAAGTAGGCACGACAATATCCATAAAATAAGAGCTCGAGTTACGCATTATTGTAACTTCTGGCGATGAGTGATGACTGCGTAGTGTTTCTGCGGCCAGAAACAACTTGTATACTTTCACCTACCCTGCTAAGCCTTGTAGAGAGAGGGAGGGAGAGAAAGAGAAAGGGATAAGAGTCATTTGTAGATACAAGCGAGAACCGCGGCTCGCTGTTGAGGAGAGATGGTGGTAGGTAAGGGGTAGGCAAGAACTAAAACATCCGCATAGGGGCCACTAGGAACCGAAGTGGGCTAGTGTGACAAGTCGATCAGGGTGTTCAAATGTGTCCTTTTGTGGAGCATCCGGGTTGGAATGTATTCGATGACTGTGGAAAGCAGAGTAGCTGAGGACGAGGTGTTCTTGGCCTTGCAAAAGTAGCGGCAAAAGGTGCATATGAAGTGGACTGATGTGTCGATGACCCTTACTCTTCTGGTCCGCAGCAGTCTTCTATATTATGGATTATGTCAAGGGCAGGAGCTGTGTATGCCAGTACGTTGTTGATAGTTATCCCTTTGGATCCCTTTGGATTGACTTTCCAACTTAAGAAATCTTGGGAAGCGTCGCAGTCGTGCCACGTAAGGCGAATAATTCGACATCACATTCGCGTAAGGATGGTCTTCTAGAGCAGGAGCCCTGCGTAGGAGCAGTTGAAGATTGCCTTTCTAAAGGACATCTAGAGAAAGGCTTGTTCATGTGACATGGTCCTTCTAGGATATTGAATGCGGTGTCGCACTTCTCCGTAGGGCAAAATGTCGAAGGATGTGGGCAAGAAACAGGAACGACGTCGCCATCACCGTAAAAAGAAGGCGGCAGAGGGTGGTGCCACGTCAGCGTCAGGCGCCCTGCCTTCGAGCCTCGCGTCCATGAGTGGCGTGGCCAGTCCCACAACGGGGGAGCAGTCGCCCGCGTTCACCGGCTTTGGGCAGTCTGCGCCTGCAGGACCGGTGACCATCACAGAACAGCCGGGGCCACCTTCGAAAAGTGTCCCTCGCGAGGAGGCGTCTCCTCCAGACCCTGGCAGCAGCGGGCACCTGATTCAGGGCGGTACCGTGCCGACGGCTGCCACGTCATCCCCCTCCGGTGTCAACGCTGGGGTAAGAAGACGTCCAATACGGGCATACAGGAAACAAGCGGTCTAGGTCATAACTTGACGAAGTTTATTGGACTATAGTTGCCGCTAAAGCGTAGTCTCTGAGAAAACCGAGAACTGCACGGAATCCTGTTTTGCCGGGGATCAACGGCATGAGAGAAAGGAAAACACAATGCCGACCAATGTGGGCTTACCGAAAAAATAGCGTTCAAGCTTCCATATGGATGTGTTGCTCAATGACAGTGAACAAGGCTTCCTCGGGGAAACCGAAACCTTTTTGCGACAGCACAGTCTTGGTTGGCATTCTTTTTTTTAGTTTATATCATAATCTGTGGCATCGCTACTAGCCGAATAAGGGTGCGAAGAATGTCCTAGCCTAACGTTATTTTGTTACGCCTTCTCGAGCTCGTAACTATATTTATGTGACCGAATATGATCAAGGCCACTAACCCTGGCGAGCACCTTCACTGTTGCTACTTTTGTCACATCAAGGCACTTCTGCTAAAGTTTGGTAGCTATCTCAACCTAATATTCTTTCACCTGCGGCAGGGTACCCAACTGTCCCCACCGAGGAGCCACTATGGAGGTCTGGCTAAACATGCCTATAGCGATTCCGCTTTTATCAACCTCACTCACCACTTCTTTAAATCGCCTGTTATGTAAAAGTCGCATGCTTATCTCGAATTCTTAACAGCTTTGAATAGTAGAGCGTCTGAAATGTGGGCTCGCCGGAGCATTATCTTTGCATTCATTGCAACATGTCTACTAGACCTCGAACGATCATGGCATCAGATGCACACCTCGTTCTGTTGCTAGCATTTACTCCACGGTTAGTTTTAGTCCTCTGGAAGGGAGTTTGCGCTTCATGTACCAAATCGTTGTGTATTGTGTTACCCAGGGCAGATTTATTGTAATAATTTATTATCTTGCTGCACTTATGAATCTCCGTAGTCTCCTTCGTTGCCATGGCTCGTATACGATTGATACCAACGTTCGCGTTGCAGCGGTCGGTCACTTCACAGGAAAATTCGCAGTCGTCGGCAATATTAAATGGAACACGGAAGTAGTCTTCAGAATACCATAGTGGTAATATGCAGCTGCCAGGCACAAAAGTGTTCATAACACCAAAACACTTAAGCGAAAACGAGTCTCTTTCAAACTATTGAGTCAAGTTCGTACGTAGTGTTCTCTTTCATATTTGTCACGACTGTATCTTGTTTTAACCGTATTTAATGTTGAACTGCGGTAAAAGAGCTTTCGATAAAACCGTGCTCATTGGTTACGTACTGAGGTCTTACGACTTCAAGTACATAAGAAGAGTTTTTTAATCGGTGCCTGATAGCTAGAAGACCATGCTTAAATTGTCCGTTTCTGTAATACAGACCTTACCGGCGTCATCCGGTAACCTTCTTAGACCCTTTGGGAATTCACTGCTGCCCTTGCATGTGCGCGCACAGGTGGCGGCTACTAAACCGGACGGTGGCGAAGGACAGCGCCCCCAGCTGGAGCGGTCCGAAGGCGACAGGGCGGCACAGGTTGAGCCCGTTGGTGTGGGGACCGACGCAAACTCGGCGTCGACCGCGGCAACGTCGAGCTTCGCCAAGGGCCCCGCCGAGTCATCCTCGACCACAAAGGATCGCAACGAGGGCGTTAGCGTAGCACCCACTGCTCTCGTGTCCACTGCCCAGACAGAGCCACCGGGGGCGAGCGAAGGACATGCACAGCATCCGACGACAGCAAAGGCGGGAAGAACGATCTCGGCTCAAGGGTCGCCCGCAGGGGCTGCCGTTAGCGCGCCGCAGGTAAGGGGGGGGGGGTAAAAAATTGGCCGCGTATCTGCGTGCTTCGCTGCAAATGTTGTCGAAAGACGATAGTCTTTTGCAGGCCGTACTACCCTGCGTGAGATATGAACGCCATCTACAGCGCCGTCGGGAAACATGAGCTTGTGCAGAATACCTAAGCAACTGCCTGGTTGCAGTACCAATCGTCGGCAGAGGCCTTCTTCGTGCATAGCGTCGCATTTTTAGCGCACCCTCACAAACACTAGGGTCTTTAGAATGACGTATCTACGTATTTTCTAGTAAAGGAACACACCACCTAATACTTACGTATTGATGTTGCGCCTCAGATATGCGTAATATTTGTTTTTTGATCGACAATGTTCACAAGTGTGAAAACAGCTACAGCTGAAGATGGCTGGGCGTTAGGCAAGTGCTTAAACTTTGGCGTTCAAGTATCCCAAGAAAAACTATCGTCTTTAAAAATATTGTTTGGTCCTACTATACTCCTTCAAGATGTTTGATGAGCGAAGCTGAAACGCGTGGCCCCGCTGCTTATCACAGTCTTTCTTAATGATGATAACAGCTGCTTGTGTTTTACCTGCCGAAACTATGATATGTTTATGAGACGCATCCCAGTGGAAAGCTCTGGAAAGTTTGACGAACTGGTGTTCTGTAATATGCGCCGACAACGCACAGTACAGGGGCTTCTAGCAGTTTCGCCTCCATCGAAAAGACGGCCGCTGTGGCCGGGAACAACCCGGTGTTTAGAGGGCGACGAAGAGGTCGCTAAATACGATGTAGAACAAGGAATGTCGATGGAGCCAAAGTTTCCCCAAGTGGACTTGTCTTCGTCAGGACGGTAACTTCGTCAGAAAATTGGGAAGATTGACGAACAGATCGCTAAAAACGATGGAGAACAGGGAATGTAGCTGGAGCCACCGTTTCGACAATGGATTTGCCGAAACGTTGGCTCCAGCGACATTCCCTGTTCTGCTCAGTTTTTAGCGACCTGTTAATCGATTCAAGCCTCCATCTTCCCCTGAGCTTCTCTTCTAGTTCGGCGTTTAGCGGTGTCACACGCACACTAGAAGAAGAAGTCGCCGCTGTATGCGCAAATCGTAACTTGCGTTGTGCGCAGCCTCCTGTCAGCCCCGCCAAGGAAATCAAGGGCCAGGAATGCATGCCGATTCCCGGTGCGTCTCCCGGCATCCTGAAGCGCGGACGCATGGTTCTCCCACTCGGCAGACTAGCGGACATCGTGAGTATACCTGTTCTTTCCTGCGGTTGAATCTTTCGCTCGACCGGAGAAGTGTAAAGGTTTCACTTGACAATCGTAAAGGTTTCTGCTTTCTATCAGTGATGATGCGGATGTCGAGTAGACGGTACGCTAGGTGGTCATAGCAGCTCGTAAAGTGCTATTTTGTTTCTGAAGCTGCGTACAAGAATAGTTCAGTGCCCTCCCATACCCTCTGAAGAAGGATGACCGACGATGCTTTGGTGGTGCGATCGGCCCGCCGCCGTACGCACTTTTGGTCAGGACCAGTTTTGGTCAGGAACCTGGCGACGTAAAACCTAATTGAATGTATTATATATTTCGTTCACACAGGACATCTTTGAATCACTTTAAAATTTCACTCGCCTAATTCCCATTTGATCAACATAAACTTACCTCCCGTCTAGTTAATGCGGCTTTGATTCGCATTGTCACTGGGTGTCACTTAGATATTTCATCTTATTTTGCATATATGAGCCACTGCACCGTACCCTGCACGGCCCGCGGGTTTCGCCCACCAATGGAACATTGTTGCTCTAAGCGTAGTTTTGTCCGCGGGCTCGATCTGCTAGAACATAGTCATACGCATCCTAGATGTAAAACGGTTTTAAGATTGGCATTTCAGACGTCAGCGCACACCACGCTAGGCACGCTGTGGAAGGAGACTGGCTCCTGCTAAGAAAAAAAAAACTGCAAATAATTGACGACTCGTGTTAGAGACATTGACAGAAATCGAGCAGTAGTGATGGGGCGCCCATATAAGTCCGCTCAAGGTTAAAGAAAAGTGCACATCTAAACTACTGCATGTGAGCAAATCTGTTGTAATTAGGACGATGCGAATTGGACGACAATGTCTGCCAAGCGAATTCGAATATAAATGATTTGCTGCGAAATGAGTGTCTTTGGATTAACATTTGAACATGTTTCCAATAAGTTTATATGAAACTGCGGAGAAAGTGCGCTGCTAAGCAGCAGTCGAGTTTTACAAAACGGCACATTAAAATAAATGTCCAGATGCATGGTTTAACTTCGCCGCAATACACGATTGTTAGTTTCACCGCACTGTACCAATGTCATGCGGCTAAAAGTACTACAGGAGGGAATGGGCCTCTTCTCAGGGGACAAGGCATATCTCGTCCTTAAATGCAAACTTCCAATAGTTCCAATAACGAAAGTTGGGGTACGAATCGACTCGAAAACCAAGCGCCATGCGAAAGCCATTCGAAAGTCCGAATACTCGCAAATCACCAAATGTAGTGTGACACATCGCCGTAGACATTTCAAGCGAGCGACAAAGCGCTCCTCAACTGAGGCTGCCCCCAGCTACCTCGCGGAATTATCGCCGGCGACAGTGGCAAACGTCAAGAAAGGGACATATGTGGTACAGGCCAGAGGAGGCTCGCCGTGTCACTTTAAAATATAACTATAAAAGGGCTTAACGAAATGCGCTGGACAAATGTTTCGCCCACACTACCTCGTTTTTTTCTCGCAGCCAAGGAGAGCCGTGATGACACCGCCGGCCATATCGCCTCCACAGGGGCCCGTTGTTTCGCCGAAAAACAGGTGGCTCCCGATCGTGCTGGCTGTCTGCGGGATCCTGGCTCTCCTCTGCTTCCTCGCCATCTTCCTTTCGAGCTCGCAGCGGCGCCCTACGGTCCGATCGTTGGTCTGCAGCACCGATAGTTGTCGCAAGCACGCCGCTCTGCTCACCGAGAACCTCGACTGGACGCTGGACCCCTGCGAGGACTTTCAAGCGTTCGTCTGTTCGGCGGCGCGTGGCAGTTCTGATCGCAGCGAGAACTTCAAGACGGTCATCGATAAGTTGAGACTGTCGTGGTACCACCAACTCCGGGATATCCTGATCGGGGGCTCCCTGAAGCTTCGCGCAGGAAGAAAGGCGCTCGCCATGTACAAGTGGTGCCGGGACGAGTACCCTTCCGACGCGCCCGAGGCGCCGCAGTTCCTCGAGTTCCTCCAGGACCGAGGACTGGACTGGCCCGAACTGCCGAGCTCGCCCGAACCTGCGATGCAGTTACTCATTAGGCTCGCATATATGTGGAACTGCCAGTTCTGGATCACGGTCACCTTGCTGAAGGTACAGGATAGTTCCTCTACAGGCCCGGCAGCAAGGCGGCGTGTCCAGGTTCGGACGAGCGAGTTAGTTCCCATACTGCTTCGCCACCACAAGGCGGCGAAACCAGTTTACGTCAAGTACTGGGGGCAGTTCCTATCGCACATGTATCCGGACAGCAGCGAACGACCACCGATCGACAGCGCAGTCGTGGACGAAGTGAGAAATATCGAGGAACAGATACTCGAAACGTTAAACACACTTGTCAGGGCACGGTCGCCGAAGCCGGCAGTGTTCCCCTTCGGCGAGCTGTCGACCTACGTTCCGAACGCCTCGGCGAACGAATGGCTCGCACACTTCCAGCAATCTATCCCGCTCGAGCGACCGCTCAGCTCGGACGACGAAATCGTCGTCAGCGACGTCGGTATCCTGCTGACGATCGCCGAGCTTCTGCGGAAGTACAACGACGCGCAGCTGGCCAGGCATCTCACCTGGCTGGTCGTCCAGTACTACGCGCCCGTGGCAGACTACCGCATGCTCGTCGACCACTACGGCAGCAAGGACAAGGCCGCGGCGTACTTGCCCGTGTACTGCGGCCACCAGATCGAAGAATCGTACAAGGTTCTCGTCGCAGCGCTCGACCTGGTCCATCGGTTCACGGCGCAAGACATCAAGACCATTGACGATGGCTTCGAGCACGTGGCCTCGGCGGCCGTAGACAGGGTCGCCGCTTCAGACTGGATGGACGACGAGAGCAAGGCGCGACTGACCGCGAAGATATCCGCCACGAAAAAGCTTCTGTGGCCTCCCCACGCCATCGTGAATGCCGACACGCTGGAGAAGCTTTACGATGGTTTCCCAGAAGAGGCCACCAGCTTCGCTACCTACTGGATGACGGCCAAACTGGCAGGGATGTGGGTGAACACCAGCGGCCCGTACGAGGAGACAATGAGACTGCTTTGGAACAGTATGCCGGGCTACGTTGCCTACGATTACGTCTTGAACACGATCGAACTTGCCATGGGCGCCGTCGGGCCACCCGTGTACTATCAGAGCGGAGCTAAGGCCATGCTCTACGGGGGCCTGCTCTTCCTCATGGCGACTTACTTGGTTCGCGCGTTCGACGCCGAAGGCGTGATGTGGACGCCCAACGGAACGCGAGTCGACACCATCCTGTCCAACGCCACCATGTCCGAATACCGCGTTCGGGAGCGCTGCCGTGTGAACGACACGGTAGAGCAGAGCCTCTTCCCCGAAGTTCCGGCGTTCGCGATTGCGTACACGGCCATGAAGCAGGCCCACGTCCGAGACGGCAGTGAGCCACTGGCGTTGCGGGTCGACCTCTCGGAAGACAAGACCTTCTTCATGACCCTCTGCTACCTGTCGTGCCAGATTGCCGGGAAGAGGAACGCCGCGGGTTTCGACTGTAACAAAGTGGCGAGAAATTCCAAAGCGTTCGCGAAGGCTTTTCGCTGCCATCCGGGTTCTAAAATGAACCCTGATAAGAAATGTTACTTCTTTGTTGGGTAAATATCATCAGCTGCCCGAAGTGTCGAACAATGCGCATTGCTGAAGCGCGTGAGGTAAAAGCAACTTATTTCGGATGTTCTGCTTGATGTGCTTTAAGTCGAGCCGCCACATTTGCTCTGGCCTTGCTTCTCCCGCGTCGATATGTTGCATGACGTTTCGCACTGTGAGCACATGCGCGGGAACTCCACCAATCTTAATTAAATGCTAATTTCGTACTAAGTCATCCCGGTGCCCTACTTTAGTTCGTACTAGTGACTCATCGTGAATCCGCTTAACTTGGACGCGAAGATTATGCGCCACAAGAATTAGTATTGCAGCGGCATTCGCTGAAATGTAGTTTTTGCGATCGTAACGTGACCAAATATATTAACGCATACCGATTGCAGCGATTCCGATGAATGCTTCGTTAACGTTTTGAATGCAGGCATCAATTGTAAATAGGGTATTTGGAAACCGAGTGTTTCCACGACGTGGGATGGAGTTCTTAACTTGCGTGTCAATGTTGTCGCTGCGTGGTTGAACTGAACACGCTTTCAGTCAGTGCAGGTGCTTTTAATAACAGCTTATGCATGCGGTTGCCTACGCGACGGCGTACTTACACATGCCTGTGACAAGCGGTAGCACTGAACATTGCAGCAGATATTTGCACTTTATAGCTTTCTAAAGAGGTTTTCTATAATGTACTATTCCTCGAGGATGGCAACGTTGTGTGTTTTGCTGTTTGCATCGCACACGGCTTGAATTACTTTTGAAAATTTTAGCCACTATGCAGTTCCTCGAATATATTGCATGTAATATACAGATGCCTGACTCTGAAAGCGGAATAATGTCCAATTAAGTGCCGTGCTCGGACCTTGTGTTTCAATGTCGTGCTTGCGCCACAAGTGATGTGCTATACGTGCAAGCTAAACAAGCGTGTTCACCCATAACCTTTCCAATGACTTACAATGGTTTTTTTTATTTTTGCAGCCTTCGTCCTTGATTAGCTGGCGAAAAATCCTAACAATTTAATCACCATTGCCCGCGGAATAAGTTTCGGGTAGCAATATTTGAGCGCCATGATTGTAGATTTTGTTCGAAGCTGTGTTGTATTCATATCTTCGGTGCCGCCTATCGGTACTGAGCTCAGTGGCTAGTGGCAAACGATTGCGGAAGCATACTAAAGGAAAGCAGCCGTGCTTGATGCAATGTGTGTGCCGTATTCCGGAAAAAAAGTGTAGTCATGTCTCTACGACTGGAAGCTGCAGGTCAGGCGTGTGAATTGTATGTAGCTAACGTTGGGTATTGCCCATCTTCTGCGGTGGTTATCTGCACCGAAAGATTTATGCACAGCAAAGGTCACTGTTCTTTCAAACTGCGCTCTTCGGGCCACTGAGTTTTTTTTCCCGCTGCTGGCGTCGACAGTGCTCAAATATCTATTTTTCTTTTCGCAGAAGTGGTTTCAGTCCACTGTGCCTTGAGGATTCGGACGTCACACTTTAGGGTCTTTCGTTGCCCGATTATTGATAGCTTTCGCTCACTGACAAATGGTTGCGAGAAAGCATGCTTGCGAGACTCGCCGTGGTAACTCGTTACAGACCATCACAACAGTGAAAAGGTGAAGTCGTATAGACTGATAACTCGACTGCCGTTAATTTCGCCACATGTTCAATATCAGAAGTGGAAAATGGGCGCTAAAGTTTGGGAAATTTGCGCTGAAATGTCGGCCTTCTGACGTCAAACGTCCGCTTGCGGGCGGGATTCGATCCCACAGCCTTCGGATCAGCAGTAGAGTGCCATAACTACTAGACCACCGTGGCGAAAGGGGGGGGGGGGTGGAAGGTGTAGATTCATTTGCGGTCAAGCGCTACTAAACCGGGTATGAAACATCTAATAGCCTGGCTACCATGTGGACCTGTTCCAGCGAAGAGAGAGGGAGAGGAAGAGAGAGAGAGAGAGGGACGGCATCGGAGGAGGTTGACTTGCCTAGTATTTTTTTTCTTTAATCCTCCATGGAGGAACAAAATATTCGTCCATGTCCAAGAACTAGAGGCCGTCACTTAGGCTGGAGTGCTTGTGGCCCTACACCGACGAAATCGCCGGACCTATTTGCTGTATAAAGCTTTCTCTCTCTCTGCCTCCCTCGATGGAGAATACAGACTAGAGGGCACCGTTATACCTGTTAAACGAAATGTTGATGCTGATAATGAATGGCGTTTACGCGGACACCGAATAATACCCCTGACACACGGGCATGCTAAAGTACTTTAGGTAAGGGGCCATCTGCCGGAAAGGCGTTCATGCCCAGTGACACACGACAAAGGAGTATCTCCTTGCCGGCAAAGTTCCTTTGCAGAAAGGTAGATCGGCGATCTACTTTTCGAGCGTAAAGGCGTACTCTCGCCGACAGTGTACATGACCCATAAACGGGAGAGAACTTTTCACAAAATTATAACACCCCGCAAGTATTTTCTTGCCTTGCGTATAAGTTTTAGCTTTTAGCCGTGTAGTGAGATATGTAGGGCCGCAAAGATTTATTTTTGCCGTACTCTCGAACTCTCACATCGCCGCCATGCGGGATTCCGGCAATCATCTTTTTCGTCGTGGCGTGAAACGAACAATCAACACTATTAGCCATCAGCAATAAAAACGATATTTTTACGATCCACAATCGCTAAAGGTAATTAAATGCGGAACTTTTAAAAAATGTTCAATATCTTGCTGCTTTAACAAGGAGCGCCATTTTTTGCGGCGTTCGTCTTAGGAACCACCTAAAGGAGTTCACGTGCTGCCGTGTGTCATCGGCGCAACTACTTTCTGCAGAGGGTCCTTTAGAGTAGAAAAAGGGGTTCACTACAAAGGACTTTACGTTCGCCCGTCTGTCAGGGGTATAAGACGGGCCATTAATAATCGTGTCGCTTTCGTTTACATGTACATCTACATCGCGTGGAAGCTGGTTACCCACATTAAGTTGTTACTCCGATCGTGGAGCCGACAAGAACAACAGTATGACCTTTTAATGACAGAATAATACCCTCATGGTTGTCCAAGACCTACTGTGCTCTTGACTAAATGGCATACGGTTGACGTACGCCTTGTTTACGCAATTCAGAACGCTCCCCTCAGCTTCACCGTTCCAGAGATTGCGCTGCATTGTTGTTTCGGTCTTCTTTACTCCGTGAGGTTCGCTCGTACACAGTGTAAACGCATTTCAAAGGTACGCAGATAACTTTATTTCGCGCAGGAATTTCCGTAGCGGACTATAGCGTGGCCTACCAAACTTTGCATACCAAACGACCTCGATCGAACGATCGAGGTCGTTTGGTAGGCCAAGTTTGAGACCTGTTGCTCACAGGTGGTGAAGGCGGCTCGAATGTAGATCAGAGCAGGTCGTTTGTGAGGCTGCCCACCTTGAGCGAACGACGGGCAGCTATCGCGTCCATGGATGGATGGATGGATGGATGGAAGAACTGTATTAGGTTCCATCAGGGTGCACTAGTTTTCTAGCGTCCATTTCGGTACTAAATTTCGAATGAGACCATTTGGTTTCTAAACCAAAGACACAATGGGTAACCGTAGCGTGCTCTCTGTTTCGTACTACGGTTGCCCTCGGGCCACACACGCGCTTCATAATACGGAGGCACAATTATGTGGCCCCTCGCCCTATTTGTGTACCCCTCGTCCAAACTTAGCGAAGGCCCCATTGCAGAGTGGGTACCAGCGACATGCGTATTATAGAGGTCCAGTATGAGCTGCGTTGATTTTGTATTGTCAGTCGCGTGATTTCAAATATCAACGTGCGTTAGTGTTCGGTGCTAGCGCCGCTCGCCCACTGTCCGTGAAACGAAGCCCTCGCTGGCGCTGAATTCATCCGCCGAAGGTCGTGATCAGCAGGATGACGATGACGGACACGAGCATCGTGATGAGCAGGACTGCGCTCACAGGCCAAACGTAGTCGGGGTATTCCTTGGCCTCCCTGTGTGCACGAGCGGCGAAGGAAAAACAAATATTAACGCGATAACATTACGGAGCTATAGTGTCGCGGAAGACCCGCTCTCGGCTTCGGCGTCCACGGCGGAAATAACCATCGCGAGCTACCAACGTGTTTTCCCAAGCACCCGACCACGCAGGCCCTTTGCCATGGCAGATGTGCGTTAGTGAACACAATTATATTTCTCAATGTAATCAGTAAACAGTAAAAAAAAAAAAATCCACGCATCTCCACGAAGTGAATCATGGCGAGTGGGCGAAGCACTGGGGATCGTTCGGTGTTACCGTAAATAACCCGACACATTTCCCACTCGCGCATGTAAATTAGCGACAACGCGTGTGTGTATTTACACACGCGTTGTCATTCGTGCTTCTGGTCTTTATGAGGTTCCTGCGCTCCCACGTCGTAGATCTTGCCGTGTTCCGGATTCATCATCCTCATCATCATCATCATCATGTCTACACCCACTACAGGGCAGAGGCCTCTCCCATGGATCTCCAGTTTTCCCTCTCCTGTGCTAACTGGGACCAAATTATTCTCGCAAACTTCCTGATCTCATCTGCCCACATAACTTTCTGCCGTCCCCTGCCACGCTTGCCTTCTCTAGGAATCCGCTCTATTACCCTTAATGACCAACGGTTGTCTTGTCTTCGCATTACATGGCCCGCCCACTCCCATTTCTGCTTCTTAATTTATATTAATATGTCCCCAACACGCGTTTGTTCCCTAACCCACTCCGCTCTCTTCTTGCCCCTTAAGGTTACACCTACCATTTTTCGTTCCATAGCTCTCCCGCTTAAATTGTCCTCAATTTAAGCTGAACCTTCTTAGTTAGCCTCCAAGTTTCTGCCCCGTAGTTCAGTACCGCTAAGATGCGGCTGTTATACACTTTCCTCTTGAGAGGCAATGGTAAGCTACCATTCATTATCTGACCATGCTTGCCGAATGCACTCCACCCCATTCTTATTCTCCTAATTATCTCAGCCTCATGATTCGGATCAGGGGTCACTACCTGGCCTAAGTAGACATATTCACTTACCACTTCCAATGCCGCGCCAGCTATCTCAAACAGCTGTGCTCGCCCAAGGCTCTTGACTATTACTTTGGTTTTCTGCATATTAATTTTAGGGCCCACTGTTCTACTTTGCCTGTTTAGGTCAGTAATCATGCTTTGTAATTAATCTCCCGAATTACTTAGCAAGGCAATGCCATCAACAAATCTGAGGTTACTGAGGTATTCCCCATCAACCCTTACACCCACCTGTTCCCAATCCAGTGTTCTAAATACTTCTTGTAAACATGCTGTGAATAACACTGGAGAGATTGTCTATCCTTGTCTTACGCCCTTCCTTATAGGCACTTTGCTTATCTCCCTATGGAGGACTATGGTGGCTGTGGAGCCGTTGTAGATGCCTTCCAGTAGTCTTACATCGTGCTCGTCTACGCCCTGATTGCGCAATGCCTGCATGACTGCTGAGGTATCGACCGAGTCAAATGCCTTCTCGTAATCTATGAAGGCTATATATAGGGTTTGGTTAAGGCGCACGCTGCGAATCTTTATTCAATTACGCACAAGAGAAATCTCCCACCGACACTATATTGCAGGTCAAGATCCAGTGCCTGTATATAAGGGGTGGCCGGTGAACGGTTGTGCAGCGGGAGCAGTCGTTTTTTTCCGCCAAGAAACTCAACAGCAGATGGTGCGTGCGTCGGCGTTGCCCCTCGCGAGCGATTACGCGTTCTGGTTTCTTGCGAGCTTGTACAGCGTTCATCACGAAGAGCGTTTCCATCAAGGAGGTTTTTTTTTTCCATTTTCTCAAGATCTCATTAACGACGTTTGTAGTGCGCATGCACATGTCTAACAGGAGCGGTGATTTTGCATGTTCGTTTAATATGTTATGTGGTGCGTACTTACTCTTCAAGCAATTTCTCTGAAAAGAAAAAAAAGACAGAAAACGAAAGTGACATGCCTATTTAAAAGTCACCTTAAGTAATCACATGTTATTCTCCAAAGGGCCGGAAATTCTACGCCAACTTCCGGTATAACCAACTGATAGATCAACGTAACATGTATTCTAGGCGGCTCTCTCTGCCCAGAAAGCCTTTGGCTGATGCCGCGGCTCGTTCCCGGACCACCAGACTTCGCTGGTCCTTCATGCTCTGTGCCGTTAACATAGCCTCCCGCGTTTCTTCTATTACTTCTAGTCGTTCGGCAAGATCTTGGCTGTTCTCGTAGAATTAAAGATACGCATCCAATTGGTGACAGTACTGTCCTTCTCATGGTGTGAGCACACCAGCACCATGAAAGGATGGTGTTCGGTATATTGCAAAAACGACAAAGGTATGTGTGAACTCTGTGGAGTGCATCCGCTGCTTAATAATGCCGTCTACGTGCGTGTTCGTTTGCAGTCTGCCGAGGTATGTGGCTTTTTCCTTGCTTGAATTTTGAAGGTGGTAGTCGATAATGCCTTTGTTGTAGTCAGTAGTGTTGCAATATTGAGGCATACTTGATTGACATATCCGCAACCGTTGTCGCTTTTCAGAGTCCCCGCTTGCAAGAAATCCTGGCTGTCACGTTTTCGGGCAACAGTGCTTGCTGCTTCGTTTCCTTCCAGGTGTTCTTTCTGCGTCTGAGGTCCACAGGACCTGGCCGTCGAAAATTCGCTGTCGAATGCTCAGTTGCTCTAAGCTCTTCATTGCTGCAGCAGAGAAGCGGCCCTTTTGGAAGATTCTACGCGCGGTTTGTGAACGGCTCAACATGATCGCTGTGTCTTTGCATGTGGCAATGTTGCGGATGACAGCAGCCCCCTGTGCTGGTCCTGAGATCTTGGCACAGACGCGAAATAGGCAAACACCCGTGTAAATAAATTTAGAAGAACCGCAGAGGACCCCCGGGAAGTGATAATAATCCGGAGCCTCTCTCTCGCCTTTTACTGTACACAACGGTGTAAATCTACGCAGGGATTTCACCTTATGAAAGCACATAAGAAAGATGCTTTGCAAGAAGGATCGCCGTTGTCGTTCACATTGTCGCAAATTTTTCAGAGGTCTAATAACCATGCGGAAATGTTGTGTTGAACTTACCCTTGTGGTCGGTCTTCTTGGCTGAAGTAAAGAAATTATTCAGTAGGACTCATCAATGAAGGCCTCCTTTCACAGACGTCTCATAAAACTACGCTTCGTGGAGTTATGTCGTAGGTCACTCTAGTAAAGTTAAAAACTTAGCTGATGTGCTGGCGCTGCGTTGATCAGTGACTCTCCCAAGGCCCACATGGGTTAAAATGATTGACGGTGGCCAAACAAAACTGTGCCCGAACTTATCAGAATAAAGTCATCCTACAAGAGCCGAATAACTGAGGCCAAGGTGACGCGAGAATTCATCTGCAGCAAAATATTTCTCATGGAAGTGCCGAAAATAAATATATGTGGTCTCCGCAACCTTGTTTCTCGCCGTGCGGAGGATCCAGGAATATTATCACGTGGTCGTGACGACGAAGGACGCGGTGTCCAAATTGTCAAAGATCAGACATCTTACGGGTCGGCCTTGTGCTGAGCAAAAAAATCAACTGCCGCTGTACATAACCGGCTAGCAAGGTCGTCGGTCATCGGTAAAAACTGGCCGGCGGCGAAATGCGTCGGCTTTTACACATCCGTTATAGAACTTTCCGGCTTTACCATTCATGCTTGAGAAAGTTCTGGAACGTACTCGCACACACGCGTCGTACATGCTAAGCTCGTAGTATAAAGTCTGTAATATTGGCGAAGCTCACTCAAGTTCAAACGTTGATTGATTGATTTGTGGGGTTTAACGTCCCAATACCAGCTCTGCTTATGAGAGACGCCATAGTGGAGGTCTCCGGAAATTTCGACCACCTGGGGTTCTTTAACGTGCACTGACATTGCACAGCACACGGGCCTCAACATTTCGTCTCCATCGAAATGCAGCCGCCGAATCCGGGATTCGATCCCGCGACCTCAAGTTCAAACGCGGTCTGCGCCGAGTGATAACAAGCCTACCAGACAGTAAAGAAGGTGGTTACCAAGAAAGAAAACAGAACAAGTACACGCGTCTATGTAACGATACAGGGAAGGCTTACCAAGGTTGGTATCGGACGGGTCTTCCAATGTAATGACTGAACTCCTCTCTCTTCGTAGCTGAGTACCATTCGTAGTGCTGGCAGGCTTCGGAGGTTCTTCGTCTGAAATAAGTGCACCAAACATTACTTAATTTGCAGCTCTTAATGTCCAAAAAACGAAATACACCGCCTTGTCGGACGTTATCTTGTTCCCGATTCAGTACAAGCAACGTAAGAGAACATATAACATTTACGGCTATCTTCCCTCTAAATCGTAGTTATCTTTCATATCAGCTTGCATCTTTTTTTTTAACCACACAAAACTCACATTACGACAGCAGGTGCCCATCAGCATGACGTAGCTTTCCTGGCAGAAATGTGTCGTGCATGCTGCTTTAGAAAATGAGCGACACCGCTCATAGATAAACGATGTTCTTTTAAAGGAAAGACAACGCTGAACCAGCGCATAAAGGTCGTGACTTTAGCGTAGGTGCTGCGAATCCAAAGTTCCAAAGTGCGCCCACAACATGGTGAACGGAACAAACTATTGTTCGCACTTATCGCTCAAAGCTGCAACGAAAATTCACAAGGACTACTCGAAAAATGAACCTTCCTGTTGGCAAAAAATCCTGTCCTTTCTTCACTTTCACGAAGTCTCTTCCAATATGAGGGTTTCGGTTGAACTTGCTCGCCCTTCAATGTGACGTACATTGGAGAGATCTTTTTTCTGTAAGTAGCTGTTTGTTAGAAATTTTACGGAATTCTCGTGGCTTGTCATATTACGCGAGAAAACGAGCAATGTCGTTCCCTTTGTGGCGTAGAATGAACTATACAGTTGTGCATTCAGAAGTAAGAAACTACGGAAGAGACGGCGGTAACATCTACAGACAAGTACTCATGTGAAACGCGTTTGGACTCTTCGATCTTGCTATGTGCGATCCTGCCATGTGCGCTTAAAGTGCGGATTGAATAATTATGATTAAACTATTCAAAAGGGAAGGTTACCATGCGTGTTAAAAATTCAAAGTGAAATGCAACAATAATTCGCGAGAGCCGTCCCACTACGTCTTGAAGCCGATAAGCAACCCATTGCCCATCATCTGGTGGCCTCGTGTCCACCACATAATGACCTCGTGTTCGTCTATGAAATGTCTAAAGGTCAACGCCACAAATGCCTCCCAGAAAGTGTGCATTACACTTTCGATTTTTGATATATAGAACGTTAGTCTATAGTGATTATTATTCCTGACATTCCAGAAGAAAACCCCATTTCTCTTATTCATGCCATCTTCACTACTTACGAGGAGCTGCACAGAACCTGGTCATATCGATGACCATCGTAGTAATATTAACTTCTTTAGATATGCTGGATGGAAAGACACGCAGCGGAATTATTGAGCGCACGTTAATATTTTTTCTTTTTTTTGCGCGCCACTAGTGGCAGCCCACATCAAAATATCTCACGGTTCATTGCTGACTCCTTTCGAGAGCACAGCGGTTCAGTCCACAGCCATCGATCGCTTTCCTCCTGGCGACTCACTCGGAATGTTTTGCGTTGTGGTTGTGACGCTGAGTATCACTTCGCTACTGGAGGTGCGGAACATGTCCAAGGAGTCCAGCAGGAGTCGGCTTGAGCTGCAAAGCCGAGGGCAACTGTCAATTTTCAGCGAAATAAGCAAGCTCTGGATTCAACTGCTTTGAGAACGCCTTTTGACGCTGCTCGTAAACCAGTGATCGTGTGAGAACAAGCTCATTGATTGATTGATTGATTGATTGATTGATTGATTGATTGAGTGGCTTATCGCTTAAGCAGAATTAGCTTCTCAGAGTAATGCCATGAAGTGTTCTGAGAGGCAGTGCAGCTGAAGACAGTAGATTTTGACTTCGTGAACATCTTTGATGTGCACCCTGTGAAAATTCCTTACAGTCTGTGGTCCATTGTGCAGCTGTGCTCATTGCGAGCTGCAACAAGATCATCACTATCATCATTTATTTATTTTTTTTTTCTGATGAAAACTGGCAAACTGCCACACGGCCGGACTGGAGGAGCGATGCGCGCGCATTTGCGCGCGTCGCTTTCCCAGTCCGGCCGCGAACGCATCAACATCGCTGTAAATTCACATCTGACATTATTTTTTCCAAGAAATATTTATTTTACAATAAATGGAGCAATGTATTCCCAAATGACACAGAAAGCACAAGAGAAGAAAAATGTCACAGCAAGTCACTTTCGTGCAAATAGTTTTGAACTTTACACGATTATTTGCACTTCACATTTGTAACATTGTCATGCAATCGTAACCCAGTGAATTAAACACCAGTTAAAGGAGTACTGACACAAAATTAAGGCGATCGAGATAACTTGCGGGATATATTTGTGTCGCACACACACGCATCATCTACAAAATATCAACGGCTGATATAGCTTAGAACATATTTAATATCAATTTTAACGTGCGTGTTGCGCCACTGCATGCGAAACGCGCTTTTCTGTTTAATGTAAACAACCAGTCACCAGTTGCGTGACGAGTTTGTGTTGCTGTCATGATTCTTGGGAGAGCGCTCATCCTAGCAGACGTTTCCGCCGGAAAGAGGGGGCAGAATTGCACCGGAGTACAAACTGACGTCCTCGCCTCGGCAGCGCATTGTTGAGGGATCACGCATGTCTAAAACTTCCCAGAGGGCATTACAGCATCACCCAAGGAGACTTCACTCAAAAGAGTTGTCCGCGCGGTGCTCATGTGAACGAGGTTTTGTGTGCACATGTAGTCAGCTGTGTTTACATGAATACGATCCTGGGTGCAGCCTCACTCATCGCTCTTTCAAACGGAAAATGCGTCTGGGCTCCACAAAACCGTTCACAAAATATTAATAATCGCGCGCTCGAGCCCTCGAGGTTTACAGCCGGAGTAAGTGGGTCATTATCTATTTATTGGAAAAGAAAAGACAAGATGCAGAATTTTTGTGTCAGTACTCATACAACGTATCAACGCAATTGAAAAATGATTTACAAAACACCGGCTGCCAAAAGAGATTCCCCGGGCTAGTGTACGAGGATCCGTGCGCCGATTGCCACGGCACTTATACATCGGTCCTCGACACGGAAGGTAACCGCACCAAAAGGCAGTTCTTAGAGCCGTGGCGCGTCCAAACAACACCTGGAAATATCAACGGCTCAACTGGGACCCTGTCGGAACCAATGGAGAAAACAAAACCGACACAAGGCGGAGGAACGACGGTCGAGAGAGGGACAATCACTAAGAAAAGTCGCTAGCTTCGGAGCCGGCCGGACAGTCCCCCCCTGATGAAGAGACCGAATGGGTCTCGAAACGTTGGGCCGGTTTTTAATTTCAATATTAAAAACTTAGATTACGGAAAGTGGCTATAGAGTTTGTTTTTTCGTATAGGCCAATTATTGGACTTCCGCCGCCGCTGTAGCGAACCGCTTTAACAAGAGGCCTCCCTTGGCGCCGCCATTATCCCCTTAAAAGGCGTAACCCCTCAAAAATCCGCTGTCGAGGCTGTGCAGTTGGCCTTTGTACTCCCGTGGTACAATCCCGAAAGGAGGTGTAACTTCTTTCATCCCCGCTCGTTGACAAGCCAGGCACGTGAACAGGCGAGTGTGGCCTCGCCGCAAGCTGTGGTTTCCAGCCGGACCTATGCGCAACTCACATGGGGAGGAAAGCAATACATGCTTTCCTACCCACGTGGGTTTATCATCGCGTCTATTGGCGTATCATTTATCAATAACGCTTTGCCGAGAGCGTTCAGCCCGTTACGATTATACTTCTGCACTACACATAACGATCCTCCTCTCCGGGCTCCGGCGGGGGCTATGCCCCCCCTTGGAAAGTTCGGGGGGGGCTCGAGCCCCCGAGCCCCCCCGTACTCTCCGCCTATGCCTGACATTCCAGAAGAAAACCCCATTTCTCTTATTCATGCCATCTTCACTACTTACGAGGAGCTGCACAGAACCTGGTCATATCGATGACCATCGTAGTATTATTAACTTCTTTAGATATGCTGGATGGAAAGACACGCAGCGGAATCATTGAGCGCACGTTAATATTTTTTCTTTTTTTTGCGCGCCACTAGTGGCAGCCCACATGAAAATATCTCACGGTTCATTGCTGACTCCTTTCGAGAGCACAGCGGTTCAGTCCACAGCCATCGATCGCTTTCCTCCTGGCGACTCACTCGGAATGTTTTGCGTTGTGGTTGTGACGCTGAGTATCACTTCGCTACTGGAGGTGCGGAACATGTCCAAGGAGTCCAGCAGGAGTCGGCTTGAGCTGCAAAGCCGAGGGCAACTGTCAATTTTCAGCGAAATAAGCAAGCTCTGGATTCAACTGCTTTGAGAACGCCTTTTGACGCTGCTCGTAAACCAGTGATCGTGTGAGAACAAGCTCATTGATTGATTGATTGATTGATTGAGTGGCTTATCGCTTAAACAGAATTAGCTTCCCAGAGTAATGCCATGAAGTGTTCTGAGAGGCAGTGCAGCTGAAGACAGTAGATTTTGACTTCGTGAACATCTTTGATGTGCACCCTGTGAAAATTCCCTTACAGTCTGTGGTCCATTGTGCAGCTGTGCTCATTGCGAGCTGCAACAAGATCATCACTATCATCATCATCATCATCATCATCCTGTCTACGTCTCACTGCAGGACAAAAGCCTCTCCCGCTGATCTCCAGTTATCCCCGGTCCTGCGCTAAATGCGACCACTTTATCCCTGCGAACTTCATGATCACATCTCCCCAACTAACTTTCAGCCGCCCCCTGCCACACTTGCAACAAGGTGTCGGGGGTCAAAGTGTGCCCGATGCTGAACGAAAGAACCTATATGAAAATAAGTGAAGTCAATTGTTTTCGCATTTATCGCACAGCGCAAGCCATTTGCACGTTTGTCGGTGTCGCTGTTCGTTCATGCTTAGGACATATTACACCACAGACACCGTGTTGCAGCTCATATTCGGTATGGCTATTGGGAGCGAGGACATACCGTGGCGCCGCCACGCGGAACAACCGGTGTGACGCGCAAAGTTGGATTGCTCCGACAGCAGTGCCTTGCTCAGCACGGAGCTGCTTTGCGCGTCGCATTCTTGTTGTCGTCGTTTATTTCAGCTAGACGATATCTGTAAAATACTGTTGTGGTTACGTTATTGATTGTACTATAAGGTAATTAACTCTTCCAGAAAACGAATAGCTTCATTACAAAGCTTTAGACACCACGTGGACTGCTGCTGTCGTCTGCTATGGACACCGGCGAGGATACCGCGCGTGCTGGGTCCGCTGTTTTTTTTTATGTGAGATAGCATTTGATGAATGAAAACGAATGAAAAGTAAGCGTCAAGATGGTTTTAGCGTGTGGTTGCGGTAAATACACATAGTTCTCGCCCGCAAAAAGGCGTGCGACGTGTTTCTCGCGCAATTCATTCATTGTATGTTTGCAAAAGGGACCGCCGTTGACTCGAGGATATAGTACGACGCAAAGACAGTATGCGCCTGCGCTCATGGGATGCATGAAAAAACCGTTCAGATCGGCACATCATGATCTGCTTAGCTATGACCGCAGATTCTTCCCCTCGTGGCACTGCCCTTGGGTGCCAAAATATCTGCCGGTAGCAGCTCTTCAAAGCATTGTTACCACTGGACACACGTTCCTCGACCAGGTGGAGGCATTCACTTACTTGATGAGATTAGTTAGCCAAGCAGGTAACACGGTGCCGGCAGGACCCAAAAGAGCGCTCGAATCAAAGGAATTGGTAGTTGCTCGATGCGTTGATGATGGTGATTACTCTCTAGAACATATTGGCACCAACGCACTCGGAATCCGAATGGACGGGGCGACGCGATGATTCTGGTCGCAACACAGCACGAAACTTATCTTCCTTGTGAGGTCATAGCTTCTCGTAAAGGAAAGCTTGGCAATGTATCCCGTTCAATTGCTGAAACGCTCGCCAAGCTTAGCGAAACACGCGGGTGCTCAGATTACGACGATAGCGATTGACCGCAGCGTTGCCACGAGAAGAAAACGTTCAGAATGAACAAACGTAATGGAAATAAAAAGGACACTCCGTAACATTGAACACCGTGTTTTGATGGGACATATTTCACATCAAGGGAAAAAAAAATGTGTGTGCAGCGTAATACGCCCGAAAGATTCCATAAGCACTAAAGCCATAAGCCATAAGACCAAAGACCAGCAATCTTATTGATGATCTTTGGCGCTTAAGACTTATGGCGCTTATGCCTTCGGCGCTTAAGCCGTAAGCCGCAAGCGTCGAAGATCAGCAATATTATTGCGGGTTCAGATATGAAATTAGATTCATATATGCATTTTGTGGATTTGTCCGGGAGGGAACGTCCATATTCTTTAGCGATACTATACTGCCATTCTGTTATTGATGCTTTTGTCCCCCTCTTATGTAATACCCTGAAAAGGTCCTTTAAGGTTCAATAAATGAATGAACGAAATGAAATGTCTAACGCTGCGAAGGGATAAAATAAGATACTCTCAAAAACAACCTTGGTGTCGACTTAGGTGTCTTCAACGGAGAATGCAACTAATATCTGGAGCACTTTTGGGTTACTGGGTATATTTTAGGTTCACATTAGGCGAACCACAGTGAGTATACACGCCGACAGCTTGGACCTATAAAGTGCACCACACTTAATACGTCTCCTTTGGTTGGCGTCTTCTGGCGCGCAGAATATCCGGGTGAGGCCGACGGGCAGTGCGCATCCCTCGACCGGCAGATACGAGTACTGGTCGCTAATACGTAGCGCTAAAAGCGGAAGCCGTTTCGCTTTGTTCCATTGGCTGGCCCCGCATGCAGTCGCCGCAGAACAGCGCCCACGCACTCCAGTGTTCCCCTTTCCTGGAAGGCCACCCATGAGCAAGCGAGCTATGCGTTCTTTTTTTTTTCTACTTGTCCTTGTAAAGTGCTCTGCTTCACCAATACGGTACAATTATGGTGGACAGGCAACATATCACGGTGTGTTTTGTGGCTCAAGGGCCAACTGTGGCCAAAGAGTGCCATGTCTTGCGGTAGTGACTTGGCTAAATGTCTATGTCATATACGGAGACGGTTAGGGATCGTTGCAACTGGTCGACGCAACGTGGATTTAAACGGGCCTGAAATCGGCGCTTCATATAGTGTAAAATGTACAAGCATTAAAATAACGGAAGGAGTGATGACATAAATATTCCGTCTAGGTGTGTGTGTGTGCCGTAAGCAACAGTGCCTCAGTGAAGTCCTTGAATTCAAGGACCGAGAGGCCCGCTTTTCTCGCTGCAGCTTCAGCCTGCAAGGCGAGGCTGGGTTACAGATGTAAAAAAAAGGGAATAAGCGCACAGGAACGAGGACAAAACATTCTAGACAGGACGGGCTTCTTTCTTTGCGTGGAAATGCCTTTGACCTTAGGATAAATCACTGACAAAATGACAAGAGACACCTTCCAAGCATGGCCCCTCCATGGTGGTCTAGTGGTTATGGCAGTCGGCTGCAGATCCGAAGGTCGCGGGATCGAATCCCGGCCGCGGCGGCTGCATTTCGATGGAGGCGAAATGTTGAGGCCCATGTGCTGTGCGATGTCAGTGCACGTTAAAGAACCCTAGGTGGTCGAAATTTTCGAAGACCTCCACTACGGCGTCTCTCATAATCACAGCTGGTTTTGGGACGTTAAACCCCACAAATCAATCAAACTTCCAAGCATGTGCAGCCAACTAAGTTACGGCTAGACTTGCCAGATTCGCAAGGTTCCCACTTCTGCTAAAACCGTTGAGACAGTCTTCGAATGAAAAAAAAAAATCTGGCTCTTGGCAAAGAAATAGTGACGTGTGAAGAGTAATATGGTCACAAAACGCACGAAAAAAGTATTTACTTCGTTGGGTATGAGTTTCAGGACACTGGCAGGCATGGTGTCCGTTATCAATGACATACGTAATCGAAGAGTGAAGGCTTCGCCCGAAAATTTGTGCGGTGTTTATTGCTCGCAGGCGATAAGACGGGCGTCACCTGCCCTCCAAGTCCACAACCGACACGACATGCATGCTCCACTGGGCCCTTTTTGAGATGGCAAGAGAATTATGGTGGCGCGAAGCGATCCTTGAGGTGTTCCTTGAAGAACTTGACCGACTGGAAGTCCTCCTCGTCACAGTTTTTGCTGTAGTCGCCGAGGTGAACGTTGTAAAGCAGCCACGACAAGCCCGAACGAAGGTTGCTCGACGCCTTGAGGCCGTCCAGCTGCACAGAAGGCGAGGGCAACGCGTGTTCGATCAAACGATGCGCGCTATGTCGTCGACGTGCACCGACAACGCACAGTACACGGGCCTCTGGCATTTTCGCCTCCATCGAAAATGCGACCGCCGCGGCCGGGATCGAACCCGCGTTTGTTCGGATGGTTACGGTTCCCGGCTGCCACCCTAAAAAACGGGCGTTCGATCCCGGCCGCGGTGGTCGCATTTTCGATGGAGGCGAAAATGCCAGAGGCCCGTGTACTGCGCGTTGTCGGTGCACGTTAAAGAATCCCAGGTGGTCGAAACTTCCGGAACCCTCCACTACGGCTTTTCTCTTCTTTCTATCTCTTTCTGTCCCTTTCCCTTATGCCCCACGGACTCTTACCCATGCTCCCGACATGGGCTGCAGAAATTTGCGTCCTTTCCTTAACCGAACCACGATCATCCTCCTCATCATCATCATAGCGGAAGAAAAAAAAATCTACGACAGGGCGTCACATGACGGTCTTGAAGCCTATAGTTATAACAAATTCAAGGGAGAGAATCGTGTGGAATAGGCAATTGTCACTCGATAGGCTGGTCATTTCGTGGGGCCTGGCCATGCGTATGGCCAGGCCCCGCTAAAGGTTATACCACATCCAAACAACCTCGGAGGTCACTGCAACCACGTGCACTTAATGTTGCCCATGAGGCACCGCGCACGAGTTTTCAGAGGACGTTGGCTTGCAGAGGCTAGCGGAATCGGGTGACGCCGGCTCCTAGTTCTTTCTTCTCCGCGTACGTGGGGACGTCTGCAGGCGTTGTATATGAAAGAGAGAGAGCCAATCTGGCAGTATGCGTACGACTGGGTCCTACCGCATTCGCCCTGAAGACTGCAACGTGCCAGGCACCGCCAGAACTATGCAGTCGGAGGCCGCGAGGAGAATCGCTTCGGCGTATACAGCAAACGGGTTCAGCGAGTTCTGGGTTCGAGCCCAGTTCTGCTGGGAGTTCTTAGTTGTTCCAACACCGGACAAGAATTTCTGGTCAAATATACCAAATTTTCTGTAGCACATTGTTTTGTAGCACAACACATTTTGAAAAAAAAAAGGAACAGATAAGAAGGTTGTCCATATTTTAGAAATCAGTATGGGTTTTCTTGGAGCATAATGGCGCGAACAGTTGGATGCCGATTTTATCTTCCATTTTCACGCCTTCGCATATTTCGTTGCGAACGAAGGAGATACGCGAGCATGCCAGTGTCAATTGTCACTTGCCCTCTCCAGAACAATTATTTCAGTTTCGCTGCTGCCGTGTCTTTCAAGCACTCGAAAAAGCGCAATTGCCTTTTATTCTGGACAAATTACGCTGGAATCGTCAACGCGTAAATGTGATGCTGTAGTGATATCGCGTCGCGATACGTTGTTGTTTAGTGGCAACACAAGTGAGCCTATATGAGCTACACGCATACCTGTCAGTAGTAGACAAATAATAATAATCTGACACATTCACTTATGTCACGACGTGCTTGTTCATTGGCGTATAATAGCTTGACTATCACTTAGCGGTTCAGTGATGATTCTTCAGTTGGCCTATGACGTTTCGTTACTGTACAGTACTGGTACCTACGGCGTTAGAGCAGCTACAGTGAGAGTGAGCAGGAGTCTCTTTTTGAGAAGACTGCTCCTGAGGAAGTGTTAACTTTGTGCTCCGCTTGTGAACGCTACGCCCGGCGCAATATTACAGAACTTGGCTGAGGTGTTCATTACAGCGCACGCTATAGTCGTAGAATGTATTTTTCCACCAAGCCCGGGTAGTGGTTCGGAACCCTTTCAAGCATATGACAGCCTGCTTTAAAGCACGCGTATGGTGAACCGACAATCTGCTGGTCTTGCAACCCGGCAGTGAGGGGTTCGAATGCACAGCCGGACGTTTCGCTTGGCAGGACTTTTAAAGACGATAGTCTTTCTTGGGATACTTGAACGCAGAAATTTTGGTCTGTCTTTCTGTTTTTCTGCTGTCACATGATTCAGCCACCCGGCCAAAGTTTAAGCACTTGCCTAATGCCCAGCCATCTTGAACTGGTAGCTGCGTTCATACATTTTCGATCTAAAAGCAAATATTACGCATATCTGAGGCGCAACATCAATACGTAAGTATTAGGTGGTGTGTTCCTTACTAGAAAACACATAGATACGTAATTCTAAAGATCCTAGTGTTTGTTAGGTTGCGCTAAAAATGCGACGCTATGCACGAAAAAGGCCTCTGCCGACGACGTGGTCCTGCCGCCTGGCCCAGGGATTCTGTACAAGCTCATGTTTCCCGACGGCGCTGCCAGATGGAGTCCATATCTCACGCAGCGTAGTACGACCGGCAGAAGACTATCGTCTTTCGACGACATTTGCAGCGAAGAACGCAGATACGCGGCCAGTTTTTTCGTACGCCATCGACAACGGCTACACAATTCAGCCAATACAAGCTTCACTTAAAAAAAAAAGGCAGCTCCACTAACGTGAAACCTGGCTCGGTGCGAATCATGCGGTGATTAGACGGTGTTTCTGCAAGCAATGCTAAAGGGCTTGCTTTACCGTGGCCATGACGACGACGACGTTAGACGCCGACAGCCCGGGATCATTGCAGAAATTCTTTCAAGACATGACAACCCCTACCCATACACTGGGTGTGGCTGCACCGCCTCCAGGATCAGCCCACGTGACGCGCACATTAGAACGATATTCTGTTTCGCTCTTTCGTTCCTAGACGGCGGTGCCACAGCTGCGAACCAAAAGTATAGCGGAAGGGAGGCGATGATAATTTGAGAGTAATTTTGCTTGCTAAACACCTTTGTTTTAACCGGACAAATCATAGACGCAAATTTAGGGCGATGTAGTGAAGATATAAGGCCCACTTGGCAAATGAGTTCTGCGGAAACGCACAAGGTGAAGTAGCGCAAATTTTAGAGGTCGGGGTGGTTTACTGCTCCTTTAACGGTCGAGGTACAAGTAGGAAAAGAGAACAGCAAAGTTCGATGCAAGATGCGTTTCTTAAGGGTAACGTTGTTCGTGATGGGTCAAGACGGGGCAGGTCAAGCGGAGTACAGATAACAGATGGGCAGCAAGAGCGACGGAATGGGATACCAAGGGAAGGAAAACAGAGCACAGGCAGGTAGAAGGTTAGATTGAGGATGAAATTAAGAAATTCGCTAGCGTGAAGTGGAGCCAACTTACTCAGGATAGGGCGAATGGGAAACCGTTGGTAGAGGCCTTCGCCCTGCAGTGGGCTTGAATAGGATGTTGGTGATGGTGGACACTAGGTGCGGATAGAAGCCGGTATCAGATCGCACGATTTTAAATCCTGCTTGGCGTCACTGGTACAACCTCAAATAACTCTGCGCATATGGTCGACTGACGAAATGTTCGGGCGGCCAAGGAGCACGGAAGAAGAAACCCGCATGCATCACGACTGCCAGGTGTGCCACATTACGTGCCTTACCTTTTCTTGCATGGACTCGTCGTCCTCCCAAGAAAACGCCGTGTCTGGTACGTTGAAGACGTAGCCGAACTTCATACCGCCCGTCAGGAGATCGTTATTGAACAGACCACCTTGACAATCCTGCGGATGAAGGCGTAGGAAAGAATTTATTTTTGCATCTGAGCTTAGAGGGACACTAAAGATAAAAGACAGCTTTAACACGACAGTGTTCTACGTCGGGGTCCACCGCGACCCCACTACGTCATTTCCGTAACGGAAGTGGTGCAGTAAAACATACACGTAAGAACAACAAAGAATGCACACAGAAAAATTTCTCTTGCTGCATTGGGAATCGAACTCGCAGCGCCCGGCTCCACGAAAAGACGTGGCCGACGCTCTACCACTGCGCCATCGGCGCACGTTACCGAATCCGTAAGAACGCGACTTTCGTAGCTCGTTTCTTTCACTCGTGCTCGATGCGCTCGTCTCGCTCTTCGCGCGCGCATCGAGACGAACTTTGCCCAGAACGGTGCCGCCATGAGGGAGAGGCGTACGCGCATCTCCAGTTCGGCCGTGGATTTGCTTCGCCTCTCTTGGGTGGCGGCACCGTTCCAAGCCCGTTGCAAAGTGCGCCTTTCGCCGGAGACTGCGTTTCCGCGCCGTCTCCTTCTACTCTTCGAGTATGATGGTAACAAGGCAACTGGTGCTTTAAGTCCCCGAGTACGGCAACGACTTCGACGGGTAGTTTTGGCATCAGTATACGTGATTACTGCCTTTGTCGAGCGGAAGAGACTGCGAAAAGTGTCACTGGAGCAGCCGTATCCTCTTACACCAGCGTTTTGTAGAGTTACGTGAGATCGTTCGCATAGCATTACACTTTCTTGTTATCGCATTCACTGCTTCGCCCTGTCGGTGAAAATGTGATATTTTTTTCTATGGGTGTACTGTTCCGTGCCCGCAAATATGCACTCCCGTATACCCCGCAGTACCAAGAGAGCAGGTCTATCGCCACCTTTGCGCACATACGTACTTTGGGACTCCAGCGAGTACCCAACCCCGCCTTGTCTCCTGACATAGTTCCCACCCCAAGGAAAGCGGGACACCAAACTCCATGACACTAGCCGCGTCGAGCAACCCTGTGAAATAATTTTTGCATTCGATGGCCTCTAAACGACCCTTCGATATTATTTTTCCAAAATTTAATGTAAACACGATCATCAAAACCCGAAAGGCGTCTCGATCAACCATGCCGAATCCCGAAGCGCTACGCGCGAAACAACAACAACGAGCCCCTTGCGCCTCCCCCGCTATCTCCTGCTCGTCATAACGTCATCGGGTCTTGTGACGACGTCACCATTTATAGGGACTGTCGACTGGCCTAACGAGAAACTACGGTAAGGCGTATACAAGCAGTTAAACGCGCTCCTTGAAATGCGACTCATCTGAAGCCACACGAAAACGACACTGCTTTTTTTAGGGGCGAAGCTCCTTTAGGCGTGGGTCGTGCGTCCCCGATGTATGTATGTAGTAGTAGTAGTAGTCGTCGTAGTAGGTAGCCACCGGCGCGTGCCTGCCGGAGGGCACGCACGCGCCGAGGGCGAGCGCGTGGCTCCCGGCGCTCGCCCTCGCCGCGAGCGCCGGGAGCCACGTGCTCCCCGGCAAACTCGACACTGCCCCGACAAACGCGAGAGACAACGTTGGCGCAGGCAGCGTCTCCTAGCGAGTTTCTTGATTGAGAAATACCGACTGCTCGCGTTGGAGAAGCGTTCACCGGCAAACCCATATATATATATATATATATATATATATATATATATATATATATATATATATGCATGCACTGTATCTTGACTTGCAATGAAGTGCCGGTGGGAGATTTCACCTGTGCATTGTGCATAGTTGAACCGTGAGGATTCGTAGCATGCGCGTTAACTAAATTAATCCGGAAATCGGCACGATCTACGATGCACATCCCGAGCTTCGCCCACTCATCATCATTCACTCCGTGGATACGCTGTAATTTTTTATTTCGGTTTTGCGCTTTCTTTCTTATTAAAATTATGTTGGGCTTTGCTGAGTATTCTCAGAATCTCGAACATGCGGTACAAATATTAAAACAGCGCGCTCACCAGGAAAATGGCAATTCGGTTTCAAGTACAGTCGGAAGGCGCATGCGCATCTTTCAACAAGTCTGTGCGTGTGTGTGTGTGGGGGGGGGGGGGGTGTACCGACTACGTTGCTTGAGGCAGAAGTACAGCACCGACTGATTCCATGTGCGCGGAAAGATAATCGACATGCACGTCTCGAGATCAACAAATAAAGGCATGTTTCAAGGAAGTGCCCCCAGTGACGCAATTTCTTGAAAGGCAGGCGAGTTTGATTGATTTGATTGCTTTGTGGGGTTTAACGTCCCAAAACCAGCTCTGATTATTAGAGACGCCGTAGTGGAGGGCTCCGGAAATTTCGACCACCTGGGGTTCTTTAAAGGAGCACTGACACGAATTTTTGACATTCTCTTATTGTTGTAAATGAAAGCACTGGTGTGGAGAACCCCAAAAAGGGTATCATGGCGCCTCGCAACACAATGAATATATTTTTAATACGGCTCCCTTAAAAGCCCACTTTCGGTTTCGAGTTCGAGGGGGCGGTTTCCTAGTGACGTGTCAACAGAGTCGGACGTACGTCTAAGTCACGTAGGGACAGCAATTCGTGATAACGTCGATGCAACTTTGTCGTCTGTGGTTAGTTACACGTGGGGCACGCAAACAACGACAATTTTACGGTCGTGCAGCGACACTGACAGCGATTTCAGCGATTTTTGAGACACTGTGCTCATACGTCATCGCAGTGTCCATTGCGCTGGGGCTGGCTTGCAGTGCTGTTCGACGAAAACATTAAAACCGAACTAAAATATTTTGTACGTGTTTCCTGGCTTTCGCGTGCGGAAGGCGTTAACAGTACAGGACTAGAAAACGAAAAATGTATACTTTGCGCAGCCGCAAAATCTTGTCAGTACTCCTTTAACGTGCACTGACATCGCACAGCACACGGGCCTCAACATTCCGCCTCCATCGAAATGCAGCCGCCGCGGCCGGGATTCAATCCCGCGACCTTCGGATCAGCAGCCGAGTGCCATAACCACTAGACCACCGTTGCGGGGCAAGGCAGGCGAGTTTCAAGCTGTATTTGAAACTAATCTGCAAATTTTTGTGGCGCGCGTACAGTGCGATATTTGGACCACATGTTCCCAGGAGCCTCCTCGACGACTGATCGGCACTCCCAGTGACGCAATTTCTTGAAAGGAATTGATCGTGCGTTGCAGGGCATCTTCACCTTAAGTTGATCCTCTCTCTCTCTTTCTGTGGAGGAAAATGAAGCGGACACAAAACGTACGTAGACACGGCCTGTTGTGGCTGCGACACATCAACGCGTGCCTGATCGATGGATGACGCTGTACCATACCTTAGCGCACATTGAAATTTTTGCGTCCATCTTTTCTATTCTTAATTGTATCCGTGTTTGCACGGATTACCGTCTTCTATGACGAATCCAGATAACTCACCCGCCCGTCGTAAAGACAAACTCGAGGAAAAATAGAGAAGCACAAACCACTACGTCTCGCTGGGTGAGCTGGAACCGCTTGCACTTGAAGCACGGCTTTTCCGAGAAATCAGATGAGCTTTTTTCCATCAAGTACATCAGGGTGCCCATCCCCCACGACAGGCCCAGATAACTCACCCGCCCGTCGTAAAGACAAATTCGAGGAAAAACTAGAGAAGCACAAACCACTACGTCTCGCTGGGTGAGCTGGAACCGCTTGCACTTGAAGTAAGGCTTTTCCGAGAAATCAGATGAGCTTTTTTCCATCAAGTACATCAGGGTGCCCATCTCCCACGACAGGCCCACCCTTGTGGTGTTCTTGTTGTACATGACGTTCGCCGCAACCAGGGCCGAGTGGGTTTTCTGCGAGGGCAGGCACCACAATTGCTTTGGTCACAGGTTGTAGGTGGGCTACGTAACACGCCTCGGGCATTGTCCGAGAACCGCGCTGGGCAGTAGCGTACTCTCCGGCGAACATGTGAGCCTAATATAATTACACTGCGAGAATTACAGAGTTTGCGATTTGGCTTCGGATGCGGCTGGAAATTGCCCACCATTCCTTTAACAAGTTACGCTCCTGAGTGATAAAAAAATAGAGAAAAGGAACGATTTAAAGGGACCCTCTAACACTTTTCAAACTCCCGTTTTTATTAGCGTGTTGCGTCGGTCAAAGGACGGATGGACAAATTCTTTGAGAACGACAGGTATAGGAGCCAGCAGTCCGAAGTTGTTAGGCTGACAATATTCAAAATACAAGCAAAAAAAAAAAGAAAAAGAACAGCGACCCTCAACTCGAGTTTCACGGGTTAGGTGCCAAAATTACGCTCGCCACGTCCACGCGCCACCAATGGAATTGTCTCGAAGCGCGCCTACGTGGGGGAACTTCGCAGAGTATAGTTCACTACTCTTTCCATTGCACTGAGTGACGCCATTGTCTTACAGACAAAACGTGGAGTCTGAACTTGTCAGGCTTACATTATCGGCTTCTCTGATGTTTTGACGTTCGATGAAAAATACCACAAGGGGGAAGAGAAACCCGGATACTACTACGTTTACGGAAGTAATGACTTCTAATTTTATTTTTTTTTTCCAATCACAGCCTTGCGCAGTACGTCGCACTTCCGTCGCGAATGGTCTGGTGACTTCACTGCACGATTAAAGAATTAAATCAGTTGATGTGGGTGGTTTGACCTGTGCCAAAAGTATGCACAGCCAACCGTCTGAAAGAAATAAAGAAAAACGGTTGCAAGGAAATTGTTAGAGGGCCCCTTTTAGGTTTGTTCATGAGCGTCGTCAGAGGATGCCTGAAACGGTTTTTTTTTTGTATGACACTGTGCCACTGATTAGCCTGCACCGTTATCTAGTCATTCACAGTATAAGTTATGCGAATAACCTCGCACCCAGGCGACTATCGGCTTATTTCTGTCGTCTTACTCCTTAGCACTGCTAATCCAAACTAGAAGAGAAGCTCCGGGGAAGATGGATGCTTGAATCGATGAACAGATCGCAAATTACGATTTAGAAAACAGGGAATGTCGCGGGAGCCAACATTTCGACAAGTGGACTTGTCTTCGTCAGGGCGGCGACTGCCTTCTCCAGCGTTCGTTTATGTGCGCTATTGCACACTCTCCCCCGTCCTCAGAAACAGAGGAGAAGAAGAGCAGCACGTGCGAACAATAACAAAAAGAGGGGTAGGGTGTAGGGGAAGTTGGGTGACAGGTGTTAGCGTGACTAATATAAATGGCAAGAACAAAAGCTATATATATATATATATATATATATATATATATATATATATATATATATATATATATATATATATATATATATACTTCGGAATCAGCATAGCAGTAATAATAACTACAACAGGGCATCTACATATTGTTTATATTGTTTTCACGAGCCCATTAAGTACGTGGGTGTTTTCTGCACTTCGACCTGATCGAAACAGTGCGGCAGCCGCTGCCGGGATTCGATCCCGCCAGCTGGATCTTCGAAACCCGACACCCCACAGCGCAGGTAATCGCGAAATCGCAGTTGCGCGTCACGCAAACGTCGCAATGACGGGAACACTCACCAGGTCGGGGTAGGATTTCGCCTTCGTCCTTGACGGTTCCATGAGTTTATTGCTGTCCAACACCGACGTGGGTGCGGAGTAGCAGTTCTTTTTGTTTTCGATCGCGCCCGTCGAGCTGATTGCGATGACCGTGTCAGCCATGCTTTCTCTGCAATGATGAGGATGGTGCAATGGTTCACACTGCTCAGTCTTACTCAGTGACGGTTCACGGTACATGCAAAAAAAAATTACAGCATATCCACGGAGTGAATGATGATGAGTGGGCGAAGCTCGGGATGTTCATCGTAGATCGTGCCGAGTTCTGGATTAATTTAGTTAACGCGCACGCTACGAATCCTCATGGTTGAACTATGCACAAGTGAAATCTCCCACCGGCACTTCATTGCAAGTCAAGGTGCAGTGCATATATATATATATATATATATATATATATATATATATATATATATATATATATATATATATATATATATATATATATATATATATGGGTTGCCGGTGAACGCTTCTCCAACGCGAGCAGTCGGTATTTCTCAGTCAAGAAACTCGCTAGGAGACGCTGCCTGCGCCAACGTTGTCTCTCGCGGGTGAGGGCGCGTTCTCTTTCCTTGCGAGCAGGTAGAGCGTTCCTCTAAGAAACAACGTTTCCATAGCCTACGCGCGCCTTTCGCTCTCTCTCTGTCTCTCTCTCTCACAAGACAGCAGAGGCACGCGCCGGGAGAGAGAGAGAGAGAGGCACGCGCCGGGGGCGAGCGCCGAGGGCGAGCGCGTGCCTTCCAGCACGCGGGTTACGCCTGGCAACTGACGCGTGACAAGGTTAGACTAGGAGGAGCTTCGCCCCTAAAAATTACACGATCTTCCGCTAAAGGGGACCATGAGTCGATGCGAAGCAGCACGGGGGGTGCACACAGCGTTTGCATCGGTTTGACTAGGTGTCGCGTTTGCATCGGTTTGGCGCTAGCAGACGCTGCCTGCGCCAGCGCTGTCTCTCGTGGGCGAGGGCGCGTTCTCATTCCTTGCTAGCTGGTAAAGCAAACGCACAGAGAGAAACTATCCGTGTACAGCCCTGCTTTCACCAAACCCAGCATCACAGCTACGCATCATGAAACAGCTAAAGTCATGGACGATAGTTCCTGCCTATACAGTCGCAATCGGAGCGACGCTGGAAAGCATACTTACCTCTTATGCGTACTGGGTGGCGACGCGAAAACCATTTCGTGAAAACGGGACAGAATGAAGGAGACAGCCAATTCTGTCCCTTCTCACGAAATGGTTATCGCGCCAACAAACTGCGGGTACGCATATGATGTACAAGCACCAAAGCGCCCAAGAAGTCCTTTCGGAACAGTGTATACTTACTCGACGGTCTTCCGAAACTCGTCTTTGTATTTAACCCAGGCGTTCGGCTCGTTGTAATCGAACATGCCGAGCGCAATTATTGTCCTTCTCTTCGCGTCGTTGCCTTGAATGCGCTTTAATTTCTGTAAGTGAGCAGCGAAAGAAGCGCGAAGGCTCGTTATTCTTCTTGTGTATACTGCATGACAAAACTATAGAATCTAAAAAGGAGGCACTCCGTCATCCATCCAATGCGCTCCATCGTCTGCCTTCGTGATAGAAAGCTAAGGCAAACACAACCGTCCGTTAGTAGCTGAAGGGCTACCGAGCGCGGGACAACCAAAAGGATTCGAAGCGGACGGCATATGCTTTGGATGGCCGGCCATGGTTGCGCTAAAGTCCCTAGATATCTTTTCCGTTCTTTAAAAACGGAAAAAAAGATCTAGGGACTTTGCACATCTTCTGTTTACACCCGGTATTCCTTTCTAAGCAAAGTGCTTTGAGTATAGCAGTTTACCGGACATGATAAATGTCCCAATTAACATTTGTGGTTCTACGTGCCACTACCACCACAGGATCATGAGGTATGCGCGGTAGTGGAAGACTCCGGAAGTTTCGATCATCAGCATTTTCTTTTAGCTGCGAAGCAGCTTATGGACGAGCCTGTTCCGTCCCTGCGCCGTCCACACCCCCACTGCGCATGCGCAACAGCGGACCCAAGCTGGCAAGGAACGAGAACGCAGACGCAGGCCGCGTCTGCTAGCGAGTTTCTTGATTGAAAAAACCGACTACAATATAGACACTGGATCTTGATCTGCAATTCAGTGCCGGTAGGAGATTTCTCTTGTGCGTAGTTGAGTAACACTGACATCAGAACACGATAAAAAAAATTCACAGCATATCCACGGAGTGAATGATGATGAGTGGGCGAAGCTCGGGAGGTTCATCGTAGATCGTGCCGAGTTCCGGATTAATTTAGTTAACGCGCACGCTACGAATCCTTATGGTTCAACTACGCATTAAAGAGCTTCGCCCCTAAAAAAATTACATCATATCCACGGAGTGAATGATGATGAGTGGGCGAAGCTCAGGAGATTCATCGTAAATCGGGCCGAGTTCCGGATTAATTTAGTTAACGCGAACGCTACGAATCCTTATGGTTCAACTACGCACAAGTGAAATCTCCCACCGGCACTTCATTGCAAATCAAGGTGCAGTGCATATATGTATATATATATATATATATATATATATATATATATATATATATATATATATATATATATATATATATATATATATATATATATATATGGGTTGCCGGTGAACGGTGAACTCGCTAGAAGACGCTGCCTGCGTCAACGTTTTATCTCGCGGGTGAGGGCGCGTTCTCCTTCTTTGCGAGCTGGTAGAGCGTTCATCGAAGAAAGAGCGTTTCCATAGCCAACGCGCGCCTTTCGCTCTCTCTCTGTCTCTCTCTCTCTCGCTCTCACACACACAAGACAGCAGGTGGAAGAGTGAGAGAGCTCGCGCGCCTCCCACACGTAGCATCATTCATTTCTTTGATGGAAACGCGCTACTAGAACAACGGACGGACAGACCCAAACCTTAAGGAGCTTCGCCCCTCAAAAAACTATGTGACTGTGAGGCACGTCCCGTGCTACCCGTGGTAGAAGGTTCCGGAGTAATACCGACTACCCGGCATTGTTTAACGTGCTAAATCTATAGGTACAGTGAATAGCAAAAGCTTGCGCGACGTGAGCCTCATGAAAAAACTGCTTTACTGCTTAGCCTCAGAACACAGGATCGAATTGAACTTTTCAGAGGGTGGAGATTTTTGCGATGCACAGGCTGGCACATTTTTTTCACTCTAGGCTATGTTTCGAGGCTGAGGGGTAACGCAGTTTTAGGGGCGAAGCTCCTTCGGGTCGAGGCTTGTCTGCCGCTGTAATGTCGTCGCCATGCTAGCGCTCGCTCTCGGCGCGTTCCTGCCGGCGCGCGATCTCTCTCTTCGACAGCGGCAGTCATGAGTGCAGTCAGACGGTGTGTGTGCATGTGTGGGCCGATCCCGGAAGTAGTGCACCAAGACAGTGTCATCTGCTGTCATGAGAGAGAGCGAACGGCGCGCGTTGACTATGGAAATGCTCTTTCTCTTGTGCGTAGTTGAACCATAAGGGGTCGCAGCGTGCGCGTTAACTAAATTATTCCGGAACTCGGCACGATCTACGACGTGGGAGCGCAGGAATCTCATAAAGACCAGGAGCATAAATGACAACGCGTGTGTAAATATACGCACGCGTTCTCCCTCATTTACATGCATGAGTCGGCAATGTCATGGGTGATTTACAGTAACACAGAACGATCCCCAGCTTCGCCCACTCGTCACAGTTCACTTCGTGGAGATGTGTGAATTTTTTTTATTTCCACGTCCCGCAAAACTTTTGCTGTTGACTGCACCAACGGTATCTCTTTTTTTTTCTTTTTGCATTTCACCCTCATCGAGATGTGGCCGTTGTGGTGGCCGGAATTCGAGCCCGTACCCTCGAGCATAGAAAGCCGACACGGCCTAGCCGCTAACGAAGAGGATTATGGTGATACTCACTTCAATCGCTCCTTTTGCTTTATCCATTTGTTTATCGAAATCTTTGACGCGCGTGATTAAATTCAGTACGCCGTAGTTCGCAATGTTCGCCGATGCCAGGGTCTGGAGCGTAGACTTCACGTCCTTGTCGTCGAAATTCGTCGGCGAGACGTACCTGGATCGAAATGAAATGACGAGGCAGTTTAAGAGAGGTGCGATCGAGAACGAACACAAGCTCTCATGTCAAAACACACACACACACACACACACACACACACACACACACACACACACACACACACACACACACACACACACACACACACTTACGAAGCCGCACAGATCCAACAATATCACACGCACACTTCCCAAGATATCTACTAGAAAAAAAAAACGCGTGCATACTTAATTCAGCTAGTTAACATAATGCGTGAATCGGCGGTTGTCATACCACACCCCAGTCACTTTGCAGACATTTCTCAGACATAACCGGATACCTCATCGAAACTTCCCAACCACACGTCTACCGCTCGCATACATTTTCCATACAACAACCCATCCGACACTGCATGCCCAACGTTATAGTTGCAATTACGCCAAAAGAAAGGCGAGGTTACCTCGGCAGCTATGACGTGAGCATCAACTTTTCAACCCACATAGACCCATTGTTCATGTCATCCTATTGATATGACAAAACCCGCCTTCTGTATCTGCGCAGAACTTTTCTCATCGCAGGTTTCTCCTCCTCTTCGCTCAAAGTTTCAACCGAATGCTTCCGCCTCAATCTCCAGATCATGCCTACAGGTCCGCCATGCAAGGCCGAGGCGCTTGGCTCGAGTTGTGGCTTCCACTACGTCGTCGGTCACGGAACTTTAAACCACACCTACCAGTGCACTCCCGCTTTCCCATTGTTACAAGGACGCCCTTGCTGCTGGAAGCTCTCACTGCTACGTTCTACTTGGCACTAACATTACCACAGTCTTCATCTCCTGCCTTTACTATAGAAGGAAAAGCTCTGCAGGCCTTGCTTCCGAATACATACATTTTTTTTCAATTGGCTTTTCCAGAAAATTTTCTTTTTGGGAACACTTCCCCTTATTTCTTTATGGTCTGGTGGCGCGGGCTACCCCCACTTTATTTAAATTTTTTTTCCATACCAGGGGGACAAATTTAACACACACACACACACACGCACACGCACACACACACACACACACACACACACACACACACACACACACACACACACACACACACACACACACAGGCAAACCTACAGTAAAATAACAAATGCAGTGCTTTTAGAGGCTTTCCTGCGAAGGCCTTGAGTGGGGCGTGCAAGATTTTTATTTTAAAAGTACGCAGCATTTTGGTGGCTTGCCTAGTCGACGACCGTCTTCTTCACCTGTTGCGTGATCAGGCGTCCCGCCGATACCAGCTGCCAGCGACACGAAAAAGAGTGCGCCGCGGTTTCGACGAGCTCGCGATTTCTCCTATACACCTTTACACTGGAGCCCTCCTGGACGCCGCCATGAAAGTTCCGCTGGCGACGTCTAGCGGCAGCGCCATCTTGGTCTATTTGCTCGCTGGGCTCTCCGTCCGGGCGCGTGCATTCGTTGTGTGTGTTTCATCAAGACCTTGCTTTCGCTCTTTGTAAACACCGTGGAATCGTTAGGTAGGTTGCCACAGGCAGGTAGGTTGCCATAGGTAGGTTGCCATAGGCAAACAGTTGCCATGGGCATTGTTTTTCGTGTTCTTGTGCGGATAGAGGCGGAATCAGCGGGGCCGGTTGGTAGCAGTAAAGCTAGGAAACCGGGAACAATGTCACCTCTTTTTTTGTTTGAGTTACTGTTGTAAGATTACTCGCCTCGTAATAGGAATACTGTTGCGTTTGGTAACAATGGCGAAACTGATTAAGGCGAGAGCCTTAATCTCTTAGTTAGAGTAACCTTAATGTTTCAGTGTCCTTAAAAGAGGGTGGTCCCAAAATTGTGAAAAGTTATCAGAAAAGAAAAACGATACCTTGAGAAATAAATGACCAATCATGTAACACGATATACCAAATGAACACTTAATTCAACGCTGACATGAAGCATATGACATGGTGTCATCGTTTGATAGATCATGACATTGATGTTCATAGCACGCCTGTCTTATGGGCCATGAAATGACTGGCTCAGCTCACACGATGTATACGTCGTGAAGCTGACGTTGACGTTTAATTAACGCAGTTGCAATGTGCATACATTAGAAACATGTGATAACGCAGGACACAAGCCTTGAGTGCAGTGACACGTCGTGACCCGAGCGGCAGATGACACGTCATTACAGTCACTTTTTAAACCGGTACATATATCATCATTCATGGTAACATATAAGTTTTACAACATGAAAGGTAAGCCATGGGATATGTGGCATTTGCTCATTTTAAACCGACACGTGTTAGCCAGGTAGTTAGTGTTCGGTGGAGTCCCCTCGTCTTGGTTAACCGCCGGCTATTGTGCATCAGCTTTCTCTGTGAGGTCCCGCCACAGTGTGGTCTAGTGGTCCGAAGGTCGCGGGATCGAATCCCGGCCGCGGCGACTGCATTTTGATGGAGGCGAAATGTCGAGGCCCGTGCGCTGTGCGATGTCAGTACACGTTAAGGAACATCAAGTAGTCGAAATTTCAGGAGCTTTCCACTACGGCGCCTCTCAGATCGTTGTTTTGGGACGTAAAATCCCAAAATCATCTCTGTGATGTATAATGTGGGCTAAGACGTACTAATCACGCTGGCGTTTTCGAATCACATCGGCTCCCGCGGCGCGCGAGACCTGCTGGAACTTTCTTTTGTTCTGATAGGTTTTAGCTGTTGTCGCATTTATCGCAGTCATGGATAATAAGTATGTAGTTGGATCGGTTTGTGTAATGGGGTTCATTATCGACTTTAGTTTTAAAGACGATCGTCTTTCTTGGGATACTTGAACGCAGAAATTTTGGTCTTTCTGTGTCTGCTGTCACACGATTCAGCCACGCGGCCAAAGTTTAAGCGCTGGCCTAACGCCCAGCAATCTTGAACGCATATCTGAGGCGCAACATCAGTACGTAAGTATTAGGTGGTGTGTTCCTTTACTAGAAAATACATAGGTGACGTAATTATAAAGACCCTAGTGTTTGTTAGGCTGCGCTAAGGATGCGACGCTATGCACGAAAAAAAGCCTCTGCCGACGATTTGGTGCTGCCACCAGGCAGTTGCCCAGGGATTCTGCACAAGCTCGTGTTTCCCGACGGCGCTGCCGGATGGGCTCCATATCTCACCCAGCGTAGTACGGCCGGCAGAAGACTATCGTCTTTCGACGACATTTGCAGCGAAGCACGCAGATACGAGGCCAATTTTGTAACTGCGTGCCGAGATCCCCACGCTTTTCTTTATATAAAGGATACGTTCGCAGCACAAAAGGTGATCAAGCAGTTGTGCTGTTCGACGTCACTTCGTTAAATGCGCGCTCGCCTGGTCTGCCCTCCCAAGGCGTACCAGCGCCAGTGTTCGCCCTGCATGCCTTTTCTATTAGCTGGTGGCCTTTCAAACCCGGAGTGTGATTGCAAATGCTTTCGTCCTTAAGATACCAATAAAAAGTACCAATACGCTTTTGAAAGACAAAACAGAGATGGCTAAGAGAGGCGACGCATCGTCGTAGAGTTCTGAGCACTGCGCTTCTGCGGACAACAGTTCTGAGTTCTGCGGACAACAGCTGCACTCCGATTCATACATCATGTGCGACGTTGCCAAAGCTAGTGCTCCTGCTTACGCTGTGTACTTCCGCGACCAAAAAGTAACGCACTGCTTGCGGTAAGCGAGAAAGAATAAGTGCTTCGCCGACAGCCTTAAAGGATTTAATATGTTCGTTATTAGCCTGACAAGATACGCTCGTATTAGTGGGGAAACAATAGAAATACGCGAGTTTGTTATTTTGCGTTTGTCGTCTCATTGTCGGAGTGACACATCTCTCCTTTTCCTTGTTCTTTACGGACTGCTTGCGTCGCCTTCACAAATCGTTATACCTGACGTACGGAACGGAGTAAGCTACAACGGGGGGTTAAGCGCAACCCTTAATAAGTAGCAAATTTCGGCCCGAGGCCATGGTTGTATGTGACCGAAATGATCAAGCGGAGCTTAAGGAAGTTTATTTATCGACGATGGCAATAATTGAAAGTCGAGTTGTACAAAAAAGCACCACAATAAAAAGTTGCCAGAAATGGCCGTAGCTCAGCTGCCGCAGACATTGACATGCGATGAGGCTTTGCGAGCCATGCATTCTGCCGCTTCCACCGTCCGTCAACATCAATCAATCATCAATCAATCAATCAATCAATCAATCAATCAATCAATCTTTACCTCAAAAAATAGTTCGGGGTCCGTCAGGGGAAAAGAGTTTGCAAAGCCACATGAAAGTGTCTGAGGGGCCACATACGTGGCAGCGGCAATACAATCAAAATGTAAAAATAGAACAGATTTGCAATGGCAGCACAGGAAAAGGCAATTAACAGTTACGAAAAGGTTAACCAAATAGAGCAGTAGAGCAAGTGAGCAATAGAACAAACACATTACAAAGAGTAATGAAATATCCTGGTGTTGTTAGGACCACATAACACAAAAGAAGATCAGACAGTACTTGGAAAATATTCACGGGTTCCATTCTAAGTGTTGTCTGATGTTCCTTTTTAAAGACGATAGTCTTTCTTGGGATACTTGAAAGCGGAAATTTTGTTCCATCTTTCTGTTCGTCTGTCACACCATTCAACCACCCGGCCAAAGTTTAAGCACTTGCCTTGTGCCCAGCCATCTTGATTTGGTAGCTGCGTTCATACTTGTGAACATTATCGCCAAAAAAACGAATATTACGCAAACCTTAGGCGTGACATCAATACGTAAGTACTAGGAGGCGTGTTATCTTACTAGAAAATTTACACAGATACGTAATTCTAAAGACCTTAGTGTTTGTTAGGCTGCGCTAAAAATGCGACGCTATGCACGAAAAAAGGCCTCTGCCGACGATTTGGTGCTGCCACCTGGAAGTTGCTCAATGATTCTGCACAAGCTCATGTTTCCCGACGGCGCTGCCAGACGGCGCCCATATCTCACGCAGCGTGGTACGGCCGGCAGAAGACTATCGTCTTTCGACGACATCTGCAGCGCAGCACGCAGATACGCGGCCGATTTTCTTTAATGGCATATCGTCCTAACAACCACAGAATATTTCACTACTCTTTGTAATATGTTGCTGCGTATGTTGCTGCGTACCGCAGATTAACACGCGAGAGCAGGCTGAAAACTGCAACAGCGCATACTGACCGGGCGTCGAAGCTGACGCCGCCCGCCGTCTTGGATCGGCTTTTAATCTGCGCCTGGAACATCTTCCAGCTGAGGCTCACCTCGATGCCTTCCAGGTACGAGTTGTTGTACAAGACGACGTGCGTATAGTACAGGTAGTCGCAGAGGCCATCCGGCGGGTACATGTTTGAGAAGAGCGCGAAGGCGCCCACCGTGCAGATCAACTCGTCGGGCATGGCTGCGCGTGATAAGCGTATACAGCAAATTTCAGCAATGCGATAGCCTTAAAAGGACCGACAACTGGCCAGAACGCGTGAACGGAATTTCGTGCATTTGGAGGGACCTCGAATTATAGTGATTGAATCGAGCATCCTTTCGCGATTTGAGTAAGATGTGTATCTTTAAACTGAGCTTGAAAATTGCGGCAACTGAAACTTGGCGTAGACTGATGGCAAAGCCTTGTTGCTGCGTTATGGAGTCTTTAATTTGATGTACGCCGCCTGGTGCTGTTCATGCAAGCATAGCTCGTACTTAAAATTGCACTCGGTACATAAAAACGCATAACCGTCCTATTATTTTCTTTCTACGCCGTAAAAGGAGCCGGTGGGGAGAAGCGGTGCTGCCTTCAAGGCGCCCGAGAACCTGCTTCTAAACGCGGCGCATGCGCGCGTCGTCTCACAGGCAGCGCGCGCATGCGCTCTGTCGCGGCAGAACCTTGGGCAAGCACACTCGGCTACCACTGTTTGCAACATGGGCTGCGTTTAAGACTCCATACACAAAAAGCTCTAACAGAAATTCTGCACAGTGTTTTCCCCGTTGTCATTGTGTGATTGGACATTCTGACCGGTAAGCTTTCCGCAGAAATAAAGAAAACAGGTACATTAAAAATTCGATCAAGCTATACACACACAGTCTGTTGCTTCCTGATAGTGACACTGTGATACTGTGCACGGCACTGAACTGTGGCCAACGCTTGAAAGGACCTCCACAAATGCCGCATGATCCTTTCCACGAGCCTACGCGTACAGGTCTAGAAGGCGCGGTATAACTGTCACAAGCATGAGCGACACTTTAGGAGGTGATGCTCTCCGTGGCAGTCGACTGGTTGCGTCACTAAGCATTGACGTCAGGAAGAAGCGGCAAGTGTTCACCGGGCGTCCTGTGTTCTGTCTCGACTGCTTGCGTTAATTTTAACCGTATACGCAAGAGGAACATGCTGTCGAAGTGTTATTGAAGTTCGATCATACCTAATCCAATAACGGTCGCTCACACTTACCCAAAATGTTGTTACCTAAGCGAAATGCTCTTGCTCGGCCGAACAAACAGCTGGTGCAGTTGGAGCGAACACTACGCTATCAATAGGAGCGCCAATCAACGTGAATACTTTTGTTTCATGATGTATAGCGCGAGCATTAGGAAACATTTAGGGGCAGCAGAAAAAAGAAATGTAGCATTACTTTTGGCTGAACTGAACTAAGGTTCTGAGCAATGCGCGCAAACGCTATACCCTGAAGCTAACCAGATGACAAGTGTTTGTCTGATTGGGACGGAACCTGTAAACATAGAAACACCGACCAAGATCCCAGCTTGGGGAGATCAGACGTTCCGAAGCCAGTCCGGCCTCTTCGTCCGGGATGACTGGGACCAGGTTCCAGTCACGTTATACAGTATTTGGCACGGCGACCCCTACTCAAAGCGCTTCGCCATGAAGCGGAGACCGTTCACCGTGCGGACAGCAGTCAAAAAACGGTTCAAGTTTTTTTTTTTTTTTTGCCGTCCTCTCTTCAGCTTGGATCTTGGTTGGTGTTCTATTTATAATAAACGCTATAACGTTCATGTACACCACTTCCTCATTCTTTTCCATTCAGTATATTTCGTTTCACGCAATAGCCCCGCACAAGGTGTCCCCGCGCTCGGTGTACGCGGAGCTGGTCCCACCCTCGCCATGTATATTAGCCACGCGTTTTCCACTCCCTTGACGTCTCCTACAGACCTTTTCACAGGAGGCTTGGAGCACCGCCATACTGTGCTGTGCACGACAGTAAAAAAAAGCGTGTGCTGTCTGTTTCCTTGAGTTTGTCTTCACGCATGTGCTCTGTTTGGGAATGAAGACCTTTCCAACGCGCCAAAATTGCAACTACAAAACCTAGGCAGTGCTTTCTTGGGGGGGGCACGTAAGTGTTGCGCATCCCAGCGGTGGTTATGGCTGCGGCCAGGGAGCCCTCTGTGAAAAGGTCTACATAATAACTACAAGGAAAACAGTCTCTGGATGCTATACTCACGGCGCGGTTTTGGCGTCATCATGATGACCGTGACCGGGGCGGGAGCCGGGGGCATTACTGGTAAAGGTACGTGTGTCGCTGGTGGTGGCGGTGGTGGTTGTGCGACAACAGGTGGCGGCCGTGCGGTAGGAGACGGGCCTTCGCTGGTGGTCGTCGTCGGTGCCTCACTGCGCGGAGTTCCGCTCCCGCCTCCGACGCTCCCACCACCCCCGCCGCCACCGCCACCCCCGCCTCCTCCTCCACCTCCTCCTCCTCCTCCTCCGTCGCCGCCGCCGCCTTCGAAGATTGTATCGCCGTCACCTTCCACTGCGTACAGAATGTGGCGGGAGCACCGATAAGCCACAGCTAGAGGAAAATTGACAGTGACTAACTGTAACACTAAACTTGGAGGCAAACTATAAGAGGGTTCAGCTTAAATTGAGGACGACGCAGCGAGATGAACGAAAAATGGTAGGTGTAACCTTAAGGGACAAGAAGAGAGCGGAGTTGATTAGGGAACAAACGCGTGTTAGGGACAAATTAATAGTAATTAAAAAGAAGAAATGGGCCTGGGCGGGCCATGTAATGCGAAGGCAAGACAACCGTTGCTCATTAAGGGTAACAGAGTGGATTCCTAGAGAAGGCAAGCGTGGCAGGGGGTGGCGGAAAGTTAGGCGGGCGGATGAGATCAGGAAGTTTGCGGGGATAAATTGGGCCCAGTTAGCGCAGGACAGGGAAAAGTGGAGATCTATGGGAGAGGCGTTTGCCCTGCAGTGGGCGTAGACAGGCTGATGATGATGAACTATATAACGATACCGGGAGAACACAAGCGAAAACCTTGTGCTCTTGGGAGATTGCTCACGAAAAAAAAAATACTTTAATAATCTCACCTTAATCGCACAGTCAATTTCCCGTTCAGTTTGAATGTACGAGTGTAGTTTCATAGTTTTTCTGGCTTAACACATAAAACTGGCAGGGATTTCAAACGGCCGTGTCAGAAACACGGCGGCATCCTCTACGAGGTCACAGGGTTCAGTTCAACGCTCGATGCGCCCGTTTTTCAGAAGTGTATTCACTCGTCTGCACAACGTGGCTCACGCTATATGTATAGCAATGGTGCCAAGGATTCGAGCAGTGATTAAATTGTTCACCAAAGAAAGGTTTTTTTTTTTTCTAAATTTTATCAAGCGAACTTTGGACGGAGTGAAAGCGGAAGCTTACTCTTATACCAAATGCACTCTAAGAAGGAGCAGGCAAAACAGTGTCGCCTGGTACGAGACAGAACTTAGGAGGAGCTCCGCCGTGAAGATTGCCTTCCTCGGACATTTTGAACAGAAAAATGCAGACTTTTTTTAAGAGCATGAAAAAAACGTTAGTTCGGAGGTGTCAAAAATGTGCCGAAGCAAAGGGATATTACATTGAAAAGGGAGACGGTTGGTTTATCTCCATACGGTTGTTCAGACCGCCGGAAACTTTTGGAATTGCCTTCGTACTTATTGGACAACAACAGCATCATCATCATCATCATCATCATCATCATCATCAACAACAACAACAACAACAACAACAACAGCAGCAACAACAACAACAACAACAACAACAACAACAACAACGACGACGACGACGACGACGACATCATGGTTGCGAGGGTGACAAGACAAGAAAGCTATACAAGTAGCGGCTCGAGGAGACCTGGCCACCTCATTCATATACAAGGCAGCTTCAAGGCGGTTTAACAGAAGGCAATGTACAAATGCGTATAATGGAAGGCAACCGGCAACAGCCTCGGTGGAAAAAAAAAAGGCGAAGGAAATGCGTAGACGAACAATGCTAAGGAACATGCACACCTTACGGCAGGTACGAATGCCTTATATGTTACGCAGTTTTTGAAAAAGAGAGAATGGATAGGGAAAATGTATCTTTTTGTGCACTTCATGTAATAGTGTCGCCGAAAGAAATAGTAGGATTTGCTTCACTGCGGCTAGTTCTGATAGTGTTCACATTGCAGTGTTGTGGGTGGCGTACTGTCGGCCAAAAAAGCAAACGGACCAGGCCGGCGGAAGCGGCTGCGAAACCGACTTGCGGGCACACGCCACTCAGGGCACTCTGGATCTGATCGCGCCGAGCTAGGTAGCAGCACGGCATCGCGGCTTTGGAGCCGCTCCTGACGTCTATACACAGTGGTCCTAGTTTTTTCGCCGATAGTAGCTTACAAGAAGTGATCAGCTGTCGTGAGGAGGCTAATGTTCTTATTGTGTTGTCACTGAACTCTTTCCCAGTTCTGCATGAGCCAAGATCCATCTTTAATTCACCCCAGTTCACCTTATAGGTCGCGTTAAGCCACTTTTACATTTAATTCAGATATTGACATGAACAGTTTTTGGGGTTTTTTACGTCCCAAAACCACGTTATGGTAGTGGGAGACGCCGTGGAAGGGCTTCGAAAATCTGGACCATCTGGGGGTACTTAGAGGGACATTAAAGGAGCCTTGAAACGCGTTTTACGCTCATTGACTTTATTGTACCTTTGCTTTGTGTGGGACTTGATGATGACCGAAACACCAGTGAAAGCGGCGAAATTGAACTGTATTATACTTAAATTTGTACCTGAAATCTGTGTACCTGAAATAATAATAATGAAAAAGAGATTGACCTTCTGACGCGAACAGGCCGAAGTTCCGGCGCGAATTTAAAAACTAACAGGATGGACTTGCAGGATAGTTGGTCTAAAACCTTGAAAGTCTAAAACCTTGACATTCGTTTTCTCTTTTATTAGTGAAGGTAAAATGTTGACATTAACCCGACACTCGATTTCCTGTAACTTGCATAATGTGTCACTGTAATCCACTTCACCTTTTCACCTCAGTGTCCCCTTAGGGTGCGCTCTCATGGTCATGTCTTGGTTTTGGAACGTAAACCCACGGAAATCAATCAATCAATCAATCAATCAATCAATCAATCAATCAATCAATCAATCAATCAATCAATCAATCAATCAATCAATCAATTCCTTGTTCTTAAGCATGTTCCGTTGGTGTTTCACTTACCGTCACCACCGAGCACCAGGAACGATATCACGACAGCGATCCCGACGACCAGGATGATAGCGATCAGCATGGTCACAATGGAGCTCGAAGACTGGTCACTGCGGGCGAAAAGCGTACAACGAGAACGAGCCAGCCAGTAAGCATAGTTACAATTTTTGCTGTTTCAACCTTGCGAGCTGTACCTATCAAGGCAATTGGGCGAGACAAATGTCATTATGCGTTGCTCTGAGGCGTACGCCAGTCGTTTGTAACACAGGCGTAGCCAAAAGGGGGTTAGGGCGGGTGGGGTTCTAACCCCTCCCGATATATCGGAAGTTTGCATGCATATATATATGCCTGCACACACAAACACACACATGCACATGCACAAAGGGGGCTCGGACAGCTCCCGAAATAAAATTCTGCCTACGCCCCCAAGGAGGAATTTTTACAAAACCCTTGCACACTATGCAGCGCAACAAATTCCTGTAACCTGGGCGCTCTTATATTGATTTTTGCACATTTAGGGGATCACGTATGCAATTTACGGAACTGCTTACAGGTGTTTTAATCCAAGATACCGACTTTTTCGCAGTTCAACTGGCGTTATATTAATTTATCAGTTTCCGGCGGTTCTTGTAACAGTCGTGTGTAACGCTTCTAAGAAATGCTTGTAAGCGTTACGCTTAAGGGTTACAAGCAGGAGTACAAGCAGGGCTCCCATGAGAGCTCTTTAGAAAACGTCTGGTTCGTTTGCGGCCAGTGAAATAGAGCTTTTCTCGCAACAAAATGAAATTAGTCCAATGATTATTGGGGCTGGAGTTGCTTATGGAGACAATGGACGCCTCCACGATTATATATATATATTATATATATATATATATATATATATTATATATATATAATATATATATCTATATATATATATTACTCTATATACATATAAATATATACATATAATCCTATCTGTATCTCAAACTTATCTCAATCTGCATGCAAAATATAGGATTGGAAATCGTTGGGAAGGCCTTCGTCCTGCAGGGACCAACAGGCTGATGATGATATATATATATATATATATAATATATAATATATATATATATAGTATATATATATATATATATATATATATATATATATATATATATATTTGCATGCAGATTGAGATAAGTTTTCCTGCTAAAATTCTGTTGTGCCTCTCAACATATGCGCGTCACGTCTTTGCCATGGACTTCCTACGGCCAATGGCAAGAACTGTATACACTCCACATGTACTTACTCTTCACCCACTGGAAAGTACGAAAAAGAAGCGTGATTAACGTGTGACAACAAGTCGCAACGTTTTGATATGAGAAAATGAGTTCTGCAGAATTCCGCAAGGTCATGAACGCGAAGACCCGACGCTGCCACGGTATGAGTTCGCATGCCTTTTTCATTGTGTCCGCACTTATTCGCGCTACAGCGAGCACGTACCCACGACCGATCGGACCACTTTGCAGTTCTACATCTGATTTTGCATGCGCTCTGCTATCAAGGGCCACTTGTAGGGCCGAGAACTTCCCCGACACTTACGTGCAGAGGCAGTGCTGCTGTCGAAGGCTGAAACGAGAAAGAGGAAGAGAAAAAAAAAGTATAGCAGTAAATACATGGCTACTCTCAAAACTGAGGGTAGACGTGCGCTTGCATCACATGCCTGCTACCATGTTCACGCTATTCGCTCCTTCATGGCTGCGATGACTGTAATGTCGTTTACGACGCTGCTTTCTTTTTCGTATGTAAGCGAATCTACTCGACTTGATCATAAAAAACATACTGTACTTCCCAGAGCGCCCGAAGGAAGACCGCGATACCTTTTACGGGCCAATTTCATATCAGCCTTGCTACAGTTCTAAGTGGTTGCGATTCGGGTTCGTTTGTAGTGATACATCGTGTAAAACGCTGCACAGACGAGACGACCACAAACAAAAACACTGTAGCACTGAACTTCCAGCAATGAAATTTTTTTTTCAGCAACTCAAACAAAAAATTCTAACAATAAGATTTTATGTCCCTCCATTTCTTCCCCCATGTATTCATTCATTCAATCAATCAATCAATCAATCAATCAATCAATCAATCAATCAATCAATCAATCAATCAATCAATCAATCAATCAAATGTGTATTAATTTCACAAAAAGCTTTCAGAGATAGAGGTATACAGAAGGAGGTACGATAGTAAAAACTGAATTGGGACCTCCTGTCCATGGTTTCATGTCCGCGTGCCCGGCTGGGATCGTATTGTGTCGCGACATAAAAGCTTCTCTTGCGCATGCGCGATTACGCGGCCATATTGACGTGGGACGAAATAGGTAAGCTTTTCGTCCCGTTGTCTACGCGTGGTGTTTTTACGTATTATGATTGCTCACTATCACGAAGTAATTCGCCCAGCAACAAGTTTTGCTGCGCAGCGCAAGGTGTCCGCGAGGAACTACATAGTATACCCGCAGAAACCGGAACGCAGACGTGGGTGATGAGAAGAATTACTCTGTGCGCTATTATCGAACTTCAGGAATTTGGTAATAAACGTGTGTTCATTGGAATAGAGTGATGTAAGACTAGCCGATAACATAACGGGATGAAACGTTCATTTCTTTCAGTATAGAGGAAAGAGGGCGCACCGGAGAAGAAAAAAGAAAAACACTTACCTGAGTGAGTAGACATCTGACTGAGAGCTGCAAGATGGCAGGAAATGTCGATAAATAAACTTTTCGAAACGGACACTTCGCGTGCACGCTCGAGGTATGAATGCGACCTCATCTCACTATGTTAACATTATCAACTCATCTTTAACTCAATTATGTGGATTTCTAATTTCTCAATCAACATAACCGGTAGACACTGCCCCTTATAGAAGAAGAAAAAGGTAACGAAAATTCCCAAATCATTACAGACAAATTTATCACACTTCCCACTACCGCTTGGAATGCAAAGGAATCCTTATGCTTCACCACGATAAGCATTTTCAGCAGGTAATTATGAACAACTAGTTCTCTTGATTTTTTCTTTGTCTCCATTTCCAAGACTAGAGCACGAGAAATGCTACTGTGGCTTCGATCATTCAAACTATGTGGGAACGGAACGCCGTACTATAAAGCCGGGGAAAGGCACGCAAATTATTATGCATATGCCTGAAAACCTGAATGAAAGAATTCAAATTCGTAAACTCGTGACCTTGGGGGAAAGTGACGATTGCGGGAGGGGGTGGTTAAGAATCAGCAAACGCTTTTAAGTTTAACGATTTCACCGTCAATTAAGATTTCTATTTCACATGCACATTAACAGTCTTGCTGAAGACTCTGCAACAAAACAGTCACCTGCCACCCTGCAAATCTGGGGACCTCGAAATTGGGAGTTTCACAGAGTGCGCAGAGAAGAAAGAATGAGAGACGAAAAAGAAAAATTGCGTATCTTTTTTTCTTGAGCCGCGGTGACGTCATAGACAACTCGGAATGATTGTTAGTAGCATTCTTAGACAGTGTGATCATACACGTACTCCTTATCATATCGCGCATGCAACCGTTCCATTAAAATACCTTGTGTCCCGGCGGCCGCCTACGTGGACGAAACATATTAGCGAAGTGTGAATAAGCTAGTAAAGGCATCGCCTTAAAATCAATTTCAAATGTTAGCGTTTCGCAGCATGAAGTAAAGCCAGCGTTTCAAATATATTTTAATGCAGTGGGTTAGAGAGCTCAATCATGCTTCACTAATATGTTTTGTCCATATACGTGGACGCCGGGACACATAAGGTTAAAGGAAAAAAAAAAAAAAAACGTGCTGGGTACCGTGAAATTTTGTAACGCCTTCCCGATTTTAGTACCCTTCGCTGCATGATGCTTGTGTACAGCGGTGAAGCAGCATACACAGTTTTATTGGGAATTTTAAAACTATAAAGTGTGTCCAAATTCCTACATAATTACTGAAAGTTTGGAAAAGTTCCCGGTAATATATTTTCTCGAATGATTACAATACACCACAACGACGCTTCAACTTCCGCCACCGCTAACACAGGGAAAAGCCATGTTAAATTAGATTGAGATCGGGTTTGTTAGCTCCTGTTTGAAAAAAAAAAGCACGATATGTAAAAAGAAAGTAATGAAGAAATGCTCCCCGAAATAATCGAGGAATGAATAAAGAAATCACAGGCGAGGTGCCACAATCGAAGGCCTACAACTTACCAACGCTGTACTGGGACTCGTCACCTGAAAAAAATGTGTATAAATTTGAGATATCGTACAAGAAGGCGTATCACAAACAAGCAAGCGGGCTATCTAGTAGAAAGTGTTATCCCTCTACTTACCCATGATTGCTGCTTCTGTCTAGCTGCTTGTGTTTGGAGAATTCTTTAGGAGCTCAGCGCCGCGAAGTGGTCGGTTCCTTCACAGAGGCACCTTCGAAGGAAAGCCTGTTCGCAAGAAATACAAACAGAAGCAAAAAAAAAAAAAAAGAAAATGTGGGCATCTTTGACTAGGGGCGCAAGGCTAGGTCATAGCGGAGCTGGTGATCTTCACTTTGTCTTTTCCCCATCCTCCCCTTCACTTTCACCTCACTTCCCACATCGTTCCTATACGGTACTATAAGCGGGCGTGCTACAATGTACCCTATTCCCTCATTTCCCCTTTTCCTCACTCTCGCATCACTTCCCACTCTCACCTCCCTGCCTCGTTTCCCTAATTGCCACCGTCGACCGGAGCCCTGGCCAGGCCAATATCGCTGCCAAATTTCTCCTTAAAAATACGCTAGCAGGGATGAAAGATGCCAGTTGTAGAGATCGTTGGCACTCTCTGCACGATTTCCACAACGGCCGTCCAGATGTCCTCTACAGAAACGCGGATCGATATATTCTCCCTCGCCTATCCATTAGCACTCTTCAGTCTGCGAGTTGACCTGCTCTAAGGGCGAGCTGCCAACTCGCCGACCATATCGGCAACAACGCCAAAAGATGCGGAAGAAGTAGCCAACGCCACCACCACGAGATATTCCCAAAGCAGTGGAGTGATGAGCATCTCTAGAACAATGGAGACGGGCCGAGCAACTTTGATACCTATGATACCTATGAGCTTTAGCGGTGACATCTTGGATCACTTCCGCTTATACTTACCTGATTTGGATATCGAGGACAATACTGTCGAAGTCACGCGATGTGTCGACCCTCAACCATCAGGCAGGTGTATCCTGGAAATACAGAGAAAGGTAGTCAGATGGCTCCTTCTAAAGAGCGTGGCCCCAGGTCGGGGACGTTGGCCATATCACAATCCCTCTCACAAGGAGAATCGAAAGAAGGTCGCGAGCCCTTACCTGCACGGTAAACAAGTAACTGCAGACAAGGCAACGCTGCCTTCGAGCGCACTGCAGGAACGGAATGTCCGTTATGCCGTCGGCGTCAGATGCACGAGCTCCGCGAGCCGTGTGAGAGCTGGTTGCAGTGTTGTTTTTGTTGACACCACTACGGGAACATGGCACGTACCCACAACGGGTTAAGATGGAGGGTGGTGTTGACTATTGGTACTAGTTGCAACCTTCGTATTCCGACCTCTGTAACTTGAATAATGATAATTATGACCTAAGGAAAGCGTTTACATTCGGTCACAGATATTCGAAGATTCCGTGTAAAGCCTGGGCAGGATATGTGATGCGTAAAACAGACAACCGATGGAGAGTGAGAACAACAACAGAATCGATATCAAGAGATGGAAAGCACATCAGAGGAAGGCAAAAAGATATGGCAGTGAAATCAAGAAATTCGCAGGCGAGAAAATGGAATCAGCCCGGTTAGATCGGGATGAACTTGAAATTCTCAGGAGAAGCCATCGTCATGTAGTGGAATAATAATAATAATAATAATAATAATAATAATAATAATAATAATAATAATAATAATAATAATAATAATAATAATAATAATAATAATAATAATAATAATACATTTGGTAACCGCTTCGTTCGCCAGTTAACAAAGGTACCAACGAGCGAAGGAAAGAGTGAACACCCGACTCAACCGAAGTTCAAACGAATGGAGGGAAGGATGTGCGGATGGATAGACAAACCAAACGACCTACTAACCGACTTGCACTTGATAAAGTAGCGATCCTGGTATAACGAACGAACCCAAAGCGCTATCACAATAGCGCTTTGGGTACTTTTCTACCCCTCTTCACACATTTTAATTTGCTTTATGCCAGTTATTGTTTCCTTACATTAACGAAAAACGCACACCTGTATCCCATAAAAAAGATATATCTTCAAGTTGGCCTTGGAAAATGGTGGCGACATCCTCGGTGATGAGTGTCAACCTCGACATGAAAGGAAAAACCAGGAAATTCCGACGCAGGTTAACTTATAGAGCTTAAGAAACAATTTATTAGTTACAATTGTATTAATTACAACTGTATTTGACACATATCCAGTACCACTTTTTAACGACGGAGAACAACTTTCATATTTAAATTAATATTTCAAAAACCCAATAAACAGTGTTGGCGGCGTCTCTAGACATACAGAATGGTTGACCACGAAGATTGAAAAAATTCAGTTCTAAAAATTTCTGCTAACTTCCAAGAGAAATCGCTGCGAGCTTGTGCATTTCGAATGATGTGATTTCTACTGAGATAAAAAGAAAAAAAAAGCGGAACAGAGGGTCCCTTTAAAGAAACCTGCCGAACTCACAGGAACCAGTTATCGCGGTAGCACCGAACCGTATCTTTCTTAAGGAGCACACCGGAATACACGTCATGCGTGTTATGAAATACCAGCAAAATGTTCGGGAATGAGTCGAGGATATGCTTGTCCGGACCAAAATAAGAAAGAAAGAAAGAAAAAAAGAACTAAAGAAAACGTGTGTGGGTCATACCCGCTTGAGCCACACGTGGTTGAATTTACTTAGGTGATGGCTTCGCAAGTCAAACGTAATGTCCACCGAACTCTACGGGTCAGCGCCATATCGGCACTTAAACGGAACATAACGTCGCCTAAACATTTCTTTTTTGAGCAGTAATTCTTGCATATGCACATCGTGGGTGTTCGCCACACTTAGGCAACATGAACAAACATGGGGCCATCACCGCGCTCGCGGACAATCGGGAAGTTGAAGAAAAAGAAGATCCCGATACCGCGTTGCTCTCCCTGTGCTCTGCGCTTCCAAGATACACGTCGCCATCGCAAATCGTGTTGTGCGCACTTACTTTTTATTCGCCATACGTCTGCACTACGTCTTCGCTACGTCGGCACTGCGTTCGAACATGGTCAGTGGCTTTCCAGTCGTGGCTCTGATGCTGGGCGTCGCAGTCCAAGGTACTACCCGCTTCTATAACGCTCCTCCTCATCCCACTGTTCAGTTGAATGTATATGGCTGCAAACTATGTCCTGGGAACTTTATTCATTTCTGATATGAGCAGGCGCCGAAGCACAGCGACACACAAGCGAAAGGTTAAAGGGACTCTGAAACGAAAAGAAATTCTTAGCAGTCCTCACACATCGCTAATAAACGCGTCGCGGGCGCCATGGCAGTCGAACATCTCGAGAATGTAATTTGGCATAGGCCGTATACGATACGTTAAGGTTGAATTACACGTGGCCCGTACTTACATGTTCAATGCGGTTATGAGCCGTACGTGGATATCTGACCCGGTTTCCCACCTTGCCATGGTCATTATCATTTTATTTAATGACTATCGTCGTTTTTAGTATTATATTCCTTATGAATTTAGTTACCAGTTTTATGTAATGACATAAGGTTAAACACGGTATTGAGTGGTGCATCGCACTTCCGCTGTGGGTTTCACCATCATATCGATACTTCAATAAAGGCTTCCTACCACCAACACGGCCCGTAGGAGATGTATAAAACTACAGCTATTTGTTTTTTTTTTAATGTCGTCTCGCCTTTCCTGTCAAACCTCTCGGATGGTGAACCTGGTTCCAGCTCTGCACAGATGATTTAAAAGTTGGCAACCGCTGCCACGCCTTAAAGGTGTCCTGCCACACTTTCACCATAGTGAGAGAATAGTAACAGTCTTGGAGTGCTCCCGGGGGCTTGTGGGCAACCAAGAGTTATTGCAGTGCATTCGCCAAGAAAATTCGAATTTCATTTCAAATAAAGCTCGAAACCGCCTGCTAATCTTTCCACAAATTACGCCTCCAGGAGTACCAACTACTTTCGCGTGACATATTTCGATGTTGACGAAGATAGACACATACATTTGCTTTACTCTTTGAACTTCAAACGAACCACTAAAGCATTGTCGGACATGCTTCCGCGATCGTGAAATCGGACAATGCTAGTTCTGCCTCAAGCGACGTATAGTCTGTGTTCCTCGTGACGTAATTTGTTGAAAGAGAAGGAGGTGATTTGGGGCTGTATTCAAAACGAAATCACCAATTTCCTAGCGACTGCAGTGCAACAATATTCGGTTAATATGGTCACAGAAACCTTCGCGACTGAGTGGCGCCGATTTCTGCCTACGTTCAAAAACCGTTGCAAGGCCCCGTCAACAATACATAGACGCCTGCGAAGTCACCGCTGACTGTGTCAAGCATACGGTCCTTGCAGGAGCCGCAGGCGAGTACCACGGCAAGAAGATCGGCCCAATAACGACCATCCAACATGGTGTCGGTGGCAACGCGTACGCGGCCCAGGAGGATGGTATCAGGGTCACGCAATTTCGCTACGATGGCAGGGGTCCCGGTAGGTGCACATAAGTACCTTTGATAATAATAACTGCTTAGGTTTTATGCGCCAAAAGCATGATATGGTTACGAGGCAGGCCGTAGTAGACGGTTCCGAGGACTTTTTAGAACCTGGCGTTGTATAACGTGTCCTGAAAACGTCCAGTACAGGGGGCCTCGAGCATTTTTATCTTTATCGAAAATGCGACCGCAGCAGCCGGGATCGACTGGGACAACTCTAGCCGAATGTCCAGTAGTACATCAGGAAACGGTAAATGGACAATAAGATGGGATAGTTGGTACTGTACTTCAAAAAATCTTAGCGTGCTAACTGAAATACACTAGACCGACATGCACACCTCGGAGAGCGATTCGCAAAAAACCGCGCGCCCGCACTGTCAGCACTCGCAACCGCTACTGTAGTGTCTTGGTGTGCGTGTTTCTTGCTCCGTCTAGTGTCGTTGAACTAGAACTGATTTTTTTCTTCGAATGAGTGAATCACCAGCTTTGAAATCAAAAACCATGTGCAGCCAGTAGTCGATCGGTCGGACGTGTTTTTATAAAAAAGCGGGGTTCTTCGGAAGGACGGTTACGATTAGAAGGCTGCAGGTTCAGGGCATTCATCGGATCTTGTGTAACGCGATGCCCATTACATTTTATGGTACCTTCAAACGGCTCCACGTTTTTTTTTACAAGCTAATTAGGCTGCTAGCTCAGCTAGGTCATTCAAATAATGAACGAACCGATCTGGGCGCCCTAACTGTGTGGTTTATTGCAATGTTCTAAATTTGAACATTACCACAAACCGTAACTCGCAGACACCCAGAGTTTCACCGATTTTATTGATTTTTAAAAGAGAGCGGGCATGTTTGTACGTAAACTCCGCGCAGTGTACCACTGGACCTGCGTCATACTACTGTCCTGACTGGGCCATCAAACCAGACAGAAGAACGTGGAAGCCAGAAGGCAGTGTGCTCAATTCACTGCAGAATTCGATGAAGCAAGGACACGCAAACGGCATAGGTAGATGGAGGGGCATGACAGCGAAACAGTTATAGGCCCGTAGAGGTTCCCACTTTCGAGTGCAATTTGCTGCGGTTGACATAAAAAAAACTTGTACGATGCTTCTTGCTCGGCTAGTCGAATCATACTGACTGACAGGCCAGAAATTGTAAGCCGTTTTGCGCAGATTCGCCTTGAGGCAGCCTAGTGCCCGAGTCAACCAACGCGTCTTCATTTGTTCAGGGAGTATATTATTATAGCAACACGAGTCCCTCTTTCCTAGAATATAATTTATTCAAGAGTGCAGTTTGAAGTTTTCAGTTGTCCACAGCTTTCCGTTAGTGTTACTTTCGATAGATCACCATATACAACTCTCCTTAAACGTCTAGAACATTTGCAAATGTAATACCTACCACGGGTCATTCAGGAATACGATTGCGAAGCTATATTCGCAATCAAAATCAGATGCACCTATGAAGTCAACGCCTGGCGTCACGATAGTTCATCGTCACTGCGTCTTGTATTAGATGCCCTGGACTGGGAGGAGGCAGTAACACTTCGTCGACAGCCCCACTGTTTTGTTAGCATCGGGATAAAAAAGTAAAGTATTATTTTTATCGATGTTTCAGACTGCTTCGTTTGATACAGAGCAAGTTTACAGGGACCATTTCACAGCGTTCGAGCAGTATGCATCCTCCTCTTGTTTTATTGGTAACCTATTGGTAACTTTCACGATGATGATCCTCGCAGATGCGTATTTCTGGGCCGGAACCCAAGACGAGCTGTACCTCACTGGTGACCAGCTGCTCGACGAAAATGAGAGGTGCGTTTAAGTTGCTTGTGTACGCTACGTTACCTGTCACGTATAGGCAGTAATCAACGTAGCGCTATCAGAAAATTGATCTTTGGTAGCTTTTGGCGAACTAACCCACACCCACCTTGCCAGTTCGTGTGAATCTGGTGTGATCTACACGTTCTTTCTCTGTCTTTCCCTCTCTCTCTCTCCCTATTCGTTGTTCTTCCTGCATTCTCTCAATTCTTTCTTCTTTCCTTTTCTCTTTCTCTCCTTCTCAATTTTATTTCTTTCCTTCTTTCTTTCGTATGGTGCCTACCCCCATGTCCCTGGCTCGTATACACCTATCCAGTGCGGTGTGCACCTGCCCATGTGCAATTGTGAACGCAGATGTGTTCATTAACTGAGCATGAACACATCTATTTCCTTAAACAAGCACATCTGCTTTCATCTGCACAAGCCGCGCCATTAGAAGGGACTTCACGTCGTGAGCCATCGGGCGACAGGTAGCCGGCGTCGTTTGTCTGAGGACTTTGAAGGACTTACTAGTCATCCTTGGTTAAAAAGTGTGCGCATTTCTGTGGCCGAGTTGAATTTAACGCCTTACACACAGTGCACGGGTGCGAGGGAGTTCTCTTGACCTTCGCAGCACCAAGGTGCTGGGGTCATACAAGGACGACATCGTCTACGTGAAGCTTCACAAGAAGGTGTCGGAGTACAGGTCGTTCGGCGTTTTCTGCAAGAAGTTTGAAGTAAGTTGCACGTCGTCGGTTTGTTTAAGATGGTGTAACGTGGTTTGTTTGATGTTGTGCAGGGAAGTGTGACCTTTGGCACAAGACCTGGTCAATTGTCATAGTGTGGTGTAGGGCTAGCTGTTGCCAGCTGTGGGCGTGGACAAGGTTATGATGATGATTACGATGATGACAACGGCATTTGCTGACCCCCTTTTGCCCTGCCATTGCAAGTGTATATATCTTCAACTGGTGCGGGCACCTCGCAAGTTGTCAAGATATCCCGTCTGATCTGGGCGCCGAGCAACGCTGGTATCACCGAAATAGATGTAGCGATATCGGCAGCACATAAAACATTAATGAATAAGAAAGGGATTTTCAAAGACCGTGTTTGGAGATGTCAGACAGCGTTGAACTGAAAGCGGGAGAAGGAACGGGATTCCACTTGAGCGCAAGGTACTAAACCTGCTCCGAAATATTAAGCCTACTCCTTAAGAATGGAAGTTATGCCACCACGATCGAAGCATACTGAAGGGATCTTAAGTGGACTGCATGGGACAGAGGCATCTGATGCAGTAACTTCATTTACTGACAGATGAACCAATATGAACGAGTGAACAGTGACAAGAACTTATTGGCGTAGAGTGCGTTTTAAAAACACGACTGGTTCTCCGAAAAAGGACAGAATCTTTAGCACGAACTGCATAAAGGGCCTACTCAAATTTATCTTTAAAAGGAAATGAGCTAATTTGTTTAAAAGATGTTTTTAGGTTCTTAGAGGCGGCGAGTCTTTTAAATAAACTATAGAAAATGTTCAGTTCCTTTTGTCCCTTTTATTTATCCCTTCCAATTATTCCTAATTACTCTTTAGATCTCGAGTTGCTCGCAATCACTTTTTTGTCTAATCAATTACACTTTGTTTTTTATTGGACCTTTTCGCTTCGTGTGGCATCATGCTTACGCTGCTCTCTAAGTTCCATACGTTTCGCGATCCATACGAGATATTCGTCTTAAAGCAGTGCAGACACCAAAATCTTCTATGACTTGTCATCTTTCGTAGAAATACGCACATTGGGAAGCACGATAACAACCGGCATGCGTGCGATTATGCCACCAATATTTTAATATTTCAAAATTTCTGCCGCGTAGTTCCCAATTTTAAAAACCCTAGCAGAAGTGCGGAAAACCCGGGAGGGATGACAAAGGCGAGCATCGAGTGACGTCAGCATCACGTGGTCTAATGCAGCGGTGACGATAGCAACTATGTTGCCTGTTCCCAGCTCACCGCCAAGGCTTCCTTGAACACATCACCAATTGCTGCCGTAGACATTTCTAAAGTCACTCTCCTTAGTCTCTTGTGACGTTTTGTTGAAGGCTATCCTAATAAGGTCGGAAAAGGCAGCCGCACTTCACTTGTGGACTTCAACATTCATATATACGCATTGCCTTGAAGTCGTCTGTTTCCACTCCAAATTCGTCGCAACGCTTCTTGTGAGCAGGTGAAGTTCATGAGCAGGCTGTAGTCAGTTCAACGGTCCGATTTTGATGCCTACAGTCCATATTAATCAACCACCTTTTTTTCCCCTTGCGCATTACGCAGTCGTGTGCTGGCATTTGTTCTTCAGAAATGTGGTTGGATCGCTGTTAACCTCTTTTACACCTCATCCGCAGGCTGACTTTGGCCACGTCAATATACCGGTCGGCTTCAAACCACCAAAGGAACAGAGTTTGGGCAAGCTGATCGCCAAGCAGCCGAACACGCAGGCAGCCGACGTCATCATGAAGGACAGCGCCACCATACTGCTCAAAGAGTTCGAGTACGATGGTAGCTGCACTGACGGTGAGTGTACGGTGCATCGATGACGTGGGGACACAAGGAGATTGTAGGCTTGGTCACGGTGGTACAGCGGTTATACTGCTCAACCCAAAGCACGTGGGTTGTACCCCTGCCACGGCAGACCCACTTCCTATTGATGCTAGAATGACTGAGGCCCCTGTGCTGTGCGATGTCCGCGCACGTTAAAGGACCCCAGGCAGTCAAAATTTGCGTAGCTCTACACTACGGCGTTCATCACAAACGTATCCTGGTTTTGGCTCGTAAAAGCATGGGAGTAGTTATTACAAAATCGTAGAGCTTAAATTGCGTAAGTGCAGCTTTGACAGATAAATTACAGAGCGAAGGAGAACAAAATGACATTGTCAATTGCCTTTCGAAACTGGCGATCAGTGAAGTCGTTACATTAGCGACACAGGCATCCAAAGTTCAGTTATGTGTGGATCAAAAGCGGTATTCGCAAAAGCTTTCTGTCATAGCTTACTTTTAGCAACACTGGCATCCGAAGTTCAATTCTATGTGGACCGAAAGCCTTATCAAGGGTTTTATTCTGTAGGTTATACTTTTGCCACTATTCGACCGCCTTGGCTGATGTGTCTAGCGCCAGGACTCTGAAGCTCACGCGTGCGAACATTTCTAGCGCAAGGCGTATTGTGTAAACTCTGGCCGTGCTTCGAAAGTGTTCGACTCTGATCGAAATCAAGAAAAAAAAAACTAAGTTACGATGTCTAGCATGTCAATGTAACACGTGGGAAGCTAAGGTCAATTACTGGCAGCCCGTGGTGTAACAAAGCTCGTTTAATTAAAGTGTTTTACTTTTTTGTGTTTGTACTCGATCCTCCAAAATGCAGGATCCAAAGCGGTGTCCTGCATGTTTCTTTGTTTCACGATGTCATACAGCTGGTTTCTCCAGCTAACTTGATATTCTTTATTCCTGATTCAGGTCGTTTAGTTAGCAAATAACTACTAATATAAGGGGCGCGTTGAATCAGCTGCATTCCCTCGGTGTCACGATGTCGGTAAGCACCGGTAAGCGATAATGACGGCCGTCTCTGATTTGGGTTTAAAGAAGGGGCACCAATCACTCGCAGCCTCGAATAACATTACATACATCGGCTCTGAGGCACGCGGGATGAATTTGTAGCGGGAAGTGGTCCTTTCGCCCTCACAGTTTACATTTTCCGCTTGCACTGCAACAGCGGCCGCAAGATAAAGCAGAAAAAAAAAGATAAGTAGAAACTGACGTACAACTTACCTGCCCCACCCCTGCCCCACCTCCTTTCTCCCCCGTCTGGACCTCTGGGTTATTGGACATCACAGCGCTTTGATGCTAGGAAAGACCGTGATTTCTGCGACATATTAACAAGAACGTTCATCGTTCTTCAGATGAAGTGGGAAGAGGATAAAGGAAAGGAGTAAGGAAAAGGAAGGCCACCTTCTCGAGATAGGATGGGCTCCCCTTAGTGCTGCAGAAATGAACACCATCGTTTCGTCTTGCTAAGAACCACACTTTCAGCTGTACTAACAAGCGCCAGGTCACAGTGAATACCACCGGTTTTACCAGCTCACCCACGCATGCTCGCCCCCCCCTCCCCCCCCCCCCCCATTCGCTGCCTTCCACATCGTGAGGCAAGCGCAGTGCGAGAGGTCCTTGTCAAACTTGCGCTTTTTGTGGAACGTGACGGCGACGGCGAAAAGTTACGTTGCCTTTCGCTGAAGAGGAAGACTTGGTTATTGCTTGTTTTTAAAATATTTTTTCGCTATCTCCTCGTACTTACAGGCGCTTCCTTTGTGGCCATCCCAAGTGCAAGCTCCAAGCCGGAAGATATGTTGCACCTCATGTACGACAACGGCAAGTACGTGGCTCCTGGGTTTCTGCATAATATTGATTGATGAGTGGGCATAATATTGATTGAAGAAGCGCCACTTTTCTGTATATTATTCGATCTCTCTCAGCGTGAATGTCAGGTAATGAAGGGAAGCTCAAACTGAAATGATTTGTGTAGGCAAGGAAAGAAGGAGAGAATCTTTACTCCATAGAGGTTTCTGGGTATGCAGGTGAATTGCCTACCAGAGCAGCGTGCGCCGTAACGTAACGTCTTGGACGTCACGTCGACGTTCAAATAACATTTCTCTTGCGATAGTAACTATATGGGCAGCCTCGACGCATTTTTTTTCCGTCGCCGTGATGTCCCGTATAATGTCCAAATTGATAACAACCCCCTGCGCATCGTACGTTCTACCCGCGGGTAAGAGCACGCGAGTGGGGGCGACCAACGCATCTGAAGCAATGATCAAACGAGTCCAGCCTATCTCCGTCGCTCGGAGGGCGCATGTGATAACATCTCCCGATCGGGACACCTGCCGTCGAAGCGGAGAGGAAACGCCCCGCCCGTCCTTAACGAGCATGAAAAGAAGTGAAAGGGGGGGGGGGGCGCTAGAGCAGCAACTGTGGACTTCACGCCGTGGCCATCGGTGGCGCGCCCGCTATCTCGGCAGCCATCAGCGTGCGGCTCGTAAACCCTTCTACGTGCTGCGCTCTCAACGCGAAGAGACTGCGAAAAGTGCGCCTATCAGGAGCAGCGGTATTCTCTTACACCAGCGTTTTGTAGAGTTACGTGAGGTCGTATCCAAAAAGTTAGCTGCCAGCCTCACTTCGTATAACGTTTTATACCATGCATTGCTATCGCATTCATTGCTACGCCCTTCTGGCAAAACTGACTTTTTTGTTGTTTTTACAAGAATGAAAGGACTTTTTTAGGTAGTACGCTTCCAGCTGTAGTAGGGCATTTACTACAAGCTACTCACCAATATGCACTCACACTATCTCTTGTGTTGCTAAGCTCAAGCTCCTATTCTGGGAGCGAAATCCTCGGTATGACTGAGGTGAAAAGTCATCTAGACTGTTCCTGTAGTTCCTTTAGCAGAAAAGAAAAAAGAAGGCTGCCTCACCTAAAGGGCAAATTATTCACTGCGATCGCAAACTTAGCGTTAGGCTTGAAAGTCTTTGACCAACTGTAAGCTATTGCGACAAGCCGGTGCGCGTAGGAAAACTGCTGCCAGTCGCAAATAACAGCTCCACGAAGGAACTGCAGGCATCTCCAAACGCTACGGAGACTGTCGTACATGATTGCTTCATACGCATGCCCACAGACTATTTTCCTTTTCTTGTTTTACATTTTTGGCTGGCGCCACCATGCTGCTTAGCGGGTAACGTGCGTACTTAGTCCACGCACGTACACATGAAATTTTACTCAAAGGTTATCTTGCCGGTACACACTACCTTTTCAAATTCCAAAGTGCAGCTTAAAATTTGTCACTACAGTTTGAAGCACGTAAGTGAAGGTAGTTTCCGAATTTTGAAGTCCGTTACATACACAAGGTAATTGCATTAGAAAGGATCGCTACTTTTTAAAAGAATCGATAGAAGCGTTGTACTAAATTACAAGTGAGATGTAAACGATTACAAGCGATTAATTGCTTGCGACGTGTCACGTAGTCCACGCACAAGAGAACAAGTCGACTTGTCGAAACGTTGGCTTTGCGACTTTTCCCGGCTCCTGCAAAGGGGCTGAGTAAGGCGGAAGAGCGAACTCTAAGGCGCCTGCAGACAGGTACTCTACTCTGTCCTGCAATCTTAAAGCATTTCGATGCGAACACAGACGGGCGGTGCCCACGCTGTGGGGAGACCTGCAATATCTTCCACATGGTGTGGGCATGTACGAAAAATCCCCACCTACCCCCTTCCCCTACCCCTTCCCGAGAGGCATGGGAGGCTGCCCTCCTCAACTGTTCTTCGCTAGAGTCCCAACGGGCTCTGGTGAGACGGGCGCGAGACGGGGCCTCGTCATGCGGTGTGCCAGACTAGGGACGCCCACCATGTAGCGGGGTTATGCTCTGGCCCCGTACCTCTCTCTTACATAATAAATGTTTTTCATCATCATCATCACGGACGTTTAGCCGTGCTCTCGACATGGGCTGCAGAAATTAGCGTTCTTTCCTTAACCGAACCTCTATCAGCACCATTTAATTGCAACGTACTCAGTAGCTGGGCATCTTCTCGCAGCAGGACTCACACGTCGCGCGGTTGAGAATATTTGCTTCATATTTTTCTACTCGATCAGCGAGGACGGGCTTGCCCAGTGCTGTGTTTTCCGTAAAGAGACTACAGGCTATTAAATCCGGGGCTAAACTCTCAAAACTTTTCATTCGTGAGTGTATTTTGCTATTGGCCCTGCAGCTGGCTGCTTTAACAATATTCCCAGAATCTAGATTGGCTGTAATATTATCTTATTAACGTTTGTATTGCGAGAGGCTGTCGATAGAAGTGAGGTCTGAGTGAGTTCTCTTCTACCACTGTCGATGCGACGCGACAGCTGTGGATACGAGAGAACTCACTGCCTGAATATACAACAAAACGAAATGGCGGCCCAAAATGATATCTCAATTACGTATTTCCCATTTAGGAACACACAACTTGGATGGTGACCTGTATATCTTGCCACGGAACACGAATACTACGCTATGTTCATCCTCCCTGATCGGTCAATTCTGCCGTCACAACCGTAATTGACCAAACAGGGAGGACTAACTCGGAATATTATTCGTGTTCCGTGGTGCTGTATACTATCGTGCATGGGTATCAAGCATTAAAATTTAGTTGTAGCATTGTTTTTCCAGTTCGTGCACGCTAGAAATAAATCCAATAACCACGCGTGCACAGGAAGATGCCTCTGGAGCGCTTCGATAAGCTGGACGTTAACGTCTCGCTTCCCGAGGGCCACCACTGGAACGAGTTCCACTCGTTTGCCGTGTACTGCGTCAAGAAGAAGGAGATCTTGGCCAACACCACCATCAGCAAGCGTTGGCTGAGAGCGTACCAATGCACAACCCGAAATTCGGCGTTAAAAAACCCGAGAGCACGGGTAAAGGTAAGCTCAATTTAGCAGGACGAAACATGCAAGTACGCTTCGGAAATGTCACGGATTCTCGGGGTTCGACGCGAAGAAACCAGGATGTGATTATGAGGAACGTCGTACACCGCAAGGTGCCAGAGCTTTTGACCAGGTGCTGGTGTTATTATGTGGGGTTTAACATCCCAAAACCAGCTCTGATTATGAGAGACGCCGTAGTGGAGGTCTGCGGAAATTTTGATCATCTGGGGTTCTTTAACGTGCACTGACATCGCACAGCACACGGGCATCAACACTTCGCCTCCATCGAAATGCAGCCGCCGCGGCCGGGATTCAATCCCGCGGCCCTCAGATCAGCAACCGGGCACCGTAGTCGCTAGACCACCGTGGCGGGGTCCAGCTGGTGTTGTTTCACGTGCACCAGAGTCTGAGTAGGCCAGCCCCGTGGAATTCTAGCGTGCTTGTAAGACGTCTTGTTGGGTTAGTTGGTTGATACGGCTTCAGAAGAAAAAAAAATCGCAGCTCAAGGCGACGCAACGACATGCAAATACTGACGCTATAGTGAAGCCCCGCGTATCTTGCTGTCTTCATGTCGTTCGGTGCTGCGGTTTTTCCTTCTCAAGACTTACAATCTCTTAACAATGTCTTGGGTACCTGTGATCCCTCAACGTGCGGCTTAAATGTGAGTGCACGGGAGTTCTTGTATCCTACACACTTCGAAATGCGGCCACCTTGTGCTTGCGAAGCAAATTTTGTCCCTTGAGATTAGCACTTTGCGGCTTTAGCATTTCAAGCAGTAAGCGCAAATGATCGTTGAGATGCCATAATTGTCTTCAGCATGCCCTCTTGATTCTACAGCAATACTTACCAAAAGTCATGCACTACCATAGTCGCGAGCGGGACTATATGTGGCACGTGGACCCCACCACGGTCTTCTGTAGTGGCTATGGCACGCGGCTGTTGATCTGAAGGTCGTGGGATCAAATCCCGGCCGCGGGGGCTGCGTGTCGATGGAGGAGAAATGTTGAGGCCCATGTATTGTGCGATGTCAGTGCGGCCAGGTGTTCGAAACTGTCTGATGTCAGAACACCCAGGTGGTCGAAACTTGCGGAGTCCTCCACTGCCGTGTCTCTCATAAATATATCGTGGTTTTGGGACGTAAAACCTCAGAAATGAATGGGTTTTTTTTTTTTGCGCCAGATGCGGTACGATGCCTGTTGTTCAAAAGACCAGTTTCGCAGTTTGGCTTCGGTCCCTCGGTTCACCTTATGTCACATGAACTTCCCAATGACCGAGCGTCCGGCTGCTTTCTTTGCAGGTGTGGGTTCTAAGCCGGCTCCGCTGTCCCCATTGTCACTGTTCAGTTCCAGTATGGCCGCCCTGGTGGCCACAGTCGCCATTCGGCACTGTCTCGGTGAGCTTATTTCGCCCATCTGTTCACCTCACATGCTTGTTCCTTACTCTCAATGAGGTGTTTGTGAGGATACAAGCTTCTTACCTTCTAGATACGGTGTGCGACTTGACTTCATCCGCAATGAAAGCTTGAGCACAATTAGTGCGCATGGTGGCATACGCAAAGGGAAAGGCAACAGGCCAGCGCAGTGGTTATCTGTGACTCTGTACTTTATCTATTTGCGCATTAATGAAGCTTACGTACCGAGCCGCCGACACTATTTCAGAGGCAATGTCAGCTCGCACTTCAGTGCTTCAGCAGTTTATCGTCAGGAGGCATACAAAGACAGCTCATATGCGCGGCTATTTTTGAGTATGGTAACATTTTGGTAACGAAGTACATTTGGGCGTAAAAACGACGGTACACCGGGAGATCCTTCTTTATTACGCTCAAGTTTATTTCAGAGTATTCAGAGTATGACTCAACTCGCCAAGCACAGCATCTTGTTTTGATAACGACTGGCACGGGCGTGGCCAGAATGCCCATTCTGGTGGAGAAGGGGCGGCTCCGATTTTCCTTTGTGTGTATGTTTGTGCATGCGTTTGTATGTGCGCGTGTACATACATACATACATACATACATACATACATACATACATACATACATACATACATACATGCTACAAATATTTCGGGCCGTGGGTTTCCGGCGGCCATCTCCGCCCCTGCCTACGTCAGTGTCCTTTCTGACCAGCTTTCAGCGCATAAGGGACGATGACGAGGATCACAGAACGGCGATAGGACTTGAGAGACGTCGTAGTGAATGTCTCCGGAAATTTCGACCACCTGGGGTTCGTTAACATACCAGATATCGCACAGCACACGGGCCTCAACTTTTCGCCTCCATCGAAATGCAGCCGTCGCTACCGGGGCATTTGGATCAGTAGCCGAGTACCATAGTCACTATATAGACCACCGTGGCAAGGCCCCGCTCGCTGACATAGCATATGATGGGAAGCCACCTTTACCTACAAGCATTCTAGAGTTGTAACAGAACGTTTCGTTTTATTCTGCCTTTGAATATCAACTACATTTTCATACCCAACTTGCGCTAAATTTAATAAAAAACGATTAGTAAATGTTGTCAGATGAGAGTGGACGTAGAAATTTCCTAATACCGTCAAAACACCAGAACACTGTGCTTGTGCAGAATGCTTCGTTCAGCAGGTTATGCAAGGCAAGTATACATACGATCTGACATCAGTCAGAATATTACAGGTGGCGCGCTGAGAGCTGACCAAATGACATCGCATTTCGTCGTTTAGCGGCTGAAAGTTCATTGGACGCGTGAGCTCGAATTTATTTATTTATTTATTTATTTATTTATTTATTTATTTATTTATTTATTTATTTATTTATTTATTTATTTATTTATTTATATGCGAATGATTGATATAAATTAATGCAGACGATACTAAAGAATAAATGGAGATCTTGAGGTAGCATACACTCGAACAAAAGCATTATTAAATATCAGACGCTGAACAGTTACACTGGAATAACGTAAAAACAGCAGGAAACTATTGGACGGTCTAAGACAGTACGGGGAACTTTCGGACGGCGTAGAAATACTATTGTTTCATATACTGTGATCGAAACCGGGAGCTTGTGTTCAGTTTGGATCAGGCTGAGTATAAATGTTCCATGTCAACTCACCACCGACTTGCAATGGTCGTGAGTTGTCCAGTTTTGTTAAGGTACGGTACTTTTCTTTATTTTTTGGAGGTTTTATTCGCGTTGTGCACGGGTACCACTTTAAGTACATGCTCCTTGATATAAATCGCATTTAATTCTACACTGTCCGAAACCTCGCCGCTGTTTCATTCTGCCGGCCTTCAACCTGCCGCGTGCACATACTCTTCTTCCGGTGCATCAAGACAAATTCGCCATGTCCCGATCTACAATACCCACTCCACGTTCTGAGAAATAATCAAGCACGAGAAATGAACACGTAGTGTGTATTATGCTGGCTTCCTGCAAGTAAAACACTACACGTTTGTATTTTTGTAAGGACCACGGTGAAGCAGTCGCTGTGAAAAGGGACGCGACAAACACTGTCGTAAAAAACGCCTAGACATTTCTTTAAGGTGCAGTTACTCACGAATTGCATGAAACAGTGCAGTTACAGCAATGTATAAGCCTACATGCTGCGGTTACAACAAGCAGTTATAAGAAAGAGTGGGGTAAATGTACGTCGAACACGTTGGAGCGAAATACCAATGTCTTCAGGGGTCATGGGTCACGCCGGGATGCCTTGCACTTGGTGAATGGTGACGAAGTCACGTGACGGTCTCCGCATGTCACCCCTGCAGCATTCCTGTGTCTTGTTAGTATGACTGCAGGGAATGCACATCCGATGCTGCTATTGTGTACTGACGCATTTAAGCCGATGTCGATTTGAAGCTGTGGTATTTTCAACGTGAATAACGCCGGCTCGGATGTCTTCTTTCCTCGCACTGAACATGTCGCTTGGTTATGTTCGCCGAGTTTATGAAGACAATTAAAATAAGGCGCTGACCACCATAAAAGCAAATAAAAGCAAGACGTTTATGTTTTGCACGTCGCTTGCTGCTCGTTAAAGAACTCTGAGCTTGTCGAATTGGTCGCGAGCAGCGTTTCCTGAGGACACCGAGATAAACTTGTGTAAAGTTCATGTGACAGACAGACCGACAGACAGACAGACAGACAGACAGACAGACAGACAGACAGACAGACAGACAGACAGACAGACAGACAGACAGACAGACAATGAACGTTACTGAATCCTGAGGAGCTACTGTGAGGACTCCCTAGCGGGAGGCCGTTGTAACAGCTGGCCGCACCCACGTGGAGGACGGAACGCCATGACGCTCCGCCCTTTCGTGGGCCCTCTGGATAGCCTGGGCTTGCTTTTGGAGCACAGTGCTTCTGATGGCCATGGGAACTTCATGGGAATTGTCATTTTTTTCTGCTCAGAGCCGGTTGGATTAGCAGAGCTGAGCAAACCACTTACAGAAAATATTTGGATTCATTTTTTTCCTTTACAGATAATGGCGATCCTGTCGAGAGGTGTTGAAGGTGGCTTCTATTTATGCCATTATATAGGTACGTTTCGAATTACCGCCATTTAGAACACGTCGCTGCTCGTACACACAAATATTGCAGAGAAGGTTCGTGTGCTGTGCAATGTCGGTGCACGTTAAAGAACCTCAGGTGGTCGAAATTTCCACAGCCCTCCACTACGGCGTCTATTACAATAAAAATGTGGTCCTGGGGCGTTAAAACCCAGATAACAATCAAATCAAATATTGGAGAGACTCCCTGTGGTGGATTAGTCAGGCGAATCCGCAAGAATGATTTGCACTTGCAATGACCACGTGGCAAGACCAGACCGCATGGGCCCTGATTTAGCCAGCACTAAATGAAATTAGCCCTAATATAACTCGCATTATCCGCAATATAGACTACGGTTGTTGAAAATACACACTATTAGGCAACGGTGTTCCACTTTGCTATCACATTTCCCAACTCTACTCCATTCAGCCACACACGACAAGGAAAAATTCTGCTAGTGTGTGACTAAATACAGCATACGTACGTTTCGGCTTCAGGGCACTTGTTACAATTACTGTATTTCTAAATGTCACAAGCCTAAACTCACAAACAACGTCATTATTATTCGCCATACAAGCCGAGTCAAAATTTTAAGTGGCGAGAGCCTTCCCTCGCACTCGAGACGTTGCATCCGCTGTGACTTTGTGGTGATACACGCCATTGCAGGCTTCATCGTCAGCTGGAACCAGGGATCAATCACCTAATAAAATTATAAATATCTTATGTGTTGTGGCGGTTTGGGAAAGTGTCACATGCAACCATGGTTGATTCCTGGGACGTCCAAAAACCACACTATGATTATGAGAGACGTCGTAGTCGAAGGCGCTGGAAATTTCAACCGCCTGTGGTTTAACGTACACTGACGTGCTTGCAGCCTTACAGGAGCAAGATGTGTCTGTTACGCTGTCGATAGCCTTCAGCCACCTACAGAAATTCACCTTCTGACCTGTGCTTGCATTTCCAGGACAGGCAAGAAGAATCCACGCATCTTCAGTTGCTGTCATCGTGGAATTCAAGAGATATATTCCGTCTGCTATAAACAATGGCAGCTTACGAATGGTACTAGACCAGTGGGCGGCATTACTTTTGGGAATAATGTAATAGATGCTGATGGCTCAGCTGTATATATACATTAAATGAAGCACCATCACTATCCTAGTTCATTGTTCTTGACTTTGGACGCCATGACATCGATCCTGCAATCCAAGTCAATCCTGTAGACCTTCGGCAAAGGTCACTATTGTCTCCCTAAAGAATTTCAACCTAAAAGAGCGAGGAACTTGTGATGCATTTGTACGTGGCCCCCTGTAATAAATATAATGTTTATCCTCTCTGATAATTCCCCATTTCTACGCTACACCACGTTCCTGAAAGAACCAACATGAAGGCGCCTGAAAAAACTCGGAAGTCATTGTGTGTAAGTGATACATTATATCTTCCCACTTAGACAAGGTAGATACCGGAGTTGAACTTGCAGCTTTGCAACTGCTGGATACGATGACGTGTTCTGTAACTGTCCACGTAGCGACATGTCAACTTCTGTCTGACGTCGTCACGCAGAGAATCTATTATTGCACGGCCTTCAAGATTCGAGTGACGAGTGGCTAGAATGGCTAGGCACTTACACTAGAATAAGGTAACGACACACAAAGCTGAGAAATCATTCGTGTAATAGCACAAGATGGTGCCGTCCATTGCCTTATATAAAATTGTATATACAAGTTTTCACGAATTCATGGGGGAAGCCCCTTGGCGAAGCCAGACCGGCAGTCACGGCATCAAGCGCAGCTGCGAATTTGAGACTATGCGTGAAGAGGGCCCTTTTTATTGCGGGACAATAAAGCCGAGCTCCGTTGCTCGCCTTCGCACAAACAGCTGCCGCATTGAACGCAGTCGCCTATCAAAAGTACCACGCTTCTTTGGCGGCCATATTTTGCGAAGAGTGTTCCCGGGGTTTAAAAAGTAACACGCCTAAGCTAGAGAAGCTGTGCTTTCCCCCATTGCAAAGTCGTTGACAGCGTGTCCCTAAATGGGAGTGATTACGTAACGCCTGCAGTTGTTTCCGAGATTAGCTATGTCACCACGTGCTCGATTGGTCCACTTCGTTTAGCTCTTTTGTGACTAGACTCGGAGATCCATTGCAAGAATGACGTGTAACAGCTACGTCCGAATGGCACGTGGCAGCGTGGACAGGATCGCGAGCTATGGTTACCTTCGCGTGGTCCACTGGACTGCGTGGTTTGCCTTGTTCCTCTACACTGCTTGCAATGTCGTGCAGAAGAAAGGTAACGTACGTCTCACAGTTCGTTGAGGTTACAGTGTCACGCAGGCTTGTACGCAACGCGTTACGGGTAATGGATGACGTGTAGCAGGCTGCATTTTACTGTAGTGTAGTTTTGCTTGCGTCGCGTAACACAGCGCGCGAACGGAACGAACGCAGGAAAGCACAGTAACGCCCCGCCACGGTGATCTAGTGGTCATGGCACTCGGCTGCTGATCTGAAGGTAGCGGGATCGAATCCCGGCCGCGGCAGGCTGCATTTCGATGGAGGCGAAATGTTGAGGCCCGTGTGCTGTGCGATGTCAGTGCACGTTGAAGAACCCCGGGTGGTCGAAATTTCCGGAGACCTCCACTACGGCGTCTCTCATAATCAGAGCTGGTTTTGGGACGTTAAACCCCACAAATTAAATCAATCGAGGTACAGTAACACGGGCGCACATCATCGCATGTATTACTGTGCTTTCCTGTGTCCTTGCCGATCCTGCACCGTTTTGCATGGTGCGTCAGTGCCAAGCAACAAGCCCAAATCACAACCATTTAGTTTTTGTAACACTTAAATTTCCCTCGTAATTCAAAGGCTTTCGTGCTATGGGTCACACTTTTTCAACATTACCCGCATGTACACGTTACACAGTTTCGTTTCGACATGAAACTCAACTTCGGAATATGACGCGGTATGGTGTGCACCATTGAATAACCTTTGGCGAAAATTCAAGGTATGCACCTGCAAGTACTGATATTTTCGAATCGATTTACTGGTGACTTCGCTGTTATATACCGTGCTGTATGTGGTATATATGCTACCGCAATAAAAAGGTTGCATTAAACGTAACAGTGAAAGTAGTCGATTACTCTCAAGATATTTTTTATTGCTTTTTGAGCCCGTAATTGTAATTGCAATCGGTTATTTTTCACAATAAATTAAGCGCATATAGCTGTAATCGTTTAATTTTTTTTCGGTATGCGATGAAGAAATGTGACGTAAAAAATACATTTGCAAGGGGCATATCGAACGCCAGCAAGGGGAATTGATAGTTTTGACACTCGCGTAATGTAAGCTTTAAAAAAGAAAAAAGAAAGGAACTGAAGCCCAGGTTTAATAATCCTCTACGTTTTCTAGATGTATAGGTCATTCAACGCGAATACGAAGTTATTCATTGACAATTTTATATCCCGCTAGATGTTGTTGAAGGAAGATTGGTTGAGTAAACAGGTTCTGCTTTAACAGCCAAATCTTGGCGCATTCTCGGCAGCAGGACTCCTTTTGGAAAGAGCAAAGAATACTCGTTGGGAAACACTCAAGCCTTGTCGAATGATTTCGGGTGTGCGAGTCTATGTGTAATAGAGAAAAGCTGAGTGAGTGAGTGAGTGAGTGAGTGAGTGAGTGAGTGAGTGAGTGAGTGAGTGAGTGAGTGAGTCTTTATGATTTTTATATACCATGGACAAAGGTCAATGAAACCTTTTGCTCAATAAATCAAGCTCGAACGGATGCACTTCCTATCGACATAACGTAAAGAAAACGTGCGCAAGACACGGACACGAGGGAAGAGGAGTGGACAACACGAACGCCGGCTATCACATGAAGAAGTGCACTGAGACGAAAAAGAATGAAGACACACAACTTAAATCGCAACTCCGGCGATTTTTCAGTGTTCACTGATATCAATAAAATTTTCAATACATATGCTCCGCGGTACTCTAATAACATATGCCAAGTCAGGTGGATGTAGGTCATTTAGTTTTCCTGTCAATGAATTTTAAAATTTATTAGTGGATTCTCACGCGGGCCACCCTGTGTTTTTGACGTCATAACCTCCACGCTGCCTACCCAAGCCAGCAAGCCTTCAAAAGCAAGACGGCGATACTTCAGCGCTCAAATCGCCTCTGTCAAGACCAGAAAAGCTGGCATAACTCAATACATCGTTGGATGACCTCGGCACTGGCATTTCTTTGGCTCCAGTTCCATATTTCTGGTGACGGGAAAGTTCTGACGTCACCACAACCGCTCCACGAAGCATCTACCCGTTTAGGTTTCGGTTTGAAGACGACTTTCAGTTGCTTGTTTCAAATTATTGGTGTGCTTCTGAGCAAAGTGAGGCACCCTGGCCGTTACAGGTCTATCACTACCATTGGAAAACATTGGTATCAGAACGTGGTGAAAAAACAGCCGGAGTTGCCCTTTAACTGCGCATGCTGCGAGCGCAGTGAAGTTGTGTCCGTGTTTTGCGCGCTTTTTCTTTACGTTATGAATACGTATCAACTCGCTTAGATTTCATATTTTGCCGTGCCAACAGATGAAATAATCTCCGCCGTGTCCAGAGAAGTGAAAGGTTTCTGCAAATCCCACGACTGCAAGAAAAGGGTAAGCTCACTGCTGCTTCGTAAACCTTGAGAAACGGCAGTTCTTGCCCTCGCGATGCCCGCCATCATGCTCCTGCTTCACGAAAACAGAGCGGTCTTGTTTTTATGTACTCTACTGCCGTCGATAATCTTTATTCGTATGTTACCAACGCACTCCCACTTAGAGACGTCTGACGCATACTCAGATGTACAGCAAAAAAATGTTGTTGATCCCTCTGTTATAGGAATCTGTATAACACGAAAGTGAAATCTGTCTTCGCGAAGTTGTGGAATGCATAAGCGACACTCTGGCGAATCGAGGGGCGGGAGATGGCTTGGGTTCTGTGAACATGTGAACATGTTAAATCTAAACATCAGTGGCACCTCGACACGGCACAGGGATTCTCGGTAGTTGTACACGAGAGAAAGTTTACGAGCGACTCACATTGCTCTGGAAACACTGAATTGCACCGCTAGAGCCCTGCGCAAGCCTGCCATAAACGAGGATCGTCCGCAAATGGTGACCCCTTGAAAGAGAAACCGAACGTGCTGGCAGCGGATCCTTTTCTGAAAACACAGCCCACTTCAACGAAAGGCCAATCATTTGCTTGTCGACGGCCGTCTTGGCGATCCCGGAGCAGTGCGCGCCGCAACCCAACACACCTGGCCACGCAAGACTAATTCTGTAGCGGCCGCGTTCGTACTTTGCCCCTGGAACGCGCCGTCACGACGCCGCCACGGCCCTAACTTCCGTGGCGGTTGAGGCGCGAAGACTACTGAAGCGATAACTACCTTGCGTGAATTAGAATGACAATCTGCTTCTATCTATCGTTACTAGATGGCGGTACCACCGCAGCGAACCTAAGAGAACCAAGAGTGCTGTATACGGGAGGCGATGTCAATTTAAGAGTAATTTTGCTTGTTACTATAGTCCACAATACTAAACACCTCTTTTTTCAAACGGACGAAAATTCAATGCAACTCGTAAATCGCCGTAGTGAACGTATAAGGCCCACCTGTTCTTTACAACAGCAATGTTGCGGTGGTGTATCGGTAGAGGTTCCAGCTCTTCTCGTCAAGTCCCGTGTCAAAGTGGGTTCCAGTCCACGTGATTGGAACTTTTTCATTGTGATGCATGTACATTTTTCCAGAGATCCACTTCCGTTACGAAAGTACGTCACTGATTCCTTGGTGGACCCCGGAATAAGACACTTTCATGTAAAAAAAATGACGGAGTGTTAGGCTCTAGTTGGTGTTGCATGTACCCACTGTGCTCGACCTTGTACGCGGTGTTAATTTCTGGTGCATGTTAAGTTTTCTGCGCTAAATTTGTGGTGTCATGATGTCAGGCCCTCCATCTCATCAACCTATCATCCTGTCCTTCTTGTACGTACAAGCATATGCGCAAACCGCCCCGACAACAGTTGAAGCGAGCCGGCTTAGCGGAGCGACGTTAGAAGCGGTAGAGATTTGAAACAGGTTTTTATCGTCTGCGCGACGCGCAGATGACAAAATGTTTCCCATCGTGTGGTGATTATCTGTCTATTTTTTATGTCGTTTATTTTACTTCATTTTAGTTTGTTGTTTCTTGTTTCATGACGAGGCCTGCTACGTATATGTTTATATACGTTTTTCGCCGCCGTAAAGTCAGCTGAAATTCAGTGCTACATGGTGAGGGTCGTGTTTTTCTTTCGTTATTCTCGCGTTTGAATTGTTTCTTCTTCAACTAGGCTCAACCAACTAGCCTGAAAGTATTAGAGGATTTGAGTTTGTACACTCTGGTGAACCAACTAGCCCTAAAAGAGAGGATTTGAGTTTGTTCGTAGGCTTCCTTACGCTCACGAGTACTGGTCTGCCGGAGACGTTTATGGCAGAAGCAGAACTGCTAGCCACATCTAGCGGCGGTTTGCTTGCCTACAATGCATTAGAGTTTCTTTTTGCTCGCGTTAGTGTTCTCGTCGAAGCAAAATAATGAAAATGCTGCGACTTAATTATTATCTCGCGGCCAGTACTTTATACTAGCAGTCAAGCAAAACGCCCAAGCTGCAGTAATGTTAGCTTTGTGTGTGTCAGGTTAGACTGCGCATCACCATGTGTCGTTGGTCACGCACACTTTTCAAGTAATCTGGCATCTTTAAACTTAATTAAGTCTACCGGCAAACTAAAATCCTCCGTTGATTTCTTTAAAATCAATAGAGGAATGGGGGACTGTACAGCAATGCACAGGGAAATTAAGATTCACATTGTACAATACTTATGACGCGTGCATTGTGGAATATACAGCTGCCTTTTCCTGGGGGATTGCACAGCAATGCACAGGGAAATTAATATTCACATGTACAATACTTTTGATGTGTACATTGTGGAATATACAGCTGCCTTTTCGTTACTTTACCTATGCTTCACCGCGGTACACAAGTGCTATGCAGCAGAGGTTGTTTCATTGTGGCATATTATAGCCATGCGGGAAAGCGAACTTAGTAAACCGCCTAACAATAAAACAGAACGCGCGTGTGCGTGTGTGTGGTCGCGGGTATATGGTTATTTACTTTTGGCATGTTGTTCAACAACTTCGTCCTTCTCTAACTTTAAGACGTCGCGCATGCTGATTTCAGGATTACGGCGACTTCGAGTGGGACGCCGTCGCCGCACTCTTCTGGTCGATGAGATACTGGTTTATGGCTCACTTTGTCATTGGACAACTCATAGCTACTTTCGCGGAACGGGTAAGTTTTGAAGTGCGGTACGCATTGTTCAGACAACTTTCCGTTTCCTTCTGAATGTTTGCGTTCCGAGATATTCACGGTATATTTGAACGCAGGCAGAAGGGGGAATAGACCCAGAAACCACGCATTAAAGAATTGCTCTGAAACCTCTGATGACATTATTGCGGGCCACGGGCATCAATGAGGCTCTTTAAACAGTGTAATCTATGTGTTTTCGTGCTTGTACGCGATGTTCCGTGCTATGTGTTCACCACCTTATACGCCATAGTCATCACCCATAACCTGGAGTAGCATGTGAGGCACACAGCCGAGCAAACATCTCCAGCACTTCATTAAATGTTCGCTCTCTCTCTCTCGTTCGTCCTAACCACAGAGCGTACAAAAGAGCGTACAAAGAGTGCACAAAAGAGTACCACCAACACAGCACTAAACAATCAGCAGAAGATGCAGTACAAATTTCAGTGAACATTCGCGAGAACAGGGGAAAGGTGTTGTTGACGATGATAACTGCACCGAGATGGGATACCATTCCGGTGCGATGTCGAGTTCATCGTAAACGTCCATCAGATTAGCAGCCATTCGGATGAAATGTACAAGTGAAGCAATAGTGGGCTCTGGGCTACGGTCCTGCATACGAGTTTTTCAGAGACTATCCGTTCCCTGAGAAAAAAAAAGGACATATCAAAAGGAACTTCAACAATATATATTGTGTAAAGGTAACGAATCGTACGAGAATTAATCGCGAATTCTTTCTTAAGTGTGCCCTGAAGGATGTCCCTGAAGAGAATTGCGTCTTTGCAGAAAATAAAACGGTGTTCTGTTGCTTGCGGGACATCACAGAGACGGGCAGTTTACAGAGGCGCGGCTCTGCTATGTGGCAGGGGTGTCTCAAATGATTATTTGTGAGCTGCAGTTCTTTCGACAGAGGCGAGGATAAAGTGGTAGGAGACGGGAAAGTGAAGGGAAAGGAAATGATGACGATGAAGAACAGGAAGAAGGCGCAGAAGATGCCAGCGATGAAAAATTGGAAGAGGGAGATGATGGCGTAGAAGTGAAGGGAGAATGAGGATGAGTACGAAGAAGAAAAATTCTACTAGTAAAGAACACAAAGAAAAGGACGAAGACGCCGACATTGAAGAGGAGGAAGTATAAAAATCACAGTGGAAGAGCGGGGGATAGGGGGTGGGAGGAATACAATAAGACTGAAAGCGAATAATGAGAGAACACACAATGTGGGTTGCGTTGCTTGCTACTCAGCTGCGTCCTCTGCGAGGGCCTGGGAGCGTTTTTTAAAAAACCCGCAACTATTGCCAATTTGCCATAGTGGTTCAACAATGGGTTAACGATCGTCTGTTGTTCTCCTATTCATAAATTTCTTTCTTGCTTTTTTGTTATTTTCAGCACGTCGAGGATATAATATACTACAGAGAGAGAAGGGGGTGGGGGTGGGGGGGCGTACATAGAAAGTGTACACAAAAATAAATTTGACATCAAGGGCAAAATGTTATGCAGAATAACTACACACTTTTAGCAGAGCATATTAAGGTACACAAAATAAACAACTGTACAATACCATAACAGCCTTCATACGGCGTACTTAAAACCAGGTGGACAAGTTATGTCCGTTATGGAAACAGGTAAGGGATTCGAGTTCTTTGCGGTTCTGGGAATTGGAGGCCTGTAGGGTGTGAGAATATGGTATGTTAAGCTTATGGGCATAATCAAGCCGATGTGAACGAAATGGTGCTGGCAGTATAAAGAAGGCGGGGTTGCAGCAGTGTACATCGTGGAAAAGGGTAACGGGCGACTGCTTTCTACGGCTGACGAACTGCGCTCCCATCGAAATGAGACGGCCACGGCCGCAGTCGAAACTACGATTTCGAGCTGAGGACCGCAGACAGGGAAGATAGATTGAGGGCAGCTTTTTCTATGATGCTGACATTCAGATAATGTTTAGCTGAAGTGAAGCGAGCGGAAAGCTTTTCTATTGACTCAGTGACCTGCATTAGGGTAGAGTTGTGTCAATCCCACAGGCGAGGCGTAGCTGAGTCCGAACGTATAGGTAGTATACAGTAACAGCTTTAGCGACAACTGGACAAGACAGAAGATTCTTTTTGAGCAACCTATAGTTTGGTTCGCTTTACCTGTTAGATAATCGACTGGATGCTACCATGATGAGTCACTAGATATGTGATGTCTGGATACACGGTGTCTACATACATGGTGTCTAAGTATGAATCATTGAATTGTTATGAAGTGCCTGATAAGGTAAGTCTTGCGACGAACATGCTCGTGATCACCACTGCGCTTCCTCAGGCACATTTTTCAAGTAATGGCTGTAATTTCTGTAATTTCTGTCGCATTTGCGCACACGGCGGTTGATGTTCCTTTATATGTACATACAGTCATACCTCGATTTCTCAAGCAGGGCGGGGATAGCAAAATTGTTCGATAGAGCCAGAATTCGATATATAAAATCACATATCGAAACGCGTCAAACACACGCAAATTTAATCGATCAACCACTAGCTCATGTGGAGCATAAAACAAAGAATTTATTGCATTAATTGGAAGCGAGCACTACGGCCTGCTGCTAATTGGCAGCCGCGGTCACGACCGCGCCCACTCAGGCAAACATCGTACGGAGCGAAGTAGCTATACGCACACGCGACGACAACCCAAATGTCTTCGCTGACGTTTGGCGATGTTCCGGGAAAGCTTGCCGTCTGTCAACAGGGCGCGCGTGTTCTAGCTGTGCCCGCGGCGCTTAATGCATCCATTTTACGTCCGACCCCGTCCGAAATAAAAGAGTTCGATAGAGGCAATAATTCTATATATCCATGTTCGATATAGCGAGGTATCACTGTATATATGTATAGATAATCCCTCGAGTCGTCGCAATTCCTCTTCGAGGCCCTCACACTTTGACCACACAGTTCCTGCAGCACTTCTACGTGGCCTACTCCCTCCTCTTCATGGCTCTGTGCTTTCCGAGGGACGTGTGGGCCAGAGTCGTTACCATGGCGACGGCGTCTTGTATCGCGGTGCTCCTGCGCCGCAGATCCCTGGCGTACGTGACCGGCTCGGCCATCGTGATCATCACGACGCTGCCGCTACCGTTCATTCCTCACATCGATGTAAGACCCAGAACGCACATTTTAAAGACGATAGTCTTTTTTGGGATACTTGAACGCAGAAATTTTGGTCTGTCTTTCTGTTTGTCTATCCGTAACGCCATTCAGCCACCCAGCCGAAGTTTAAGCACTTGCCTAGTGCCCAGCCGTCTTGAACTGGTAGCTGCGTTCATACTTGTGAACAGTGTCGATCAAAAAGCAAATATTACGCACATCTTAGGCGCAACATCAATACGTAAGTATTAAGTGGTGTGTTCCTTTACTAGAAATACATAGACACGTAATTCCAAACTGCGCTAAAGATGCTGCACTAAAAATGCGATGCGGCGCACGAAAAATGCCTCTGCCGACAGTTTGGTGCTGCCACCTGGCAGTTGCCCAAGGATTCTGCACAAGCACATGTTTCCCGACGGCCCTGCCCGATGGCGTCCATATCTGAAGCAGCGCAGTACCGCCGGCAGAATATCATTTTTCGACGAGATTTGCAGCGAAGCACACAGATACGCGGCCAATTTTTTTGAAGGGAGGCTGTAAAGTGAAAAAGTTGAAGTGGTTTATAATGATAACTTATATTTCGAGAACTGAATTGTCGTTCATTTTGTCATCTTATGTTAAATATAAGAGAAAGTTAATAAATGTTACTGTTTCAGTTTAGAAATTTGCGCCGGAAAGTCGGCACCTACTGACGCCAGAAGGCCAATCTTGTTTTTTGGTATGCTCGCCAAATTCGCGCCATCAAACGTTCTGGAACTCCCTGTATCAAATCCCTGGGATTCCTTGGAGCACAATGCAGATCTTTCTTACCGATAAATATTTGTGTAGGCCTTAGAAGACGCCGTCAATTATCTGTGACATCAAGCATTTTAGTGCTGGAATATCCGACTTCTCGCCATGCTCATCACTGTACGACCACAATTCGACCTCGTGTTATATGTTCAAATTGGTATTCTGCAGTGTCCTTCAATACCTTTCCGCATATTTTCCACCACGAAATCGTATATTTACTGTTGATATTTATACTGCCGTACGCAGCTGTCACAATCTTTTTATCATTGTGTAGGTGCGGTGTTTTAATATAGTGTCACCGTGCTATGTACTGTGTCTTTTGCCTGGATGCTTTGTTTCATGCGTTGCAGCAGCCTAGTGGTCTGTTGCCTTAGCTGCGAGCTCTGGGTTACTAAAGCCGTCGACACAAAGCTATTCTCTGTCGGTTAAGGTGTACGCTCTGCAATAGTACATAAAGGAAATAATTAGGGGCACCTTTCTCAAGAACCCGTTACATTAAACATGTTTTCCCGGACTGAAATGGCCCTTTTTCATGTAGGGAAAAGCGCCGCCAGCGGCGGTCGCCGAAGTCGGAACTGGAGGTCTGTACCTCCGTAATCCTCCTCCACGCAGCAGGAGGGGATCGCGGAGGCATGGCATCGCACTCGCACTTATAGATGACGGCACGCCAGGTGTCACCTGTCTCGCCGAACGCTGACCCTCAAAAAGCATGGCGCGCGTTTCGTCACAACTCGGCGCGCATGCGCGGACACCAATCTGAAAAAGGTCCATTCTCTAAGGTGGCATTTTAAGCGAGTCAGAGAGGTCGCTGCAGCGGCCATGCTTTGCTGCATCCTCTCTTATGGGGCATGCAACAAGGAATGCGACAGCATGGCGCATTTTAAGGCGCAGGCCTTACGTGCTTCCTTTTGAAGTGACCTTGAAACAGCAATAAGGTTATGTACACAAACTGATAAGTCACTAACTTAATTAACCCCGTAGATTATTGATGGGGAATATGAATGGGGAGAAGTGACCATTATGGTGCTGCATCCAGTAAGGTAATGACCCCAACGAAGAAGAAAACCGTATAAAAAATCCACCAGTAGCTCGCATTGGATATGCTGGTGAGACAAACGGGACTGAATACCGACATTTACACACCATGCCAAATACAATCGCGTGTTGTTCGACTGCTTAACGCTTCCGGTTTCCGAGCCATTATACGTCCCGGATTCGACTACCAAAGGCCCTTATGCCCCTTAAGCGACAGCTTTAAGGATTACAAGCAATAATTTTGTGGTGTTATGATTCGTTTCGCTCACTTGCTCGAGCTCGCAGTTTTCTCCGTGCGTGATTGGCGGCAACCGCTCCTTCGAGGCGTCCATCTTCTTCACCGGTTGGAGCATCCTCCGGTGGGTTAGCGTCGCCGCAGACCTTATCGACCGACCACCGAGCGAACGGAAGGATGCTCGCAAGACTGTCCTGCGCGCTCTGGCATATGCGCTGTACTTCCCGGGGCTTATAGCTGGTCCCGTCACAAACTACGACGACTTCATGACTGAGGTACGCATGATCGCCTCCGGCTATACTGGTAAAGTACGTTTGTGTTGTAATGCAATATATTCGCGTATATTAAATGCTAATTTTACAATTGTCGTAAGCAGCATTATAAGCACTGGGAAACTTCATGACCTCAGAGCTAAAGTAAGAAAACAGATCGGACTCGTTTTCTCATGTGCGGGTTCAGTGTCGATATAGCAACCCACCCACCTACGAGATCGACATGTAGATGGCAGCACCGTCGCAGCGTGAGTGTGGATAGTCGTTCGCCGGCACGCTTTGAAATGTACACAGTGGTGCTCTGTTGTGAGCGGTTTGTTAGCTAAATAAAAGCATTGATTGCACTCAAACGGTAATACGTGCGTCCTTCAAGCTTACGTCAGTGAAGAAGCACGCAAAACGCTTTTATTGCGCGTGAAGGAAGCGCGATATGCCACTCAACGGGGTACTGTCATCACCCAGCCTCACAGTTTGACTTCCTCGGCATTCTCTCCAGTCTATTTTTCTTTCACCACACTTCAGTTCTCTTCTGTCTACAATGTTGGCATTGCTGTTAGGTGACTGAAAGACTTCAGTATTGTGTTCAGTATCTCGAAGCCACTCACTCACTCACTCACTCACTCACTCACTCACTCACTCACTCACTCACTCACTCACTCACTCACTCACTCACTCACTCACTCACTCGCTCACTCACTCACTCACTCACTCACCCATCCACGCATCACTGAAGTTTCAGGGTTATTGCCAAGTACATGCACACTTCAGAGACACTATTTGGTCCTGCAGTCCTACCGTCGACCAACGTGGAACCGGAAACGGATCTTGGAGTTCGCCGTGAGGTCTGCCCGCGTGGCTCTGGGCTACTGCGCCATGGAAGGCTTGTTAAGACTGGCGTACGTGCGCAGTGCCGCGCTGTCTCCCCGCTGGCTCCAAGCGCAGTCCGGCTGGACGCTGGCAGGCATCGTGTACTTCAGTGCCCTGCAGTTCTACCTGGAGTACAACTTCGCGTACGGCATCCCGTCCCTGTTCTTCTGGCTGGACGGGGTCTATGAAAGGCATGACCTCAGACCCCGGTGCACGGCACGCATACACACCGCAGCGAATACGTGGAGGTCAGTGGTTATAATTATGGGTAACTTCTGCTGATTAACGTAGCTAAGTGGCTGTTTGATTAAGTTTGTGACTATTATTTTAACACGAACGTGTTTTATGCCGGGCTCCACCAAGAAGTCTGTAACGTACTTCCGTAACGGAAGTAGTTGCCTGAAAAGTGCTCATTTGAGATTGAGAAAGTTCCACTCGCTGGGATTCAAACCCACAACCAGCCAGGGTGCCACGGTAGCGGCTGGAAGCGGTACCGACCCCATCACTGCCAGACTTACGTTACGGAGGAAAACAACAGGCCTTGTATCTTTACTACACCGCTTCACAATTTGCATCTCAGTGAAGCTTGGTTAAAGCAAAGGTATTGAGCGGGCGAAATTGCTCTTAAATTAACATCGCCTCCCTTTTACTGCACTCTTGATTCTCAGCGGTGGTACCGCCACCTGGGAACGATGGAATGAAGTCGTAAATTTTGTTAATATGCGCGCCGGCAGTTAGCGCTTCAGTATAGTCTCGACGCCTCTATCGCTGCGCGGGCTTCTTTTGTAGACGGGTTGGTAACCAATGTATACAAATATTGCTTTCGTCAAAAGGCGGCACATGACCGAACGCTGTATAAACAAATGTGCATCGCTCTACTTTTCCATCGTTCGTTGTAAAAGTGCGCGGCATTTATATGTATTTGAGTTATGAGACGATGTATTGAGTTATGCCAGCTTTTCTGAACTTGACAGCGATGATAAGTTCTGTGCGGTGAAGTATCGCTGTTTTTCTTTTGGAGGCCCGCAGGCTAGGGTAGGCAGCGTTGAAGGTGATGACTTCAAAAACACAGGGTGGCCCGCAGGGGAATCCGCTAAAGAATTTCAATTTCGTTTCCAGGAAAACTTAGAGTTGTAACCGCCTGGTTTGGCATATATTATTACAGTGCCGAGAAGAATACATATTGAAACTTTCGTTAAGGTCATTGGGCACTGAGAAATCGCTGGAGTTGCCCTTTAAAGGGAAAAAATTGGCAGATCCGACGTGCAGTGGGAATCAAGGAAATGCGAAGCACGCATCAGGAACGTAAAATGGATTTGCATTGTTGTCTCGCTATACCGAGTTTGGTGCATATGAAGTTAACGAAACAGCCACAAGAGCACCAAGACTGTGGCATGTAAACCATGCCGCTCATACACGCATGTCATGATTGTAACGTTATGACTTGTCATTTACGTTCGTCATGCAGTCGTGTTGTGCCATAGCAATTTTGGTATACATACATTTAAGGAAACGAGTGGCGTGTAGATCATGCCGCTAATGACATGCATGTCACGATTTTCATGTTATGACCTGTCATTTATGATCGTCATGCAGTCATGTTGTGCCAAACCAATTTTCGTATAGGCTCCGTGCAGTCGAGTTTTCCATGTGCGACATCAGCGCCAGAATGCACTGCCTGGCGGAGAGAAGCAAAATTGGGCAGACTGTGACAGGGAAATACGCGAAAGCGATGCGCGTCTCTAGTTCTATAGCAGCAGCGACCGCCCGTCCCACCTTCTTTCGTTTTATTTCCTTTGACACGCGCGCTCCAAACCTGCGGCAAACTGTTCCAAAGGGCGACGCCGCGGGCGTTCGTGCGGTTCGCAGCACGCCCGGAAAGCAGCGAAGAAACGCGCGCGTCGCTGTCGCCTCGGTTTCCACCGTGCGCGACTGAGCCGTCCGACGAGAGATACGTAGCGCCCTCTGGTCAGTAGACGGAGCCCATACATCCCATTAACGAAACGGCAGTATTGGGCCAGGACCATGGCATGTAAATCATGCCGGTCATGACACGCGTGTCATGATTCTAATGTTATGACCTGTCATTTACGTTCGTCATGCTGTCGTGTTGTGCCATAGCAATTTTGGTATACATCCCATTAACGAAACGCCTGGCATGTAAATCATGCCGCCGATGACATGCATGTTATGCTTTTCACGTTATGACCTGTCATTTATGTTCGTCATGCAGTCATATTGTTGCATACCAATTTTCCTACACATCCCACTAACGAAACGGCCAAGAGAGCACCAAGACCGTGGCATGTAAATCATGTCGCTCATGACATGCATGTCATGATTTTCATGTTGTGACCTGTCATTTACGTTCATGATGCAGTCATCTTGTGGCATGCCAATTTTCGTATACATCCCGTTAACGAAACGCGTGGCATGTAAATCATGTCGCCCATGACATGCATATCATGAGTTTCCTGTTGTGACCTGTCAGTCATGTTCGCCATGCAGTCATGTCGTGGCATACCAATTTTCGTATACATCCCATTAACGAGACGACCAGGACAGCACCAAGACTGTGACATGTAAATCATGCCGCTCATGACACGCATGTCATGATTTTCGTGTTATGACCTGCCATTTATGTCCGTCAGGCAGTCATGTTGTGCCATACCAATTTTCGCATACATTCCACTAGCGAAGCGACTAGGAGAGCACTAAGACCGTGGCATGTAAACCATGCCGCTCATGACATGCATATCATGATTTTCATGTTATGACCTGCCATTTATGTTCGTCAGGCAGTCATGTTGTGCCATACCAATTTTCTCATACATACCATTAGCGAAACGGCCAGGAGAAACCTAAGACCGTGGCATGTAAACCATGCCGCTCATGACATGCATATCATGATTTTCATGTTATGACCTGCCATTTATGTTCGTCAGGCAGTCATGTTGTGCCATACCCATTTTCGTAAACATCCTATTAGCGAAACGGCCAGGAGAGCACAAAATCGTAGGCGGCTAGATAGATAGATAGATAGATAGATAGATAGATAGATAGATAGATAGATAGATAGATAGATAGATAGATAGATAGATAGATAGATAGGTAGATACGCTCAAACTCGCCGAAGTTCGCTAAGAAATGCTTCGCATTTAAAAGCAGCCCACGGGAGGAAAATCTACTAAGGGTACAATTGTAACAAGGCTCCCTTGACTTGCATATGCATCGAGATTCGAGAAGCCCTGATTCCTGACTCCAGTGTCCCGCGCGACAGCATAGCCGAACAACCAACGTAACCTGAACAAATCTATATGCAGAAACGTATGCGAAGATGCACTTCCTAACTGGCACAATTACTTTAATAAAGTAAACCTCTCTGCCTTAGCTGGGGCATTGGTAAAGTGCTTACTGTACTCTGCTGCTTGCCCGAAAGACTCGAGTTCGATCCCGGCCGCAACGGTCGTATGTTGGACGGTCGAGGCGAAAATGCTATATGTCACGTTAGCGCGCGTTAAAGAAACCTAGGTTATCGAGGTTCTGGAGCCCTTCCTTACGCCGTGACTCATAGCAAGCCTCTACACAATTATCAACACACAGCGAAGTTTCACAGTTGGCTGCATATCGATAATTGTACAGAGACTCGTGTTGGCAAGTGTTAATTAACAGATGGCCATTTCATGCATTGGCTTTAAGAAATGTAATTGGAAGCCCGCGTTCTTCCTGTGCTCGTTTGGCCGTCTTTGTATGTGTTTCTAGCGACGGACTCGCTCTTTTGAGATGTCTCTTAAACCTCGTCAAAACGTATCTCTTTCATGTTGGACAACTTTCTTATTCCACTTTCCGCAGGTATTTTGACATTGGCTCTACAGATGGATTGTCAAGTAAGTCTTCGCTCCTTCGAAAAAACTACATGCGCAACTACATGGGAATTTCATACAAACTAGCCCAAGTTGAAGCTTTACAGCATGCATGCCAGCTATACACTCTTAGCACGGTAACCTTTATTTTATAGGTACAGAAAAATGTGAAAATATGCTCCTTTACTAAAGGCTAAAGCACTTTAGCCTCTAGTAAAGGCGGATATTTTCACATTTTTGTGTACCTATAAAATAAACTAAAGATTACCGTGCTAAGAGTGTATGACCCGTCCGAAAACAATCTCACCACCTTACCTCGATGTGCCCGCAGTCTTGCTCCCACAACCAAAGCACGATGTAATCCTTTCCTTGTGGGCGGATGCCCTGCGTCAGGGCGACGTGCCACGTCGCCTACAGTCGGCCGGTCTGCCGCGTAGTCGCTGCAGCTGTCACCGCTTTGCCACTTGACGTCCTCCTCCGGGTCTCATGTCACGCTTGGCCCTGGCATAGCGCGTCTCTTACAGAGTTTTGCGCTGGTTCCGCAGGCGTGGCGATAACGCACGCTTTGCGCCACATTAAACCGTTGTCGCCTTCAGCGTCCAGAAGCTTGCGCCGAATAGCCAGGCTGCGCACACACCCACGACAAGCTGCTGCCCTCCGAATGTCTCACTCCAGAAAGTTCCAAACGAGCAGTTCCTTTCCAAACGCTTCATTCGAGCGATAAAGTTGGCAACTGTGTGCCGGGATCGCTTCGTGCATGCGTGGAAGTTACAACGCTCCGCGGCTGTCGACCTCTTCGGAGCGTGGTGTGTCGTACGGCGCCTGCTTTATCTTCTGATAAATCTTGTTCTGAGGGGTATGCGGAAACGTCAAGTTCCGCAGCGCCGCCACACACAATCGCGATAAGCACGTCATCGGAGCTTTGCTTGTGCAGCCCGACCGCCCCCACTGAGGTCCCGAGTTGAATAGCCCAGCGCCTCTTCTGAATAGCCAAACGAGCTATCGTGACGCCGAGTCTGGCAGGTGTCTGTTGAATGTTTGGTCGCCGGAGGAAGATGTTTATGGTTGGGTGCTGTCTATTTGTCGACCTGCAGCTGATACATGGATGTTATACCAGGGACGGACAGCAACGTTCTATGCTTGCTATCAGAGCGACTTGTTTCGTTCCGTTATTAGAGACTGCGACATTTGGGAAACACGTCTTCTTGAGACTGGTTGTCGGCGCAGGAACTTCGCAGGGACTTGACGTGAAGAGCACGTTCTCATGCCTGGGTAGGCTATTTATACCGATGTGGTAGCGCTGAGGGCCCAAAAGCGTGGCGCCACGCTGATTATAAGAAGGAACACAGAAAAACAAATATGAGATCTAGTAAACGCAAAGTGTGATGCGTGCACGTTGTATTCGTTTGCGGCTTCGGCTTAGCACTCTGTAAGCCAGACTGTGTCCACATACCAAACGGTCACCTTGTGCAGCCGATGCATGTCTGTTGCTTTCAAGGGTACTTTCGTGTAGCCTAATTCTTTTCCCGCCATTTCAAGGCCCGTAGGCAATGGTTACCATATCTAATAAGGTACAGGGAAGGCGGTTGTACGCATCAGCGCAGATGGAGAGAATTATTATAGTTTCAATTCGGCTTGCTTGCTTATTTATCGAATCGAAAGCCTTAGATAACTAATGTACCGTTCACCTTGCAGCACACAGCGAGCCGCACGAGTGGAGTGAATGCCCACCTTTACATGTATGGAAACGTAGAGCACTCTACCCGATCGCATGAGCTGTAGACTCCCGCGCACCATTCTGTGTTGTCCGGGAATGCTGAAGCAAAAAAAAAAAAAAAAAAACTCGCTGCACACTTGGAAATGGACATAATGGCACACGTTCTCACATGCATCTCACGTTGAGATTGTCTACGTAAGTGCCAACACGCGTCAGTTAATTAGTGATTGAGTTGCGGTGTATAGCATCCCAAATCCACGGTGTCATTGTGACAGATGCAGTAGTGTAGGGCTCCGGAAATTTCCGCCACCTGGGGTTCTTTCCCGTGCACTGCCGTTGCACAATACACGGGCCTCAACATTTCGCCTCCATCGAAACGCAGCCACGGGGATTCGAACCTTGTACCTTCTGATCAGCAGCCGAGTGCCATAGCCACTAGACCACCGTGGCGGGGCAATACCAACGTGTCTTGTCTCATTGAGGCTCATTAGGTCTCACCAAAATGTAGGTGGCGAATGTGTGACCATGTATAATACATTGCCAAGTGGGGGACAGCCTTGTGCCTTCGAGAGTTATAAGGGAGCAAAATAGGCCGAACTCATTTTGAGGCTGCATGCAACCTACAATATATTCCTTACCACCACAATGGTACAATCCATGGTTATGGTTCTTGACTGCTGAACCAAAGGACGCGGATTCGTTCCCGTCCGCAGCGGTACCATTCGCGATGGCGGTGAGAAGGACAGAAGTCCCTTCACTGTGCAATGTCAGCGCGCGTTACAGAACCCAAGGTGGCCGAAATTCCCGAACCCTTCAACTACGGCGTCTGTAATAATCATCATCGTGGTTTAGGTTCGTAAAACCCCTGATATTTTTATCTCTACAGATGTGTTGTTTTATTTTAGTGCGCACTTTTCTGCGCAGGTACATCTACAAAGCTCTGATCGCAGACCACTGGACAGCGTGGCGTCGTTTTCTGGGAACCAGCGCCAGCTTCGCCTTTGTGCTGCTCTGGCACACGACGCAGCACCACATGGTGGTCTGGGTCGTGACAAACTATGTTCTCGTCATGGCCGAGATGCTGTGCGCTGGGCTCGCCACGACTGCCCCTGTGAAGGCCTGGCGTGTAAGCGTCGCATTATGTTGATAGTTTCGGTTTGTTGTTCCTTTCTTAATTGACAGCGAAGATCCTGTTAAAGAGGCCTTGCACCACTTCCTGAAAGTAGTCAGAAAACGACGTCAGTGGAGGTTCTAATGAACATGTGAATGGTGAAGGTTCTTATGAACATGTGACGCAAATACTGCACTCACCAGCAAACAGGCAATTTGGTTTCGAATTCAGCTGGGAATCCCCTGCTCTCCTTCGAATGAATGAATTCGCAGGAGCACCAACCATACCGCTAGATTTTTTTCCCGGTGTTCCTAAAGAAAAATACATACATTCTTTTATTTGTCGAACGCGGAGAAATAGAGCACTGCCGAGGACGTCTCTGCATGTAATGGCACCACCAATGCTAGTTTCGCCTCAAGCGATGAGGTTGATTCTTCTTGTGACGTCATTCGTTGAAAGAAGTGTAGTCGATTTTCATCTGTATTTGAAAGCGGATCACAATTACATTCAGCGTGCGATACGATAATGTTTCGCTGAGATGTTCATAGGAACTTCCGCGACTGATCGCCAGCGCTTTCTGACTGTGTTCGAAAAGTGTTGCACGACCCATTTAAGGAGTGTTTGGTGACGCTTTTTGTGTAGTGACGCCGTGAAAGCTGTCGGCAAAGAACCGGCCGGTAGCGGGGCCGGTTATACATTGGGCGTACTCTCGGAGGCTGCAGGACAAAAGCTCTACGGGAAATGCAAATGTACGCTCCGCGAATGTGTGGCCTTTAATTTAATTGGCGTAGGTGGAAAAACTTATTCGAGACTGAAGCCCAGAAGTCCCGGGCTATGCTCTAAGCCGTAGGAAGAAGTCAACCTTTTCCCCAAATCTCGTCTCCTGGGAATCTTCGTCTCGGGTAGCTCATTGTCGCTGGGATACCTAAAACAGGCTGTTTTAGGGATGTGTCCTGTACTATTGACTGTTTACTTCACTCTGTGTCTTATTCGGAACATGGACATAATGGCGCGATGAATGCAGCTCACGATTAAGACAAAACCATCAAAGCTTCTGGGAAGGGTGACTGCGGTTCAATCTCGGGCTGTCCAGAAGGCCTGCGAGAGGGTTGAGGGTCACTATCTGCCGCGGTCCCTGCGTGGGAGTGGCCCGCTACACTTACGGACTCTTCCTAAAAGGGGGCATCCGGTCGTAGTTCCTCAGGACCTGAATAAAGTTCTTTGTCTGTATTTCTGCTGCCCTTTTGAGAGCCTTAGCGCATCCAGTAATCCAGGTATACTCAAAACGTTGCCGTGCTGCTGGTTTACCACATGACGGTGCCGACGTCTCAAGCCTCTTCTCCTAACGACAGCGTGCATCTTTAGGTACATTTTCGCGTTTCTTGGGTGTTGTCCGCAAAAAAAGAATCCAGGCCGTGTCAGCAAGGTGAGGAAGATTGCGCCATTGCTCAGTGGTAGTAGTAGTTGTAGCAGTTAGTTATAGTAGTAGTAGTAGTAGTAATTGATTGATTTGTGGGGTTTAACGTCCCAAAACCAGTTCTGATTATGAGAGACGCCGTAGTGGAGGGCTCCGGAAATTTCGACCACCTGGGGTTCTTTAACGTGCACTGACATCGCACAGCACACGGGCCTCAACATTTCGCCTCCATCGAAATGCAGCCGCCGCGGCCGGGATTCGATCCCGCGACCCTCGGATCTGCAGCCGAGTACCTTAGCCACTAGACCACCGTGGCGGGTAGTAGTAGTAGTAGTAGTAGTAGTAGCAGTAGTAGTAGTAGTAGTGGTGGTGGTGGTGGTGGTGGTGGTGGCAGTATCAGCAGGACCAGTAGCAGCATAGTAATAATAGTAGCAGCAGTGGTAGTAGAAGTGTTCCCTTAGTTTAGAGCGCCTGGGACATTTGCGTGAGGTTCTTTTTTCGCCCCTTTCCATTGCGACTCGGAAATTTGCGCAAGAAGAGAACCGCACTTGGCCACTGCAATAATATCGGCGTTCGTGGAGTTGTACCCAGTACCGCAAGGTGGCGGCACCGACCAGGCCGCGCCCACGGTTTTGTCTCAAGCAACTAATCGGCCAGATCTAAAGAGTCTAAGAAAATATAAATCCTTGTGTGCCTCAATATACCGCAGGCGACGCGACATGGGCCTCTCGCGGAGACCGTTCTCAAGGGGGCACTGAGCGCACTCAACCTGGTGGGAGCGTACGGCAGCAGCTTCTTCTTCTTGACTGATTACGACATCGCGAGGCGCGTACTTGGAAAGCTACTTGGTGAGTGCACTGCGTGAACTGTCAAATGTTTTGTGCTCAAGCATGCAAAGCGACATGAATAAACTCGCGATGACCAACGTGTACAAAACAATGGACAAGAAGAGGTGAAGGAAGGACAAGCTTCATTGGATATAATCTCTTCAGGCGTGAATTATCATGAACTGTCTGTGAATGTGCAAAAGTTTAGTCCAAGGCACTCAATGTTACATTGCATGAAAGAGACAGTTATATGCCTGTCTGCCCATGTTGGTGTTAATGATTGTGAACAGTAATTGAGTAATTGTTTAAAAATTATGGAGCTGGTCAAATTTGATATTGGCTTTTTAAAATTATTAGATTCGAAATATATCTGCTATTGGTTAAAATATAATGCTCCCGCCCAGCAATTCAATGTGATAACGCTGATGTCCTCGGAATGCGAGACATCAGACCACTCGTCGAACATGTTGGTACTTTGAGAAAAATGATCGCCTGCAGCAACGCAACACGAGCAACGCAACACCTCCCAAGTGGTGAGCCGTTGCTACGCCACTGAAATTTTGTTATTTATTTATTTATTTTTACGGGTTGCAGTGTTCCCATACCCACTGCTACCGGTCCTGTTGGCGCTCTACTGCAACGCCCAAGTCGCTATGGACATATTTGAGTGGGAGAGTGCACGGAGGCGAAACAAGACTTCTCGAGACGACTGTCAACTCGACACAGTAGACGCCCCGAGCTCATCGCCTTGCCCACGACGGAAGTACGTTTTTCAGACAGACATATAAACTCGGCGCTTGCAGTAACGATGACAGATAAACATTTTCAGAGCATTAAAAATTTTGTGGCCGCCGCGGTGGAACAGTGGTTATGGCGCTTGGTTGCTGAGCCGGAAGACGGTTGTACGCATCAGCGCAGATGGAGGAAATTATTATAGTTTCAATTCGGCTTGCTTGCTTATTTATCAAATCGAAAGGCTTAGATAACTATTGTACCGTTCACTTTGCAGCACACGGCGACCCGTACGAGTGGAGTGAATGCCCACCTTTACATGTATGGAAGCGTACAGCACTCTACCCGATCGCATGAGCTGTAGACTCCCGCGCACCATTCTGCGTTGTCCGGGAATGCTGAAGCAAAAAAAAAAAAAAAAACTCGCTGCACACTTGGAAATGGACATAATGGCATACGTTCTCACATGCATCTCACGTTGAGATTGTCTACGTAAATGTCAACACGCGTCAGTTATTTAGTGATTGAGTTCCGGTGTATAGCATCCCAAATCCACGGTGTCATTATGACAGATGCAGTAGTGTAGGGCTCCGGAAATTTCCGCCACCTGGGGTTCTTTCCCGTCCACTGCCGTTGCACAATACACGGGCCTCAACATTTCGCCTCCGTCGAAACGCAGCCACGGGGATTCGAACCTTGTACCTTCTGGTCAGCAGCCGAGTGCCATAGCCACTAGACTACCGTGGCGGGGCAATACCAACGTGTCTTGTCTCATTGAGGCTCATTAGGTCTCAACAAAATGTAGGTGGCGAATGTGTGACCATGTATAATACATTGCCAAGTGGGGGACAGCCTTGTGCCTTCGAGAGTTATAAGGGAGCAAAATAGGCCGAACTCATTTTGAGGCTGCATGCAACCTACAATATATTCCTTACCACCACAATGGTACAATCCATGGTTATGGTTCTTGACTGCTGAACCAAAGGACGCGGATTCGTTCCCGTCCGCAGCGGTACCATTCGCGATGGCGGTGAGAAGGACAGAAGTCCCTTCACTGTGCAATGTCAGCGCGCGTTACAGAACCCAAGGTGGCCGAAATTCCCGAACCCTTCAACTACGGCGTCTGTCATAATCATCATCGTGGTTTAGGTTCGTAAAACCCCTGATATTTTTATCTCTACAGATGTGTTGTTTTATTTTAGTGCGCACTTTTCTGCGCAGGTACATCTACAAAGCTCTGATCGCAGACCACTGGACAGCGTGGCGTCGTTTTCTGGGAACCAGCGCCAGCTTCGCCTTTGTGCTGCTCTGGCACACGACGCAGCACCACATGGTGGTCTGGGTGGTGACAAACTATGTTCTCGTCATGGCGGAGATGCTCTGCGCTGGGCTCGCCACGACTCCCCCTGTGAAGGCCTGGCGTGTAAGCGTCGCATTATGTTGATAGTTTCGGTTTGTTGTTCCTTTCTTAATTGACAGCGAAGATCCTGTTAAAGAGGCCTTGCACCACTTCCTGAAAGTAGTCAGGAAACGACGTCAGTGGAGGTACTTAGGAACATGTGAGTCGTGAAGGTTCTTATGAACATGTGACGCAAATACTGCACTCACCAGCGAACAGTCAATTTGGTTTCGAATTCAGCTGAGAATCCCCTGCTCTCCTTTCAATCAGCGAATTCGCAGGAGCACCAACCGTACCGCTAGATCTTTTCCCGGTGTTCCTAAAGAAAAATACATACATTCTTTTATTTGTCGAACGCGGAGAAATAGAGCACTGCCGAGGACGTCTCTGCATGTAATGGCACCACCAATGCTAGTTTCGCCTCAAGCGATGAGGTTGATTCTTCTTGTGACGTCATTCGTTGAAAGAAGTGTAGTCGATTTTCATCTGTATTTGAAAGCGGATCACAATTACATTCAGCGTGCGATACGATAATGTTTCGCTGAGATGTTCATAGGAACTTCCGCGACTGATCGCCAGCGCTTTCTGACTGTGTTCGAAAAGTGTTGCACGACCCATTTAAGGAGTGTTTGGTGACGCTTTTTGTGTAGTGACGCCGTGAAAGCTGTCGGCAAAGAACCGGCCGGTAGCGGGGCCGGTTATACATTGGGCGTACTCTCGGAGGCTGCAGGACAAAAGCTCTACGGGAAATGCAAATGTACGCTCCGCGAATGTGTGGCCTTTAATTTAATTGGCGTAGGTGGAAAAACTTATTCGAGACTGAAGCCCAGAAGTCCCGGGCTATGCTCTAAGCCGTAGGAAGAAGTCAACCTTTTCCCCAAATCTCGTCTCCTGGGAATCTTCGTCTCGGGTAGCTCATTGTCGCTGGGATACCTAAAACAGGCTGTTTTAGGGATGTGTCCTGTACTATTGACTGTTTACTTCACTCTGTGTCTTATTCGGAACATGGACATAATGGCGCGATGAATGCAGCTCACGATTAAGACAAAACCATCAAAGCTTCTGGGAAGGGTGACTGCGGTTCAATCTCGGGCTGTCCAGAAGGCCTGCGAGAGGGTTGAGGGTCACTATCTGCCGCGGTCCCTGCGTGGGAGTGGCCCGCTACACTTACGGACTCTTCCTAAAAGGGGGCATCCGGTCGTAGTTCCTCAGGACCTGAATAAAGTTCTTTGTCTGTATTTCTGCTGCCCTTTTGAGAGCCTTAGCGCATCCAGTAATCCAGGTATACTCAAAACGTTGCCGTGCTGCTGGTTTACCACATGACGGTGCCGACGTCTCAAGCCTCTTCTCCTAACGACAGCGTGCATCTTTAGGTACATTTTCGCGTTTCTTGGGTGTTGTCCGCAAAAAAAGAATCCAGGCCGTGTCAGCAAGGTGAGGAAGATTGCGCCATTGCTCAGTGGTAGTAGTAGTTGTAGCAGTTAGTTATAGTAGTAGTAGTAGTAGTAGTAATTGATTGATTTGTGGGGTTTAACGTCCCAAAACCAGTTCTGATTATGAGAGACGCCGTAGTGGAGGGCTCCGGAAATTTCGACCACCTGGGGTTCTTTAACGTGCACTGACATCGCACAGCACACGGGCCTCAACATTTCGCCTCCATCGAAATGCAGCCGCCGCGGCCGGGATTCGATCCCGCGACCCTCGGATCTGCAGCCGAGTACCTTAGCCACTAGACCACCGTGGCGGGTAGTAGTAGTAGTAGTAGTAGTAGTAGCAGTAGTAGTAGTAGTAGTGGTGGTGGTGGTGGTGGTGGTGGCAGTATCAGCAGGAGCAGTAGCAGCATAGTAATAATAGCAGCAGCAGTGGTAGTAGAAGTGTTCCCTTAGTCTAGAGCGCCTGGGACATTTGCGTGGGTTTTTTTTCGCCCCTTTCCAATGCGATTCGGAAATTAGCGCAAGAAGCGAACCGCACTTGGTCAATGCAATAATATCGGCGTTCGTGGAGTTGTACCCAGTACCGCAAGGTGGCGGCACCGACCAGGCCGCGCCCATTTTTGTCTCAAGCAACTGATCTGCCAGATCTAAAGAGTCTAAGAAAATCTAAATCCTTGTGTGCCTCAATATACCGCAGGCGACGCGACATGGGCCTCTCGCGGAGACCGTTCTCAAGGGGGCACTGAGCGCACTCAACCTGGTGGGAGCGTACGGCAGCAGCTTCTTCTTCTTGACTGATTACGACATCGCGAGGCGCGTACTTGGAAAGCTACTTGGTGAGTGCACTGCGTGAACTGTCAAATGTTTTGTGCTCAAGCATGCAAAGCGACATGAATAAACTCGTGATGACCAACGTGTACAAAGCAATGGACAAGAAGAGGTGAAGGAATGACAAGCTTCATTGGATATAATCTCTTCAGGCGTGAATTATCATGAACTGTCTGTGAATGGGCAAAAGTTTAGTCCAAGGCACTCAATAGTCCATTGCATGAAAGAGACAGTGATTATATGCCTGTCTGCGCATGTTGGTGTTAATGATTGTGAACAGCAATTGAGTAATTGTTTAAAAATTATGGAGCTGGTAAAATTTGATATTAGCTTTTAAAATATGATTAGATTCGAAATATATCTGCCATTGGTTGAAATATAATGCTCCCGCCCAGCAATTCAATGTGATAACGCTGATGTCCTCGGAATGCGAGACATCAGACCACTCGTCGAACATGGTGGTACTTTGAAAAAAATGATCGCCTGCAGCAACGCAACACCTCCCAAGTGGTGAGCCGTTGCTGCGCCACTGAAACTTTTGTTATTTATTTATTTATTCATTTATTTTTTATTTATTTATTTATTTATTTATTTATTTTACGGTTACAGTGTTCCCGTACCCACTGCTACCGGTCCTGTTGGCGCTCTACTGCAACGCCCAAGTCGCTATGGACATATTTGAGTGGGAGAGTTCACGGAGGCGAAACAAGACTTCTCGAGACGACTGTCTACTCGACACAGTAGACGCCCCGAGCTCATCGCCTTGCCCACGACGGAAGTACGTTTTTCAAACAGACATATAAACTCGGCGCTTGCAGTAACGATGACAGATAAACATTTTCAGAGCATTAATAAATTTTGCGGCCGCCGCGGTGGAACAGTGGTTATGGCACTTGGTTGCTGAGCCGAAAGACGCGTCTTCGACTCCCACAGCGGCGCTCGCATTTTCAATGGAGGCGAAGTGCTATAATCTGTTTCAGAAGTTCCGCGCAGCGCTGTGGAATCTACAGGTCTCTTCGGCCAATCCGGAGGGCGATCACATGTTAAATGTGTCCTTCCGCGGCTTGCCATCTGCCAATAGCGGGCGCTGCAACGGCAGCTGCAGCCTTGGAAGGAGGAGGAGGAGAATAAAGCGGGGCCACTATTGGCAGGAGTGGCTCGCACGAGTGTGTCCGAACAATGGCAGTTCGTCTCTCTTCGGAAAAATTCTACGCTCTATGGCCTCGTAGCTTTGGCTCTGCTGCGCAGAACTAGTGAAACAGAATGTAGACGCCCGTGTGCTGTGCGATGTCTGCGGACATTAAAGAAATCCGCATGGTGAGGACTTCCGAAGCCTTTCACTACGGCGCTGTCGTTGCTTTAGTTGAAACCCTACCACAGTGGTTCTCAGACGGGGGTCAAAGAAAGCCATTTTGTAGTGTCTGCTAAACCCGATAATACGAAAGAAAAAACATATTTCTCTCTCTCTTTCTCTCTGTTTTCACACTTCACCGCATAGCACTACTGTTCAGCAGCGAAGACAACTTTACAGCATCACACTAATGCACCGCGATGAAGCCAGCTTTGCTATGCGGCGAAGCCTATGAAAAGTGGGAAGAGGCCACATGGTGTCGCCAGTGGCGACAAGCCAAACACATCGACACTAGTGTGTCTAGTGAGCGGCTCTTCCCGGGGTCTGGAGGAATTTCCACATCCCCACGGCTGTCGCTGCTCCCTAGACGTACGGAACACCTTTCCTACCTTCACTACAGCAATGAATAACTGCGAGTTTGGGGATTTCAGGCAACAGCCTTGTACTACGTGTAGTTTTCCTGTGCGTTATTTGCTGTACAATCAATCTCCCTTATTTTTAGGCCTGTGGTGGACGAAAATATTTTTTTAAGAGCCAGTAGTAGTGTTTGTATTCGAAAAAATCACAAAATGTTCTATTCGAACTTTATTTTCATTATTTGAATTCGCTTCAAAATTAAAGATCCGATACTCGCCCACCCCTACCGGTTTCATCATTTCGGCGCCTGTTTCCTGAACCGCGGCAACAATCCACGCAACATTGCCTCGATTGGCTATGGTTACTGCCCATTTCCTGCCTCATGCAGTCTTCTTACTTTATAGCCCCCCCCCCCCCCCAACCTCTTTCCCTTTTAACTTCAGTAAGTGCAAGGGGTCCCCTGATAACTTGCACCGGTCTACAAGAAGTCCCTTCACACGTCCATGCCGGAGAAACACTGCCCTAGAAGTCATTCTTGTCGCCTTGATGTCCTGCCAGTATTGACATCTTCAAGAAAGGCTCATGCTCTCGCAAAAGTCTCGCGCTCGCAAACATGATGTGATACATCCCACCAGCATACAAAGAGTGTGTTTCACATTCACCGCTATATCTGGGAGTGGCGCTAGCTACCATTCCCGGAGGTGCATGCACAGATCAATCGGACGGGGAGGCATCATAGCTCAGTTGGTGGAGCATCGTGCCCCTAATATAAAGGTCGTGCGTTCGCTCACCAGCGGCGAGATTACTTATATTTTTTGCCCAATTTGATCCCTCCGCGTGGATGAGACATTCCCGGCGGCTTGACTCGCAGAGAGGAAGCGGCGCTTAAGACAATACGTTTAGGCGCTTCCTTGACTCCTGCAATCCGAGCCACATGGAAGTCTGGAGCCCAGCGTCCCCCAGTGACCTGCCCTTTTTGAACTGTGCCCGCCCATGAAGCAACGCTAATGCCTGCTGGAAGCATGACCGGGCGTTGACGGAGCGCGTACTCGCTACCTGCGTGGCCTTGGCTATCGTTCAGGTCGACCACTCAGACTTAGGGCGCTGGGCGCATGCTTCGCTGTACCGGTCTCTCCTGGACTTTATCCAGGATACAGAATTGTATCTCTTTTAATTGATCGACGCCGTAGGGCACACTGGCGCCAATAAAAATATCATCTTCCCTAATTACCCCGTAATTGCTATACCTTAATTAACGACTACTAGTAACGTCTCTTATGCTTTCTTGTTAGCTTCGTATGCTAGAGTCAAGAAAGAAAGAAATAAGGAAGGTTTTCACTCCTACCTCTTTCTTTGTTTTTGCATTCGGTCTTAGTAAGCGTACCGTGAGCTCTTCTTTTCATGCGGAAATATAAATGTATGCTGGCGAAAGGTAGCCACTGAAAAGCGCCCGAGATTATAATAACGTGGACGGCGCAGCGTCTGCAACGTATACATTGATATTGATGTACATTTCCCCCTATTACTGGCTTAACTTCTAAGTTGTTTTCACCGTGACACTCCATCTTTCTTCACCTTGACGGTAACTGCAATTGGGTAAAGCTATTTTGAAAAATTCTTGTCGTTTAAACAAAGCATTTCCAAGAGCACTTTGCAGTTGGATAACCGGGCTTCAAAAGCAGGAACACATGGACTCACGAGTGCGTGTATTTTATTGCTTCCTTCGTTGAGGTCTGTACACAAGAGTAAAAAAAAAAAAATGTGGTTCAAGCTACTTAAAACAAGAAACGTAGCAGCATGGCAGTAACAGGCTATGAAAAAAAAAACCCGAAAGAACATTGGCTAAACAGTGTTCACATCTAACGGACCAAACATGTAACAAAAGGATTCACTAAAAAAACAAGCGAAAGGTTTCGCAGGAGATGGGATTTAGGGAGGGGCAGGGCAAGAGAATGTTCTGGAGCTCGGGTTATTGATGCTACGCGTAGCACACAGGTTTGACACAAGCTGTTGGCTTAAGCACACTTGCAAAGCCCGGTCGATGTTCGTGTAACAGGACAGCGACAGTGCTTGCTACACAATGGTTGAGGCATGTACACACGACAGGCACAATACAGAGCGTACTAAAAAACAGGTACATACAAGCAACAGTCTGACAACAGGGGACAAAACACTTACTTATAGGTTAGTTGGGCACGTAAAACACGCATACATTGACAAAAGAAGCGTTTGCATGTAGAGCAATGAGAGATAGCGTCCAGCCCGAAATACACTTCGCGCCCAAGCATTCTCAACCAGCGAGATGGTCCTTTGCCCAAATAAAACAAAAGGGACGAGTTTTCGTGCAGCACCATTAGACGGAGTTATATTTCGCGCCAAGCTGTCACAGAAAAAGCAAAGGCGTAAAGGTTTTGAGCATGCTTTCCACGAGCATCATTTCCATTCATGACCACACACGAACTATTAACCTTATTGAGAAATAGCTCAAGAGGTCTTCTGTATGTGTAGATGCAACGATGCCTCTAAGTAACACTTTCCGTTTCTCGCATTCCTCAAACACAACACAAAAAGCCCAGTTTCCCGTTTCCTCAGGCACACGCATGCGTGAAGATCGAGCGAGCATTCGGTAGTTTCGAAACAAGCGTTAAGTATGACCACACGTCGATCGTGTGAGTCCCGCAACCGCTTATCGACCAGCTAGCGAAAGAGTTGTTCACGCAACGTCAGACCGTAGACCCAAAGAAGCGCAGAAACACCAACCCCTAACCATTCACACATGCAGTGACACCCGCGCAGTCATAATGCAAGGAAAAAGCCGAGAAGGGTTCTACTTGGGTTCTACTCGCATACAGGCACACAAAAACACACACTAAAATACACAAATATCCCAGCGGGACTGACGCAACGGGAACACCAGGAGCAGGCGTGCTGTCAGAGAGTGGCACAGGGCTACGCACCGCAAATACCAGTGCAGCGCGTTTATTAACCTGCAGCATCGACAGCATCCGGGAACCTCAGATAGCCTACAACTTCATTTCACGGGAATTGGTGCACGCGTACACAGCACAAGAGAGGACTCGAGTAAACTGGCCTTGGACAAATCTGCTCGAAAGAAGGGACACCAACAACTAAGTCGTCGACAACGTCAGCCTTACTCCGAGACACTGCCACAATATCCTGCAATGAAATAAACGTTGGTGCAGGCATTCAGCCGACTTTGCGAAGACACGAATCTTCTTTAAAAAGTTGCCTCTACTGACGAAGAGAGAGAGTACAGTGGCTAACACAGGTGCTTGTACGCACTGGGTACGTTTGTAGTGGTCAATGCGGCGGGTCTACACGAAGCGTTGGCGAGTGTAGATTTCCTTATAGAACAGCTCGGCAAAGGCAACAGCTGTAACAAGCTGCAACTGTAATGATTGCGCACCAATGGATGCACAACTATTCAGTGGAGCCATATGGTAAAGACCTGCAGTATTTGTCAGAATTCGCAGAACCAGTGCGCGCCACGAGCAGCGCCTGTTATGGAGGAGAATATACAGAACTCCCAAAAACCTTGGTGGATCGAAGGGCATGCGTATTAAAGAAACTGGTATCTTCAATCGACTGATCGTTAAAGCGTTAGAAAGATCAAGTTGGCACCCTGGATAACAGTGCGCGAAAGGCAGCATATTGCCCGTTCCCCGCAATAGCTTCGAAACTTTCTGACAAATACTGCTCTTCGCCCTTCCAGAAATAATAAAAACAAGAGAAAAAAGACACGTGCATCAATACTCAAGTGTTGGTCAGAGAATTCGAGCGATGCTTGGCACTCTGTGCTTACGCTTTTCCTTGATATAAAGAACACCATGCGCTGATGTTTTGTCGAAGTAACACATTGTGACGGGAATAGAAACACAAGACGGGAATAGAAACACCATATTTATAAAATACAGAGGGGAGGGGGCTGATAAACAGTGAAATGATCTCAAACGATGCGACGTGTCCCTTGACTTTCGTTACAAGAATCTTAGTTCCCGGAAACCACGATGGAGCAGGAGTTATTAGTGGAGCAAAACTAGATAAGTGAAAAAGGATGTTACGAATGCCTAATGGAAAAACACCGGCATCACAAGGTTCTCAAGCGGGTCACAAGTGGTGCGTACACGCTGTATTGTACAAGCGATGAACCAGTGGAAGCGCAAAGCTTAGGTGTAATGCGCGTACGCCACCTACATCTCCGGCGACACCAGCTTGTGTCGCCGTGATGTCGCGGACAAACTGCCACCCGAACGACAGAGATCTCCTGAGCCCGGCTTCTGTAGCCTTTGCTTCCAGCTAAAGTGCTCAACTGAGAGTCATCAACAAGGACAAAATTTATGTCAGTGACTACCACTGGCGTGTGAACACAAGCTCAGAGAGAAGGTGCCGTCCGGGTGGCGACGTCACGGTTTGGCGGGCAGTGTCATGAATGCTTAAAGGGCAGTCAGGTTCTTTTATCAATCCAGGCCGGAGCCCTAGATTTAACGACGGTAAGTTTGAAGACAAGAGCTGAAGACTGCGACAAAATACTGGACGATGAGTCAACGTTCGGTCTGCACATCTGCCTCAATTTACAATGTGCACCAGGCCTTAAGGCCTGGTGCACATTGTAAATGATATTACAAGCCCATTTTTTTTCTGGTGTCACAACGAAATCGATGTTCTGAAGAGAACTGAGGGCCGGGCCTAATCAAGCTGCAGTAATGCGGCTTTCTCCCGCCACCCCCCTTCTCTTTGTTGAGATGGAATAAAGTTTGATTTGATTTGATTTGAATAACAAGGCGTCAGTACTATTCGACAATACAGGCCCGGTCCCTACAGTCAAGTTCCTTACTAAAGTACATTTAGGTAGTCTATAGGCACTTCATGGCTGGCCGAGCTGCGCCCCCCTGCATAGGGGCATTTTTTTGTATTACACTGCCTATACAGAGACATCTTGTAGTCTGCACCTTGTAAACGACGAAAGTCAATGCTTCTACACTGTTTGCGTATATAATCTGTGGACTATAGACAGTTTTCTCGTGGGCTGCACCGCCATGCTGCCCAGCGGATGGCGTCGCTCTGATCTGGCAACCCACTCTCGTGGGAAAGCTCAGGTCCTGCATGGCTGCGATCTCTTTCGCACACACCAGAAAGAAGGAAGTCGTGGGTTGCCAGACCGCTCTTCGTCGACCGCTGAAAACGGCCTATAGTCCTGCTATAGAAATCCCCTATAGACAATGTACAAGCCTCTCCTATAGACCAGCCAAATGGATTCGTGCAGAGAGGACTGATGCTTCCCCGTATTGCATTATCATTTCATGGACCTCTGAGGGCGGCAGTGAGTAGCGGTATACAGTACAAGGCCGTGTCAAGCGTTTTGGTCTCCTAGGCTTCCGTTCCGTCCTACTTCTTGGCGGCCGCGGCTGCAGCACGACCGCTGAGCCTGGCGCCGTAACCCGGGTACAGTGCCTGTCCCCTGGACACGTCGTCGTCGGTGAGGAAGGGCGCGTCCTCGACGCCGATGTTGTCGTTGACGTAGTAGAAGTCGCGGGCGCTCTGGCACGGCACCGCCTCCTCCGGGAAGGAGCACGTAAGCGTGAGCTGGTTGAACACGGTCTGGTTGCCGCAGAAGAAGCTCCAGTGGTTCATCTGCGTGCACAAGGAATAGTCGTCTATAGGTTGGCGAAGTGTGGGGTGAGTTTCGTACTGGCTGTTTATAGCACGGCTGTGGTTTATAGTGACCGCACCTCATGGCTCCACCTTAGGGTGTGGGGCGCCGAGAAACTGCGTAATTAGATAAACAGCGGTTGTGGCCCAGTCTAAAAGTAGCTGTGAGGCGAACAGGACTGTACGCCTTATGACAGTGTGTGTATTGACGTCAACGTAGTCACCATACTTGGGGGGAAAAATGCATCTGGAAGACGTTATCCGCAATTTAGTCATAGTTTTCTAGATTTAAAATATTTGGTTGCTGTACTGAAAAGCACCAGTGAGAGTACGCCCAGCCACACGAAACCCATAAAACGACTAACGCGTCCATAACGTGACTCGCAATGTGAGCGTTTATGTGGAAGTACAACCACGCTGTGCAGCTGTTGTTAAGGAAGGAGTGATTCAGTATGACTTGATTGTGTGCATGTCGCAAGGCTGGTATGTGCTGCAGTCCGGGCGCACCTTCGATGATCTGCCAACTGTTTCATTCAAGAGGTTGTCTCGCGAAAATTAGAGCGTCGACAAATAATTCGCGGAAACCAAGTACCTGACTCTCACTTGTTTTTTGTCTGCGAGTGAGGTTTCGCCGTTCACAAAAACACAGAGATGCTTTTCTCACGAGTAGTGCCTTTATTTCGCTCGCACATTTACCAAGTGCTGGAGTTAGCCAACCTGTCACATCAATAATTTTTCTTGAACGGCTATTTAAATCTAGCTTTGTAATCGACGAGCAAAAATTGTGCTAATGGATAAGACAGCTCACCGGACGCAATAAAAATATCATAAACAGACTGTGTGCCACCTTTTCTATTTAAGTCAAACCTGGCGAGAACAGCGACTGGAGTCAGAAAGCCGTATACTGACACGCAGAGAACTTTGCCGAGGTATATGTACGCCTCTGCATGGTACCTTGCATAGAGGAAAGGTGGTGGAAAAACATTAAGGGCATAATTAACGAGGCTCTACCCATTGACACACATTTTTGACAGTCTACGACAGCTTCTTTGTTAGTGAGCGAATGCGCAGCGTGTGTGACAACGTACCTGTTCACTGCCGTCGGCGAGCACCACCGGGTGACAGATGTGGAAAATCTTGCACTCATTGTCCGTGTCGGCGTAGTACCCGTACCGCAGGCCCGCGCAGCTGAAACTCGTCTGGTAGCTACCGACGATCAGCTCCGAGCCGTCTGGCAGCTCGTAAGCGGCCCGCTTGGAGCGCCTGGCCGCATCTTTCTGCGCATGCGCATGGACCGTACCCAAGTGAGCACCGTGGCCTCATGTGAAGACAGTGGGCATGGTTCAATGCAGGTCAGCATGTAAGACAACAGAGTGGAGCGCTAAGACAGCAAAGGTGAACGCTGCTCATACATTAGCCCGTTTCTGTTGTTGGACACACGTTAAAAACGACAGTTAACTAAATCAATCATAAATTCTTACAGACGTGCTGTCACATTACATGACCAGGTGACTTAATACGAAATATTTATGGTGAAGGTGGAAATAATGACGCAAGATTGCGCAGTTTCCTAAGAGCCTTTAGGACAGGGAAATTGGGCTCAGAACGCCTCGTAAGCACCCAATCGAGCCATTGAGAAACACTAATTATGGATTGGATAAAATCCTTTCGGAGTCTTCTGGACAGATAAGATTAGAGAAGTTAGGCTGGGAATGCCTTGAAAGCGTCCAATCGCATCTTTGAGAAACATTACTTATGGATTGGATAAGGTCGGCTACAAATGCCACTAAACACACTTCGCATAATATCTGTGAGATCCCCAAATCTACAGGTAATCTGCGCCGCAGTTCCTTTCGCTCAACCTGATCGTTTTTCGCGATGTAGCATTGTCTGAAATGGTTCGCGTTGAAGTACGCATTTTGTCACGTCCTACTGAAGAGCGATAACCAGGTAAACTGAATAGGCACTGTGGCCAGTGCTTCACCTGCGTGCTTCATCTCGTAGGACGGTAACAAAAAAATTCAATAACCCAAAACAAATGAAAAAAATTATCTGAAAAGAACAATTGGTGCCATAACCGACGCTTCCTAAAGGAAGTCCAACAAGCCCACGTGATCGCGAAATGGAAAAGAGTGCGGCGCTAATAATCCGCTCCTAAGGCTGCCGTAAAGAACGCGTCTCTGAATGCATAATAATGTGCCTTTTGTTTCCTGTTATGCTAATCGAATCTGCAATTATCAGACACTAATAGTGCCAGGCTAAATCCGCGCCATTAGAGGCAGACACAAGCACCAGCCTCCCAAAAGAGCCTCAGACAACGCGCTTCCAAGATGTCTCGGAGGACCTGTGCACTCCGTCCGCGGCAATCGGTCGTCTTGTACATCAAGTCGAGGTCAGGAACTGTGCACCGGGAAGCGGCCGGCATTGTGCCCTAATTAATTACCGAGCCGATCATCATCTTCCTGCCCTTCGAGGCCAACAATGCCCGGGAAAAATTAGCGCGCCACCCGGCGTCCCCTTCGACACCACCGGCGACGCCGGTGCTATTCTTCTTCGCCGACCTCGACCCACCGTTGGACGGTGGCAGCCGCTGTGAACGTCGCAGTCCCGCTTGTCCCCTTGCAATTGCGTGCAATGCCATTGAACGAGTAGGACCTGTAGTACAGCATCGGGGTCTGCCTGACCTAATGACCGAGACATTCTTCGATGGTCGTCTTTCTAGTCATTGTCGATCGCACGTAGACACGTGAACGGCTGTGTTTCTTTGGGAGGTGAGGCAGGCGCGCCGAACGATACATGCCAGGCGACGTCGTTGAGAAGTGATACAGCGTTCCGGTACGACGCAACAGGCCTGTCGGCCCAGCAGCAATTGCGTGCAGCCCCGACCGTTCGACCGTCGAGATGCACGCAATTTCCCGCGACCGAAGACACCCGAGAGGTTATCCTTCACAATGGCTCCGCGACGCGGCGAGAGCGCGCCATCTTCCGGAGATAATTGTCCAATTACGCGACTCCGGTATTACGGAAGCAACCATTTGCTGCTTGTTCTTTCTTTCTTTTTCTTGCCCTTTCATTCTTTCGTCGGCCGTGTGAGCGCAGAGGAGGCTGGCCTCACGTGCTCGCTACCTCGTCAAATCCGCGAGATTGCTGGCGCGAAGAAAGGGATAGTGCTGCCCCGAGTGTTCCCGGACTGGCGCAAGTTGCGACCGGCACTTAGTAGCGACGGACGAAGGGAAGTGTGTGTGTGTATACAGATACGCACTTCGTAGGCACACAATGGTAGGGGAAGCGCCGGAGTGCGCGCATTCCTACGGCAAACGGCGTGATTGCTTCGTGCCCCGGCCGTTCATTAAGCGAAGCCTACTGGGTATTTCCGCGTGCCGTGCGGCTCCGGACTGTCCTCTCGCCGTCGGCGCAGATGACTCCGGTTTCTGCGAAGCGAAAACCGGAGCTGCCTGTGCTCAGGCTTTCCCGTGTACACATGCTTCTACGCTGTGTCTGTTTATCTGTAAGCACGTCTTAAATATTTGAACGGCGGCGGTCACGGGATGCCAGTCAAGAACCTAACGTACTCCTCATTTGTTTGAAACGGAAGCTGGTCTGAGAAGGGAAATATTGACATCCTTGGGCTCCTTCTAAGCTGTGCATCATTCTAAGTACGTACGATGACTCTTGTGTTGCAGTATTTTGGATTATAGCCAAGATTCAGCTTCCACAGGCATTGAGATCTAGGTATAAAGAAAGTGGTACAGATGTCTGCCCACGGAAACAATTTTCTTTACACCTTCACATTTCGTAACTTCAAGACATCGTAAACGTGTAAACACAGGACCAAGATTTCTGGCGAATAAATGTCAATTTCCTTTTTGCTACGTTTTCCTTTTTCGAACAACTGCATAAAATGTGGCCGTTCTTTTCAACTTGAGCGTTTGCACACACTTAGGCGAAATGTTTTACTAGATGTTATAAATTTCTGCGTCAGCGAAATGCCGCTCCCGAGGAAGCCGCCCGGGTCCAATAAGAGTTCGTCTCGACTGTGCTTGCCACCGACGCTCTGTTCAGGCTAAAACTAGGGGTCGAGTGGTAGCCACGCTGTAATGAAGGCGAAATCCGTACGGTTTCTATGCGGCCCCCGCAGAGCCTTCGATCCTCTTACCGGTCTCAAGCCGAAGCTGGCTCGCAGCCAATCAAATAAATGCTCGCAGACGGCGGGCGCGACGACACAGCATACACACTTGCGTCTCGTCGTCAAGGTCTGCGCTGTCTCCTGCCTTTCCTCCTCGGTCTCTCCCGGTGGCAGGTGCCAACTGGTTTTCTCTCCGACCTCACTTCATTGTGTGTGTGTGTGTGTGTGTGTGTGTGTGTGTGTGTGTGTGTGTGTGTGTGTGTGTGCGTGCGTGCGTGTGCGTGTGTGTGTGTGTGTTCCAGCGCGACACACCATCCTACGAAAGGTCTAGCTTCGCGTTTCGCCGATGATCTCGATAAGGCAAATATACGCAGCGCTCTTATCTGTCAGTTTATCGCTACATGCGACGTAGAAGCAACGGACCACGTTACGTGATGAGGGTCAGCGTCGACAAACAATAATACCTTTTTTTAGGTAGCGAAAAGTTCAAAAAGAAATATAGGGTGAGTTGAAGCATAACGATGTTGTTTTTGTTGGACGCGGAAAACCACCTCTGACGCGTATGCCTCGAGGAAAAGAGAGTGACATCCACTGTCGTCGATGACGTGATGAGAACGGTGATCAAAGGAAGTAACTTCATGCAAACCTCATTGAGTGCGGGTGGTATGGTGACAACATATTTCTCGTGTGAGCGTGTGATGTGAAGTCAGTATACGTAGCGCAACAACGTGTGTGGGAGTAGATCCGTACGCCTGTTTTGAAGTGATTACCTCTCTTTCTCTCCCGAAAAAAAAAAAAAAGGTAAAATGAGAGTCGCTGTGTTTAATCTGTAAAGTAGAAACCTTGACACTTTGCCATGTCTCGTCGAGTATGGGGTTCTGTTGACGGAGATGATGTCACGCGATCAGAGGAAGGCGATCTTCCAGTTGTGCGTGCGCAGAGGTTGGCGCGATGCGATGTTGCTTTCACGTCGTAAATGTTAATTTTAATTGAGTGCCAATTTGCGAACTTCTGGTAAGTGGTATAGAAGGAGGATGTAATTCAATTAGGGATGATTAACGACAACTCAGATCAGCGAAGCGCCAAGCGCCTGCTTTCATCAAAGGGTTTACTTGCACATTTATCTCCAGGGTGGGCATTGCCTCGAACTCGGCTGTGTAAGCATCTTCTTCAGCACTTATGGACAGCACTCTGATTTGAGTTTTTGCCAAATTAAAGACCACTCAACATGAATACTCATGGCAAGCTTTCCGCCTTCCATTGAGGTTTTGAATTGGTACTCATTCGTTCAATTTTTGTTCTGTGATTGCGCGAAGTGAATTCTCCATCTTAAATGGAGAAACAAGTACCTATACGAATACTATCCCACACTAAGCTTCAAAGTAAGTTCATTGCAGGTTTGAAAGAAAGTTTCCCAGGCGATGCGAGAAAGTTGACCTTGAGCGCGACTAAAAGGAATAAACGAGCAACTTAAGGACATGTCCTTTACGTAGCCATTAACTGCAGAACTAAGTTTTCCTATAAGAAGCAGCGAGGGCCTGCTAAGTGAAGCCGTTGAGTGTAGCACTCCTTTTGCATGAGAGAAACCTCTCGCACCATGCAGAAGTTATACGATTCGTGAAATGTAATAAAAACATGAGTGAACTTACCTTTGGTATAGCTATCGCGACAGCTAGGCAGAGAGCACCTGTAACAATTGAGAAATGGACACATTTACTAGAATGCCCTGAAACGAGTAAAAGAAAAAGCAATTTGCAAGATTGGGTCATGCGTGTACTATACCCGTAAAGGAATCCGTACTGCCGGTAGCGGTTCCATGTTTTTGACGAAGGAAACCAGTAATCCCCTTCCTCTTACGCCAGCGTCGTTCTTCAGACGCCCAAGTCTAGGGCATTTATTGTTTGCGTGATGTTTACTTTCTTTTTCCTGCCCATGATCTTCAAGGGGGAGTAATATGTTCCGTAGCTGTTGTTGTCGTTTTCGTTTTCCTGCCCGTGGCATAGACGTACGTGACAAGAATCTATAATTGCCCGGATTGAGTGTAGAGCGCACATAAAAGCAATTTTCGCTCACCCTCCGCTCTCCCGCCTTCAGCGACAGATAGAGATCTCCTTGTATGGGCGCAAAGAGATGTTCGTATACATTGCGATGAATCGGCGACACTTTGTGCGGCCAGCGGCCAGCGACCACCGACGTACTCACTCAAACATGCCGAAAAAAAGATTTTTAATCGCTGCCGAATTCATTCGGTTCGGGGGGCCAATACCGAACTAAGGAAGTGGGATTACTCCTTCGCATAGTTCTGCCTGGTAAATTCTGCCTGTAAGGATTCGGGTAGCTTATGGCATGGCGATTGTAGGAATTAGATATTTCTTGTTTATTTCTCGATGCTCAATAGTTACAAAACCATAGAGTGGCGCATCGGGCGGTAGAATGAAAACTTATAGGAGTAACCTGTTCAGACATGAAGGTGGGCAGTGCGTAGTGCAAAAAGGAGCGTTCACAGCTGGTATTTCAATCGAGAACGAAAGACTTCGCTGAAACGGATCGTGAAATCGCGTACAAGAAGGACTCTCCAAGAATGGTGCTCTTTGTTACTGGAAGGTGTCGACTGCACAAAAAGTACAGTTGAGAACGGAACAGTTGTAAAGAAAAAATAAAGGGAGACCTTTAATTTTAGGGTTTAAGTAGAGGGAGGTCACAGCTCACTGGAGGTGTGTCGAGAGAACAAAATCTACAGGAAGGGAATAGATTCTACTGCCACAAGGCAAAGGTAACTGCGTATCTCTGACAGGAGGCATTCACCGTTCGGAGTACATATGGGCGTCGCACTGAAGCATGGTGACAAGCATCGGCAGTTAAATTATCTTTGAATGAAATGGTTTCACAGACAGAGAAAGGCGATTCCATTTTCGAAAGCATCGAATGCAGTTAAGACGACAAATTACCGTAATAAAAACACTCTACTAGCTGAAACGGACCTTCCATGTTACTAGTATCGTAATTAGTGGTAATCGAAATTAGCTCGCGACAGCCTGGAAGCGAGAAGCAACATGTTCGCCCTCTCTTTTATTTTTTCCGTACGCACACGCTTATCTTAAAGAGCCTGTACAAATAGACACAACTTGCAGAACACTTGGAACGCGTGCGTAGACACCATGTACGTACCTCTCCATAAAGTGTAAAGAATGTCTTACTGAAATCAATAATTTAATTGCAGCCCTTTCCAAAAGAAAGTTTTGATCTGTCTTACGTCATTGCTTTTACCAGCCCTTGTACAAGTTGCCACGCCTTTCCGAATTTGTCAGTTTTGATATCGTCCTTAACCGCGTCTTATCGTCCCTTCGCTTTCCGTGGCCTTGTAGTTCAAGCAGCTTCACCTTGTGCGCGTTTGTGTTTAACACTACTCTCTCTCTCTTCTTCTCGTGGCTGCTTTAAGCAACCTCACTTTCCTCGTATACGAAGAATTAACGGCACATGCTCGGCGCAAGCCGCCACATTCCGCGCGTCCGACGACATGTGTTTATACGTCGCCGTGTAGAAAGTACATCGTCTTAGGACAGAAGGGGACCCCACACACGCGATCGGAATTGGCCACGCAGGAGGTGATAAGGAACGGCTCACGGTAAAGAAGGATGCGCTTAGAGACAACGAGGATAGGAGGAAAACGAAATGTTCAAGACGAAAACATTGACGCGAAAGTGAACAGCCGTTCTTCGGTGCTCACGGACTTCATAAAAGAAGGCTTTAATTCGCAGTCGGCCAGGCGAGTTAAGTGACGCAAGTCGAGGTGTTTGGGCAATCGCTTACCGCTCGAATTATAATATATATACGCATTCAGCTGCGCACGTCGGGATGCCATTCTCCTGATTCTAATAACGGAGCCAAGTCATTAACGACGCGGACAACTCTACACGCTTGAGAAGTCTGAAGAAGGAAGTTCGGTATCTTAATAGGAACGGCGCCCCCTCGGCATCATCAACGTTTGCGCAATGAGAAATAACGGACGCGTCCCCGCACTCCTTCTTGTTTCTTCCCAGGTGGCCCATGAGCCCGAGCGCAGGTTGCGGCTTGACCGATCAGTGAGGTCATCAAGGATGCGTTTCTTTCCTTCCTGCTTGCACAATGAGGGGAGCGCCCAGCCGCGCAAGTCTCTCGGCAGAGGTCGCTAGCCTGTTCTGGCGTGCTGGAAAGCGATTTGGAGGTATAATTGAGCCGGTAGCCGATACGATCTCGAAATTTAAACGGGGGAAAAATTTAGTCGCCGCGATTTGTCACAGAGGCCACTTGACTTGCGTTGCAGGAAGGAAACGAGATGTCATCGTTGTGAGCGATGTGGGAGCTGGAGGATTGGACGCGCAGTGGAGTTGTGTGCCAGTACAATCTGGAAATCTTAGGGGGAAACTTGTGTCGCAGGGACGCGCCATATAGACCGATTGGCTTTCCTTGATGCAAAAGAAAATAAGAAAGAAAAGGAGTACCGATGTTCACATGGTCATTGTGAGTGCTCTTTGAGCTTGTGGCGCGAGAAGCATGGCGGCAAGGTATGGAAATTGTGCCGCGAGCTTCCGCCTGCTAATAAAGAGGTATCGTAGCTCTGGTAATTACAGATTTCCATGATTCGCAATTGAAGAACCTCGACATTTCAATCGCGTTTCAGAGTTTTCGCTAGTTCTATAGTAATGCTGTGAGGTCGCGTGGGCGGTCTACATATGTCGCACCGCGAGTATTCGGACGTCGTGTCATCCATCGCCCGTACGCAAGTGCGGATGTAAAAAAACGTGCTCGTTCTGACGGAAACAAATTCTAAAGCTTTACCTCCTAGCAGTTACTGACGAAGGACTAAAGACAAGACTTTTGGATTACGTTCAAAGTGGACAATGCCTTGAATTCTGCTCTGTACGCGGCTATACCTGAACTGCGCCTGTGGCAATATTTTGAGAAGGAAGAGTATTGCTAATTTCACAAGCACATGCGCGCTGCCAGTTTCGCGGTTTTCTCTCTAAGTTGCATCGCTAAAAGCAGGGCGGTTAATCATCCAACGCTGCATAACGTTATGATTACGAACAATTCACAGACATTTCAATTCCTTCGCTTGCTTTAAGGCCCCACAGGTTCCTCGCTCCTCGAACACATGGGCCCTTCGAGTTTCGACCTCCTTATTCGGACAACCCAGACTCCCCGTCCTCGGTCGATTACTTATATGTCTCTCTAATCTCCGCGTAGTCATCCATGTCGGTGTCGATAAAAAAAAATGTGGACGGAAAGTTTTGAGCTGTTCAACAACGAAGAGGATCGATCACTTTCTCTCTGTACCAGGCGCGAGGCCCAATGACTACATTCCGACGAAAAAGCAAAAACAAAACAAACAAAACTCGTGGCAAGCTTGCGTACTTCCCGGGCGTCGCACTGCCCACACTTGCGCCATCACGTCTGGTCCACTACCACCAGGGAGCTCAGGCACGCAGCACTCCTGGCGACTAATTGCGTCTCTCCAGGTCCACTCTAGCCGTCCGTTAGCCCACCGGGTCGCGCGCTCCATTGTCTACGACCTTACTGTCCTTCCGTCCTCCTCGCCTTCTCCCATGACACCGGAGGGTTCGCTGCGTCGTGACTTTCTTCTTTCATTTTCTTTTTCTGCATTCTCCGTTTAATCAAACTGACCTCGGCGCCGCAAGCCGCGGTTCTCGTTACCATCAACTTCGAGACGGGCCCACAGCGTTCACCATGAAGACCACCATCCTCCGGGGTCACCTTCCTTTTGACCTACCTTACTACGTTCTACGCGGCGACAGTGGAGTCTGTGCTTACGCGTTTGCAGTCATTAAGGAAAGGGAACTGCCAGCACTCCAAAGGGTACCGGAGCCTACTCGTACCGCTCGAGATCCGGGGCCGTGGGTCAGCGATTTCCTGAGCCGAAGGCGCGGGGCTCCGTATGCAGTGACTGCGCGGTGCAGATCAACGTCACGTTGCCCGGGCATTTCTTTTCAGGCGCGCATTTCTCTCGGTCATCGGGAGTCCGCGAGCTCTGCTGAGCGAACTAATCCTTTCGGGAAAGTCAAAATGTGTTTTTTAATGTGTTGATGAAAACAAGCAAGAAAAAAAGTATAAAAGCCTGGTTTCTCGCAGCGGTGGACAGTTGTATTTAGTATTTACAAATGAATATGTTCTGTTGAACAGACAGATAGCGTAGCACACAGCTAGAGGCAGAATTCTATACTGCAGATGCTGCGCGTGAAGTTTGTTAGCTAATGCAGGATAGCTGAGAGTCGCCACTTGACTCCAACACTACCGCACACTACGTACATTTGTCCATGGAGACCAGTATCCATAGACTCTGGGCATACACGACAAATACGTGCGTGGTCATATCAGGCGCGACTTGCTGATCTGACCTTGGAAGCCCAGCTGGCAACCTTTGGTCGGACCCGGCAATTACCTGTGGCCAGCGGTGGCCTGAAGAGGAGCCCAGGCCGTGGTGATCCACACATGCTGCTTTGTGGCATAAAGTTTACTCTCTCTCCATCTCTTTACTCTTGAACGATGGTTTATTGAACGCAGCTAGCTTGACGCAGTCAGAAGAAAGGGTCCGATGTCCGACCATATCCAACCATACTGTGTCCGACCATACTGTGATTCACGAAGTGTCACACGGTGCTCCATAACATAAGCTGTGCCTCTACCATTGATCATTCCATAAGAAAGTGTTTGAAATTGAACTAACTCGTGCTTTGGTAGCACGAGTGCGTTGTGATGACGAACGGAAAAGCTGGAACGTTGAAACAGACGAAAACGACTCACAAATCAAATGAAAATTCAGCAAATACATATACTTACCAAATGCGATCAGTGTGGTCTTCATCTTGACGTGGCGGGATATTGTTTGAACGATGTTAAGTCCCTTGGGGTATATCCTCTCGTCTTGCGGAACTCCTGAACCTGAAAGAAGAAGCGGAAAGAAAATTTAAAGAAAGGCCATACGAGACTCGGCTGCTTTAAGAAGGAAGTAGGCCCGAGGGGAGTTGGCGTAAGGTATATGTGGTATTCGCCAGGGGTTTGGCTAGCGGCTCTCCTCTTATTCACTAAAAATGTGCAGCGTTGTCAAAGCCGTACAGAGACATAACCTAAGCGTTCCACACAGGTCGTAACCGTGCGCGTCACACGATATTGCTGCCACAAAGCACGGAGGCACGTAAATATGTTTGCATGCCTTGAACAAACACGTGAAGGAGGCGGGCGCGTCGGGGCTAAGTTAGTACCAGGCCGTGAATGGCGCCTTGCGCCTTGTGTACTGCATCGAACAGATTTATTGGGACCCGGTATCGGGACGGAAACTTCAGTGTACGTGATGGAAGGCCCGTCAACGGTTTTAAAGGGCGATCATACTGGTTCCTGGAAGAGAGAGACATTGTCGGAAGCTCAGTTTCAGCGGAGTGAGAATAACGCAAGGCGATCGGTGTAGTGACTATATGTAGATGCTTTCAGGAGGCTTACTCGAATCACACATGACTGTCTGCCACGTGCATACGAGCTTGTAGATGCTCTCAGGAGGCTTACTTAAACCACACATGACTGTCTGCCACGTGCATACGAGCTATACCAAAAGTACTTCTTGAGCGAGGTGCTCATACATAATATATGCGTACTGGGTTGTGGCGTGAAATCCATTTCGTGAAAAGCGACTGATGAAGAGACAGTGGCGCTTCACTGCCTCTTTATTCATTCTGACCCTTTTCGCGGAATGACTTTCGCGCCACAACACAGTACGCATATGAGCTGCAGCAAGTTGAGCTGTAGGCTCCAGAGTTTACATATATATTTATGTAAACCAGGAAATTCGGGCGCCTGAGGTTGACTGAGACCTTGGAATCGGGAAGCGGAGCCAGATGGCTCGGCAAGATCCGTGCTTAGACCACCTATTATTCAGCTGGGTTTTGCAGAAGCTATCGCCACCGCTTCGAAAATTTTACGTTCCTTGCTCGACGGTCTTCGCAATGCACGCGGCACAGCTGGAAGATGCTGCTATATTAATAAGCGTTTATTTAATTTCGCCCTGTCAAAAACCGCGCGTCTCGCTCGTGTTTCGTCTAGAAATTCAATTTGAGCCGGATACTAGGAGCTGGGCCCCTAGCATAACCACACGGACGACTCGATCATCGATCAAAATGTCTCCGCAGTGTCATTATATTTATCCTACGTATGGAAAATTACATTCAAACAAAGAAAGCGACCAATAAAGAAAAAGAAAATTGCGGGTCGTTTAAGTTTCGTTTTAACAGTGGAGTGCTCTAGCGCCATTGGACTCCGTTCGCACAGCCTTCTCATAGAATATTAATTAAAATTAGCTGCTGCCGTGTGGACTGCAGGAATTATTTCAGCTTTCTCGTAGGAGAATTATGTTTTCTCGTGCATTCAAGTTACAGTCCGAGCTGTCATGTGTGTACAGTTTCAGTTAAGCCGTAGCTTACAATTTTTCTGACGGATTACACCTTGAAAAATTAAATATTGTCCCCTAATACACCTGTACCATAGTAGAGGGCTTGCATGCATGGTCAGGTGCTTCAGGAAACGGCGGTAGTTGTATGTAGAGATGATTATTTCTGGCGTGGACGCCCAAGGCGTATTTCCATTCACACGAGCTTCTTAACGCTCATGTTTTAAAGCAAAAGCTTTTTAAGCGCACATAAAACAAGGACAGAAGAACTAAGAACTAAGAATGTACCGTTGGCGTAATATGGGAACCGTGAGACATAAATTTATTTATGATACGAGAGAAGATACGTTTTGCTGCAGTTCCAAGAAACGTGAATCCGGTTTACAACCAAGGCCATCTAACATCCAGACTGAAAGCGTACTGCAATGATAAGAATGCGCGGTCATTCCAATTACACATGCGCATTACGCTCTGCCTCTTTCTGACATAATGTCGCGTTCGCATCTGCAGCGTCTTACACAGACAGTGGCAGACGCGGCACGCGTGGCCTTTTGGCCATACTACACGTTTGTGCATATAGTCTGTTTCACTAGATCCGTGCAGCGGAGCCAAGGCTACGTAAGAGGCCGTCGAGCGCAGAATTCCTCTGCGGTGAGACCGGACACGTACACCCCGCTTCATCTTCCTACTTCCAGGGCTGCAGCTGCCACTGCAGCGCCCGCCATTGGCAGATGAAAAGCCGCGGAGGAACACGTTTAATGTGTGTTCACCCTCCTGATTGGCCGAAGAGGCCGTAGCTTCCACAGTGCTGCACGGAACTTCTGAAACAGACTATAGCTTCCCGACATAGAGGATGCATGTTCTCGTGATGTGAAGCTATTTACAAACGCATAGCTTTGCAAGACGTGCACCGGAACAATCGAAGCACACTGTCTTTGTATTCCTCTTCTTGTTCTTCGTCTGCTTGCACATACAACACGTGCGCCCACCAGCCGCAGTTTTGCCAGTGTAGTACTGGGCTGAGGGCATGAGCGCAAGAGAAGAAAGAAACCCGGGAACGCCGCACCCGGGCGAACGCCGCACAACGGGCATTGCATACAAGTTCATGTGTGCACTTGGGGACCAGAACTAAGGATGATGACAGTTTCCCGGTGACCAAGGATAATGTAAGCTAGAACATTATTCTAGTTCACTTTACAAAGGACGTACGACCGTCAGCCTAAACAGCTTCGCTCTTAAAGCACAACTTAAAGCATAAGTGGAGGCTGCCATACGCATGCTGAGCAGGGAACAGCTGCAACAGCTCCCCCATAGTAAGGTGCTATGACCTTAAAACGTTCACACCTCTTCTAAACATAGGTTCAGTTACTGATATCGTTTCCGTGACGGAATTGACGCCAGTCAATTCGTGGTAGAGCCCGGTGTAAGAGTCTTCGGTATTAAGTGGGGTACGTCGTTCCGGCAACGCTAAAATGCAACGCTAGCTATGCAAGGGGTCGTGGATATTGCCAGCGTTAAGGAGGGAGCAGCGTTACGGTGCTGATTGCAAGCTCGAGACACATCTACCGCGTGCGCAACACAGAAAGGAAAGACAACGTAAACGTCAGTAACGACTCGGCGGAGAGGCGTTCCCGACGACTTCCGGTGGCATATAGCAGCAGTGCTTACACAGCAAAGCACACCGCAGTACAAAGGGAGCACCTTATATACTCGATCATTATATACTCAATGCGAATAGGGCCACGGAAAATAGCGCTGTCGCACAGACAATGCGCGCGGAAATGCTTTGCGGAACGTACAGGATGGCGCCGTGTATCTACCATATGTGTTGGCGAACAGAAAGAAGGGGGTTTCGGAGCGGCGTTATTTAAGGAAACTTCCTTGTTTCATTGTTCATTACTTTTCTCTTTTTTTTTTTTTTTGAAGGAGCCTTCAATCAGTCGGAGAGAGCGCTTCATTTCGCGGTCGTCAAGCATGACAGGCAGTCGCGAAGTTTGTTTTGCTTCCACACCCGTTATGCGAAGGCCTGCCCCTTCGAATGTGACTGCATTGGAGACGGGGAATTAGCTCAGTGGATTGTGCTCGTTGTGGGCCCTAGGCGATTGTGTCAACGCAACGAGCGGAAGCGACGGGACCTGCTGGAATGGGCTTCGGAGTATTGGCTGCTCCGAGTGTATTAAAGGAAGCAGCAAAAGAAGGGAGGGGGGGGGGGAGGCATCGAGAATAGCGGAAGACATTGGAAACGTCAGCGTTTCTGAAATCCGTGACGGTTAAATCCTGTTAGAGAGGACGCCTGCAGGGGTTACAGCATTTTATCGAGCTGACGTGTAGAACGTCCGCGTACGTACTAATTCCATCAGGCATGGCAGTACGGAAGCCACCAAGTCGAGGATGTCTATTCTGTCAAACTTTACTTAAGGGCAACGTGAAAACGTTAAGGAGATGAGTATGAAAGCGTGTGTATGTAGGACATTGACTTCAAAGGTTGCTTGCGTGCAGAGGTCGAATTCCAAGCAATGCAGCTTCCTGCGGCCAGCTACCTAACCAGGAAGCCTTTGGCCTGGTTGCTTGTGGATTATAGGGGCGAAATTTTAATGTCTCTATGCTCACGCGGCGGCGAATTTCAGTACATACCACAACGGCAAATTCTCGTTCGATTTCAAGAAACCGAAATTCCTCAATGTGGGAAAAGGGTGGTCCACAGGCGTTTTCGTATACCTGCACAATTGAAGTGCATTTGCCGTATCAAAGACAACAGGAACTTTGCAGCGTCGAAATGTGTACTAAGCTTCACAAGGCCAACTCGTTTTATCGTGTTGCTCGCATCTTTCTGCCCTTTTCGGGAGGCCTCTAAAAACGCACTTTCAAAAGTGCTGCACTGAAGAAACTCACTTTGAGGTCGGCCCGAATGTTTGCACGAGAGAACCTGTCTTTCTCAAGGCACCTACGAACGTCCGCCTAAGCGTCTCGATAAAAAAGAGGAGTCTGTGTGAGCTCAAGCTCTGCCAACGATGGCCTCTGTTACCTTGACATAGGCAAATCCAATGTACGGTCGAAACGTCGGCACCACTACTCTCAGCGTCCTTCGCCTGTTCTGCGCTGTTTTATCATCCAGCGTTCAAGTGCGTCGCAGACAAAGCTCCAACTTCCTGGTGGATATTCGTCAGCCGAAACGTGTGCTCATGAATTCCTAAAGAAACAGGCAGTCCTTCGTAGGCAGACAGTCGAAACTCCAGAAGGGCAGCCATAAACACAGCTGCCATTTGATCTAGCGATGGTTCTAGCCAAGAAAAAGGAGTGCTTGCTGTATATGCTATAACAGTCCTCGTATTCTTGTTGTTCGGCTCAAGAATATATGAGGGATACATGCCTTAAGACCTTAATTATCCTCCGACATTTCCTCCCCACCCATAAGCTAGCGCTGTTTTCCCACGATATCAGTGACGTGGAAAAAATATCTCGCATATTTATCTGCGGTAAAGCGCTTGTTGACTTCCTATAGGACATGTATAGAACGGTATAGAACCACTCGACGCAGAGCCAATCATTTATTCGCAACATCCACACCGCAGTGTGCAGGAGCAGCGACTCATTGCTGTCTTAGCACAAATACAGCATGCTCACCGCTTAAGGATCCGCCGGTCGTTCACGTGAACACGCTTACGACGGTGCGTGAGTTACGTTAGACATTCGTAAACGTCTCGGTCATATCAAGCGACAAAAGTAACCGCAACGAAACAAACATTGCCACAAAGTTATCCCTTCCCCTCGGATTGTGCAGTGGTCCACCTCTGTGACACAGTGGGTATTGTGGCGGTCTTATTTCTTTTCTTTTTTTTTCAATGGAGCCGGTACGCCAGAGGCTAGTCTATAGACCAGCTCGGAACTGACATACCAGCTCTGGGCTGTCCAGCGAACCAGGACTTTCACCGAGAGGCTACCTCCCCTCGTCTATATAGACCACCTTCTGGTTTAGCCCAGGCCAACGACCTCGTGGGCGCCCACGACAAAGCTTTGCCATACCATAGTGTACTGTGCGATGCAATGCGCGTTGAAAAAACTACGGGCGGTCAAAATTTCTGGAGCCTTCCACTACGGCCTGCTCCATAGACGATTATTCCTTTGGGACGTAAAACCTCAGGAAATACTGTGGAGAAATGTGCAGCGCCTGGCGATCAGTGCCACGTGATTGATTGATTGATTGATTGTGGTTCGGTTAGGAAAGGACGCTAATTTCTGCAACCCATGTAGGGAGCACGGCTAAGCGTCCGTGGGGTTGGGAGAAAGGGAGTACCACGTGCGAGCTGTACTCTGAATCATTTGGGCAGGTTATATAGCCCACTTCGGAACAGCGTCCCAGAGGGTCTCGCCAGCGCACATTTAATTCAAGGTTCAAGTTTCCTGCCAAAGGTAAGTTCGTTAATTGCGTAACGCTAATTGCTTTACGGTATACACTTCTTGAATAATAGGAAACGAGAGAACGCGAGACGACAACAGCTGTGGCGACCACCTGTCGTCAAGCAGGTGAATTCGGGGACGGCGACGACGCGCAAATTACCAAGAAGCAATAATTACGCAATCTGGACTTCTTTCTTTACAAAAAGAAAAAAAAACCATTTTCAGCGAAGGAAGATAATACTGCTTCCTGGACGCTACCCAACAACGCCTGTTGTTGTCAGCTCCTTCCACCGAGCGCTTCCGAACACGGGGGACCGAAAAATAGAGTGCGACGACGTTTCGGCTCTCTGACAGTCGGCGCGTAAGGCACGGTCGGAAACAAAGGGCGTCGCTACTGCTCTTGTAGAACCGAAGAAGCCATGCGAAAGAGGTCCTCAATCACGCCCAGTGGAGAGAACTCCAACTGGATCCGCTCTGCGTTTAAATATACCCGTAGGGCAAGCTCTTCGTTCTGGCCCCTGCTCTCTCGTCATCGGCCATTTCCTGATCTGCGCACTTCGCTTCGACGTGCTGCACTGTCGACCTGTTCCCAGCGGCGCACTGTGGCTTCGAGCTGGGACACTCGCAAGCGCTGTAATCCTTCGAGGAATGAGTGTCACGTTTTAGAGTTGAAGCCTTTTAAAAGATGCGAAGTATAAGGATGGGTTGGTGCGTATATGGTACAGGGATCCCAACTCGTGACTGGAAACTTTCCAGTGTTGTTAAAGTGGAAAGTGTGGAACTGTTGCATTTTGCCGGTATGAAGTTATGGGACAGATATATGGAGGTGGACAAAGAAACTCGGGAGGAAGTTAAGGACCCCACAAATGGTAACGGAACAAAGAATGACAGGCGTAACATTTAAAAAATGGGAAGACAGTAGGGTGTAGTAGAGGACAAGTGTGGATTGCTAGACATCCCAGTCAACATAAAGAGAAAAAAAGAGGGACATCAGCAGGCCACATAATGTGAAGAACAGGTGACCAGTGGTGAGTAATTGCGACAGAATGAATGTCAAGAGAGGGAAGACCGGTGAAGACAGGCGTTAAAATAAATGGATGAAATCTAAGAAAAAAATGCATGCACAGAAGACCTAAGATGGCATCAACTCGCGCTCGACTTGTCTGAATCAAATTTATTGGGACAGTTCACCGTTCAACAGGGGACGTAAGTTAGGCTACTTCTGATGATGGTTATCCTTAATTGCTAACTTCTTATTCTTCTTCAATCTGAGAGGCCAGTTCAGGCGATAAGGATATACAGATAACTGCAGCGAGTTGCAATCCGAATGGCAAATAATAGAGAATCACAATAATCATTACGCGGCAGTTCGCGAAGAACTAGATTATGTGATGATCCATGTCGTTCTAGTTTTTTGTAAAATTTATTTCCTACAGGTTTACCTTGGTAGACAACCTAGGCAATGATAACGGCAAAAGGCACCGGAAGGAAAGCTAAAGGTCAAGTATGCTAAGTGCATAGATGCTTACGAAGTACTGACACTCTTTGATACAGCTCAGAAGACGCTCTCAATGTTGCGGCTAATCGCATACCATGTTTCCGAATTTTATAATTACCACTGATCGCTATTCGGGAACATTAGCACTCTTCCTCTGTCATGTGGGGTTGGCACCAGATTCGTATTCTGTAACGATCCACTTACTTCTAATCTTTCACAATTCCCGGAGACGCGTTCCCGAGATTGAAAAGGAAGCGATTTGTGAGTTGATTCGGCTTGAGGAAGGAATTACGTCAAGTTCCATGAAAGACTACTCGTCAAAGATTGGATACCGCAATCTCTGACGAGTAGTCAAAGATTGGATACCCCAATCTCTGACGAGTAGTCTTTCATTGAACTTGGCGTAATAAAAACACGAAATAAAAGAAAAAAGAAAAACAAAATATTCTTTCTCTGCTTTTTGTACTCAGTAGGAGTACAGCCTACAATAAGTGATAGCACCACGTGCACACATTCGACCATGCATAGCAATTAGGTTTAAAAATTCCGCATTGCACGTCTGTCAACAGAGAAACAGTACTTTTCTTGTGTACTGCCATTAGCCAAACTCGAGAAGAAAGCGGTGATATATTCAGCGCAGTGGGATGAACCCTGACCCCTCCTAAGGCAACAAGAGCATTCGGGAGCAAGGAAGCACGTCTTCCTGATAGAAACGTAGATGACACGTTGGCTGTATATCACCACGTACGTACCGTTCTGGGCCGTCAAGAATAATCTTTGGTAGGTATATAGCTTCTTTAAGGCTCAGCCTTGTCGATAAGTCGCCCATCGTCATGAAGCTTACGCCCGCACAAAGCGCCTGTAACTTGTTGATTATTTTTTGTTTGTTTTCCTGCAAGGAACGTAACAGCGC